>CP139506.1:51328465-51892017 GCA_021014915.2 Artemisia tridentata subsp. tridentata | reverse complement strand
GAGGAGGATAGGCACTAGGGGTGCAAACGAGCCGAGCTACTCGCGAGCTACTCGAGCTCGACTCGATAAAAAGCTCGAAACGAGCCGAGCCTTGTTGAGCTCGAGCCGAGCTCGAGTCTGAAAATCAACTCGTTTACTTATCGAGCCCGAGCTCGAGCCGAGCTTGTGAAGATCGAGTAGGCTCGTCGAGCCTTATCGAGCCTAGCACACACATAGATATACACACATCAATCCAGTCCAATAACTAATAACCAAGCCCATAGAGAAATACACATCAATCCAGTCCAATTTATATCCGTGTTGAGCTTAATCGATCTTGTTAACTATCCTAGATGTGAATCTAAGATAATAGGTATAGAGACTGTTCTTGAACAAACCATTAATTACTACGCGAAATTTAGTAATTAATCTTAAAAAGAATTAACAATAACACACAGTAATTCTCTCAACCTTCACCTCAATATATTAATATACGGTTACTCAAAAGTAACAGGGTTACAACGAACCTTGAAGTGAATACAATACGTAAGCTAAACAATTGTATCCTAACCCTAACCCTAGATCCTCCTTTTATAGACATAAGGAGTCCTAGTCGGTTACAAAACTTTCTATACAAGAATAATATCTATTCGTATCTTTACCATAAACAAACTATACATATCTAATAAGCAGCAGTATCATTACTCTAGCAGCAGAATCCTCGTAGGCTAGCAGTAGAATGAGACTTAGCTTATTTCACCATTCATCAGTTATCACTAGCAGCAGAATAAATATACTAGTAGCAGGATGTTTATGCCTAGCAGCAGAATCATACTTAGTATATTTCTATTAGAACCATGAGCAGCAGAATAAAATACTTAGCAACAGCATCTTCAAAGTAGCAGCAGCTTCTTTTAAACCTAACAATCCTCCCCTAAACTTGATATTTTCTCCCAAAATATACAAGTTTCTTCTAAGCACAGATATACACAAAGAGGATGCTTCCAAACACTTTCTACTATGAAGTCTTTGATTTCAGAATCTTTTTATACTTTTCTACTAACTCATAAGCTTGATGATCTGAAAGAAATGCTCTCTGTAACCTCAACTTACCATGTTGTAACATCTGAGTAAGAATAGCAGTATTTTTGGTAAATGGGTAGTCTTTTTCAACCAGCATGTATACACTTACACCTCTACCAACCAACTCATGTACTCCACATGATTGATATAAATACCATTTATGAACCTTGGTAGAACTTAACAAATCTATCCATTCAATATCTCTCTCATCTGGTTCAAACATATTCCTCAAATAGTAATAGTGTAGCCTTTCATAAATCACCTCTGGTCTTCTATCACCATAATTTTCCTTATATAACCTCCAGAGTTGTACTATATCATCTCTATCCATGTAATGTAGCATCTGAGAAAATCTAATAAACTTCTGACATAAGCCATTTGATCTCTTGATTTCCCACCATGCTTCACTTCCATCTTGAACATCATGTGTATAAGAAATGATTGGGTGTTTTGATTCCAAGGGAACTGCATTAGCTACTTCAGGTTCTTCTTGTGGTTTATGAACTGTAACATCCGTAATCCTTTTCATGTCATCTGCAGTCACCTCTTCAGAATTACTCTCTGAATCACTAAACTTCATTGGTGTTGTTCTTTTCTTCTTCTTTTCTCTACTCTTCAACCTTTTTCCTGTTCTTTTGACACCAATAATTGATTCAGATCTTATCTCTTTTGCTTCCTCTTTCTTTTCCTCAATAGCTACTTTTACCTTCTCAACAGCTTCTTTCTCTTTGACATTCTTTTCCATGACACCTTCAGATATTTCCTTGGGTCTTGTAACTTGAGATTCTGGATTAAGATAACCCCTTGGATCCACTCTTCTTGTAAGTTTCTTAATCTCAGCATCTGTTAAAGGTTCAAATTTCCTCTCCATCTCTTTCTTAGCAGCTTCAAACTTCTGCTTAACTTCATCATTGGTGAATGGTTTCAATTTCTTCAATTTCCAGTTCTTCATGTTTTTCAAATAATGCTCATGAAAAGTTCTCTGTTGCCTTGCAGTTGGTGGTCTATTCACCTTCTTTTTCTTCCTTGCAGCCAGAAACTTTTTCTTGTTCTCCACAACAACTTGTTGAAACCAGTCATTAATACCTTCACTTGTGAAAGTATCTTCCAACTCTACTTTCACTTTCTCCCATGCCATAGCTGCTTCACACCTTGCCTTCTCATCTTCCCATGCTCTCACTTTTGCTTCCACTTCAGCTTGTTTCTCAGATTGTTGCTTTTGTTTTTCCATATCTCTATCATACTCTGCTTGTTCTTTAGCAGCAACTCTCTAAGCTTCTTCAGCATCAAACCTATCTTGCAAGTACTTAGTCCATAAGTGAAATGGAACATCATCTTGATTAGGGTAGGAGTCAAGTTCTTCCACCATTTTCTCCTTACCTTTACCCTTATAGGTAGGTGGTTGAACAGGTGTTCTTGTTGGTGTAGGTTCTCTTATAACAGCTCCTTTGGCTTTTGGTTTTGTTGCAGCAGTAGGTTTAGTTTCAGGTATTTGTGGTGATTCTTGTTGTTGTTGTTGTTTTGTTTTAAGGTTCACCATGATTTGAGCTATTGGTATTGTGTCTTCTTCTGACTCAGCAGCAGGTTCTTTCTCCTTAGCAGCAGGATCAACTACCTTAGCAGCACCATGCTCTGTATCAGCAGCAAAATCACCTTTAACAATCTTTTCAACACTTTCAAGAACAACTTCATTCCCAGACCTATCTTTGACCACAAAATCATCTTCACCAGAACCAACATCCATATCCACATTACCCTCATTCTCATTCACTTCCATCTCAACCTCCCCTTGACCCTTGTTTTCCTCCCCTGAGGCCTTGTCTTCATTCCTCCCCTGTTTGGGAGCATCCTCCCCCAAACTTGGTTTGGAAATCTTTGGCTGTGAAGTCCTTGATCTCAGTAACCCCTCAAGATGCCTAACCCTTTGCTGTAGCCTTCTGATTTTAGCACCCTGAGTAGAATTTACCATCTTCAATCGCTTCTTGAGACCAAGTACGTCTTTTGACAATTTTGTACATTTATCCATCAATTCATTCAATTGTTTCAGAATATCCTCACAACTTCGGTCTGTGTTACCTGACCCGAGAGGTTGATCATTGGATTTGGCATTGTGTACATTTGTTTTACCCGTCAATTCCTCTGTATCTAGTTCAATTCTAGCCTCAACACTTCGACCTGTGTTACCTGGTCCGAGAGGTGTATCATGGGCATTGGCATTTTGTACATTTTCATCCATCAATTCATGTGTTTCATGTCTGTCCTCATCACTTCGAGATGTGTAACCTTCCTTGAGAGGTGAATCTTTGGACTAAAACTCAGTCTCAATCCTAGATTGAGCGGCTGAGCCCCCCTTTTGAGCCATGTGGCTAGGGTTACCATCATGTGCATCAGGTTCATGAGAACCCTCAGCAGTAGATGTTGCCAAGGTTGGGGTCTTATCTATGTTGACACTGGCCTGTTCAACTTCTAAGTTGGAAACAGTAGTGTCAGCCCCTTCCTTCATGCCATCTCCATCACCTATGGCAGCCTCATCTGGTTCCATACTAGCACTAGTCTGAGGTAACTCAGTGCTCTTTTCATGTGAAGACCTAGGTGAATGGGTATTTTGGGGGGTCATTTTGAGATGATTCACTTGAAGATTCAGAAGTGGGTGTGTGATGGGAAGCTGTTGGGTTTTCAGCTTCTTCACCCTCAAAAACAGCAGCAGCAATGTTTAAAATATGTTGGGACAAAGGAGTTATTCTCCCAGAAAAACCAGTCCCATTTTTCTTTAAATAAGAAAACATTTTGCTTGTTAATGCAGGAGTTGTTTCAATTCCTGTATGTTCCAAAGGTTCTTTTAATTGACTATTTATGATAAGTTATAACAACCTTGGGTAAATATAATGTTTACCAGAAATATTCTTTTTCATCCCCTCAAAAATCATAGCCGAAAAATTGTATGGTTGGCCTGTGGCTAGGCAAACCAAAGCAGAAGCTTGATTTGCACTAAACTCATTCCACCCAGTTGTTTTAGGGCTAAGACAATGTAGAAGTGTGTGAATAAGAAATTTCCAGTGAGGGCAGAAAAAGCTTTTTGAAAACTTAATTTTGTCATTTTTCTTTTCGTACCCTAGTTTTGCAAGTTCCTCAAAAATAGTAGCTGTAGGAAGACAAGTTGTTGCTTCATCATCTGCAAGACGAAGAATTCGTCTTACAGATGTTTCAGTAACAACTATACTTTCTTCATCTACCGTACCAATTAACATTTGTTCCCCATTTTGAGTTTCAGCCGTAACAGTCGACCAAAACTGTCGCATGTGGGATTTATATATAGTTGGATTAACTGTTAATGCATACCTAATTGAAGTAGTATTAAGAAAGTTGATGACTTCAGTAAATCCATCTGCCTCTGGGACCTTCTGAAGAAAAGCTATTTGATTGTGGTCGGCGGAGTATTCGCGTCTTGTCATCGTGAATTAGGGTTTTAATTTTAGGGGTTTTTGATCAGATGATAGAAAGATGTGTTAGGGTTTGAATGTCGATTCAATTTTGGGCACACAAAGTTATTGGTGAGGTCGAATTGGGTTTTTATGCCGTTTAGATCCAATTAGGTCTTTATTCGCGCCAATTTGCAAAATAGTCCCTACACTTTCAAACCAAGTAGCAGAATCCAATAGTTTCAACTTCGAGCAGCATAACCTTCAGCAGAATGGTATGCCTAGCAGCAGAAACTTTTGAAGCAGCAACAGAAAGTTCTCTGAACATTCCAATCATCTTTTTCTCATCAATCAAGCATTCCCTTGTGACTTATCCTGCAAAAGATTAGTCCAAAACCACAAAAACACAAACAAGAGTATTCCACAATAATCACAAGTCATAGCCATACATAGCAGCATAGTAACCAACTTAGCAGCAGACAACATACAGACATAGCAAACACTAGAAACAACTTATTTGATCAATAACAGCACAAATCCTTACACACTATTACAAAAACACACAGAGATAGGATTTTTGATTTTCAAAGATTGATCATTCCTATACTAGCAATTAAAAATTGAAATCTACTCACATAAAAACCTTTAGTGAGTAAATCTGCAACATTATTGTCAGTATGTATTTTAATTATTTGAATTAGCTTTTTCTCATAACAATCTCTTATAAAATGATGTCTTATCTCTATATGCTTTGTTTTAGAGTGAAAAATAGGATTTTTGATGATACACATGGTACTGTTATTATCAATATAAATTTTGGTGTTCATAAAGTTGTACCCATAATCCAGCAATTGGTTTTGGATCCAGAGAACTTGTCCACAACAACTAGAAGCAGCCACATACTCAGCTTCAGTTGTTGAATTGGCCACCACAGTCTGTTTCTTGCATTGCCAAGAGATCAACCAATGTCAATTTGTATTACATCCTCTGGTGTTTGACTTGTTTATCATATTGCTCAGCATAGTCATATCTGATGTATTACTCATAATCAAAAAGCGTGAATCCTTTGGAACCAAATGGCCAAAACTAGTACCCTACAAGTCTAAAATCTCTTACAGCATTCAAGTTAATTTGCACTGAAATCGCCGCAATCCACAACAACATGATGTCTCTAACAAGTAATCACCAATCGAACCAAATGATACAGATGAACATATCCCCATCTTATAGCAAAGCTTGTTGGCCCATGTTCTTGGCTGGTTGTACAGTAAAGCTAATATTTTAATTCAGCCCATACGCTAATGAAATCCATCTCCGCTTAACTTGAAGAAAGAAGGTGATTCCCCACACAAACTATCTAAATCTTAATGCATGAGCTTCTCAAATTTTACCAACACCTTTTTAAACCAAAATGATTCCTACATAAAAGGAAGAGAATTTTGTTCTAAAGAACAAAGTCTACACCCCAGAATCGAAGATAACAATACTTGAAAAGGTGTCTAAAGCTTAGTATTAACATTAAGTGTTTTCCTTTTATTGGTTTTACAAAACCAATTCATCCAGACTTCTTTATAATCTTTACAATACGAAAGATTGCACATCCTTGATACATTGGAATTCATGAATAAATTAGAGAATAGTCTTGGTTATCTTTACTGGAGCAAACCCCCATCATAGTTAATAGCCTCTTCCAAGGACTCCCTGAGCTACCAATCTGTTTGTTTCTATCAAATTCTCTTTCATAACCTTTAGACATAATCCCATTTTGGTACTTTCTCTCCGATTAGGAAATCAACAACCAGAAAGGGTTAATTACATACACTTCATATAAAGCTATCAATAAAACAAGTGACAAACTACTTAATCATAAGGACAGCCCTCTTATTGTCTCAAGTATCTATCTGTGTACGTGTGTGCTACTTGCTGATTCGTGCCTATTTGTTTATTTTATTATTTAATTGCAAACAAAACTGTGCCAGTCTCTCAGGCTGAAACCCCCTTGCTTTAGGATATTAAAATACTGATTAGATTAACGAGATTATACGTTCCACTCTTAGTGATCGACACTCTACTTACCATTATCTTCATACTGACCGGGGTACACTGCTCGTTAAGTGTGTGTGTTATTGATAAGTCGGCTAAATATAAATTTAAAACTTGAGTAGGCATTAAAACTGCTAAACCGCAACGACACATCACGCGCATCAAGTTTTTGGCGCCGTTGCCGGGGAGTGAATTGTTATTTTCTGTTAATTTGATTAGTATTTTAATTAGGTTATTTTTCTTTTTATTAGATTAATTGCATCATTGTACTATTTTGCATATTTGTTGTATTGTGTGTTATTTGTTTGCTTTTGTTTTTATTTTTGTGTGTTTTATTTTTTTGTTTGGTGTGTTTAATTTTTATTTTTATTTTTCGTATTTTTCTGTTCTGCTATCGTTGTACTGTGCTAAATCAAACGATACGGCGCATCTGATCTCTCAGATACGGCGTATTGCGTTTAATTTTTTTTAATACAACGCGTTTAATTAATTCGATACGACGCATCTTTTCCCCAAGATACGGCGTATCTGTTTTTAATAAGAAAATTTTTCTAAGCGATAAAGTAATACGACGCATCTGCTTTTGTAGATACGGCGTATCTGTTTTTGATAAAAACTTTTCTAAAACGTTAACGCCATACGACGCATCTTCTTTTGAAGATACGGCGTATCTATTATTTTAATTAAAAACAGTTTGCGAATTATTAAACAAATACGGCGTATCGATTTCCGTCGATACGGCGCATCTTACTAAATCAAAAATCTTTTATTTTTAAACGTAACGAAAATACGGCGCATTAACTTTTGTTAATACGACGAATATAATTTGATAAATATAGTTGATTTTTGATAATTACTTTGATCGGTCCGCTACTCTCGTGTGCAAGTTGTTTATTTTTCAGGATAAATGATGACTCAAGCATCACCAAGAAGGATTACATTCTGAACCAAACCAAGAGACGCTAGCTGAAGTGACCGAACATAAGACGGAACGAGTAGAGGAAAACTCAGTACTGGTAACATTGAACTTCTTTAATTCTTGAAATAGAATCCCAGGTAAACTCTACGATAATTCAACTGCCCAAAGGAAAGTTCTCTACACTATGATCTCAGTTTTATTATCCTTATTATACGTCTGATTCAATTCGTAATCTTAATTTTGTATGCTCAAAAACGATATTTGTTCCTAACCTCGGAATAAATCCTTATCCACTAAACAATAAGATTACGATTATTAATGAAACGTTTATGCCTATTACTCTTATTTTGAATTCATCTATATGGTGTGCCGTTTTTACCCAAATTTGATGTATAAGGAACTGTGTTGCGGAGGCCAAGGTACGTTCTTCATTTAAAATTCGTTAACTAACATAGAGATACGGCGGATCTAAATATCCGAAGCGCCGTATCCCTGACCAACTAGGACTTATTGACTAGTCAACGGAATTAACTAGATACGGCGCATCCCAAATTTCTAATACGGCGCATCGTGTCGCCTTATAAATACGACGGGAATACGCCGCATAAATAAAACACAGTTAAGAACACGCACTAAAATTATACTCAAAATCCGATCATCTTTCTTCAATCCGCCTTTAATCCGAGCATTAAAACATTCTCCTAATCACAAATACTAAGGTAATTGTTACATTTCGATTTAATTTTTGATTAATACGAAAATTAGGGTTTATAAGATTGAACCGATTCGCGCTTAAACGATATAGGGATATGATTAGAACTTGGAATTAATTATTTCCCCTAAGTTAATTTTAGATTTGGACAACGAATTTGGCACTAATTGAATCGACCGAAAATTTAGGTTTTGGGTTTGATTTTGAATATTTAGCGGGAAGGTAAATTAAGCTGTGGTTGATTGAGATATTTGAACTGGTATAAGGAGAATATTATACTGTGATATTTAGTGGAAGTTTACGTCACGGATACGGATTCTTGAAAAACGTGCCTAACCCTTTATTTTATACTGAAATGCTTTTAGATGCGGCGCATCTAGGTTGATTAATGCGGCGTAACGACCTATTTCAAAATTGCTAAAATCTTAGATACGCCGTATTGATTAATCTAGATACGACGCATCTCAATACGCCGTATCTGTTATCTTGCACCGCATCTCTTATACTTTATACAGATACGCCGCATTGATTTAATCAATGCGCCGCATCTACCTGACTTACAGACTGTTTTCTGACTATGGATGTTTATTGCAGATGGAGTTACCTGAGCCTGCACGTAGGCACCCGTGGCTTCGTTTTGAAACGATGGGGCTAGCACAGGGTGTTGTTGATGATTATATGACTAAGCTCAGAAAGTTTTATCAGAGGAAAGTATTCAGTGTTCCGGTTTTGAATTTTGACAGCATCAACAATATTAACGAGGGTAACGCTGCTGAAAGTTTGAGAACTAGGTTGGAAATGATATACAAAGATGGGGAGGGGCAGATTTTATTCAGGTCTTACGCCTGGGAAAGGTTGTTCAGGATAGAGGAACCGTTAATTAAGGTTTTGATGTTGGAGTTTTTCTGCACTTTACACTATAGGGAGACTGATCTCGGTCTCGACACGTTTGACACTCTAGTATTCAGATTGGGTGGTTTTGAGAGAAGGATGTCTATGGGACAGTTTATACTTGCTCTTGGGTTGCATACTACAGCAGAGATGGCATCTCCTGGTTTTACTGATTATTGGGCTAACAGCTTGAGAGTTGTTTCAGATCGTGGGGAGTTGGGAGATTACTGGACTGAGATTTCATCTGGAGGTGATTCTACCTCCACCACTCCCTCGTACACACTGATTAGAGAGCCGATGAGGAGGCTTTGTCATCGCCTGATTGCCCTGACTATTGCCGGAAGGGGACAATCCCCTGAGAAGGTAACTACTTTGGATCTTTTTCTCTTGCGGAGCATGGACGGGGAGCTGTGGTGAACATCCCTCACTTCTTAGCACATTATTTATACCGAGTTGCTCCAGGGAGAGATGGTAGGAGCCAGATGACTGGGGGCCATTTTGTCTCTCGTCTTGCTAGGCATTTTGGGATATTAGGTGATGAGATTCCCGGTGATCTTCCAGTTGATGTTGCTAGATTGCCTAGTATGGATGCGGATTATCTTGCGACGAGGCTTGGGATATGTGAAGAGATGATAGATGGGTACTTCTGGGCACCTCTTGGACCACCTAGGCCTGCTGAGCCAGAGCAGGGGGATGCTCAGGCAGCCCGGCTGCTGCTCCTGCTCAGGAGGAGGTACATGCACCAGCACCAGCTCCCCGCACTATTGGACAGAGAGTCGAGAGAGTGGGGCTGGAGGTTAGGTCATTGAGGGAGGCTCTGGAGGCGCAGAGAGTTGAACTCGCTGGAGTGAGGAGAGATACGAGTTGGTTGGTCGACGGTGTCAGTAGATTGATGGCTCTTAATGGGGTAAGCCACAACCTCCCAGACGGTGCTTATGTGAGTAGGATTATCAGATACGAGCGCAGGGTTCGCCCCAGGACAGATGGAGCTAGCACTTCAGGAGCCCAATCAGATGACGTGACTCCTGACCAGCCCATGGCTTGACCACTCTTTGCATTTTCATTATGGACACGTTTCCCCGTACATTATTATTAATTTTTGGATTGTACTAATCGCTATTCTTATGTTTATGTTTAAATGTTTCAGTTTATATTTCCTGTTGTGTTTGATGAAGACTGGCATTAAGTTCAGCATGAGAGTACGAGAGGACATATGAGATTAAACCGTGGAACGTGCCATTTTTGCAACAGACTGTTAACAGTCTGTTTGGTTACTACATGCGCCGCATCTGCTTAAACAGATGCGACGCATCCTATCCTTTATTTTATTTTTCTGCATTTTTATTTTCGACTTTAAAACTATTTATCAGTTTATTTTAATGCGGCGCATCCCTGGTTAAGGATGCGGCGCATCTTTATTCTGATCCGTATTTATTCCAGGCTCGATACGGCGTATCTTCTTCAATAAGATACGGCGCATCGACTGACCTGATGATTTTCAGTTTTCATTTTTAAGTTTTATTTTTATCTAACTACTAATGTATTATGCAAGTTGAACCTTTCTTATCTTAGGTGTGTTTTAAAGTGTTGGTGGTATTATAGTTTTCTGGATTTCCTGTGGATACATCAAGCATGAAGCTTTAACGTTCTAATCCACAAGAAAGATGATTTTTGCTCATATACTAATGGAGGATCATACCGAGCAAATCTCAGGGAGTTTTTTCTGTTCTAATTCTTTTTATTTTCCAGTTTTTAACCTTTTATACAAACAACGAGGACGTTGTTTAACTTAAGTGGGGGGATAGGAGAATTAGAACACTTAACACTTACTTGTCCTAAACTTTTTCAAAAATTATGCTTAAAATGTGCTTAATATATCAAACTTAAAAAAATTTTTAGCATGTTTTTGTTTAAGATCTAAGTTGCATAACTGCACACATGACATTATTTTCAAAAATTGTGATTTTTCCAAAATTCACAAATCTATGAGTGTGCCGGTGACTTGTAAACTTTAGAACTTGGCTTGTATACTATTCGAGACCACCATAATGAGTATTATTTATTTAATTGGAATGACTTGTCTAACTTGGTAAAATTCTAGGATTACACCCAAAAAGCCTTTATATGTTATGTGTTATTAGCTAACTACACTGGTTAGTTAACCCCCGTATAAAACCTTTTGTTACTCTCACTTTTAGAGTAAGATACCCCTAGAAAAACACTCAGAGCCATTCCTTTCGTTTCTTACACCTATGTTTAAAATGTTTCGTTACACCCTTAAACCTTAGCCTACCCTGTAGATTAGAATCCGTGGTTGGTTAATTGCTATAGGCAGAGTGTGTTTCCTTACATTACCTGTGTTCGCGTGCGTAATTCATTATATATGGTTAGGTCGGGAAATTGCACAATGCAATTGAAGTGAAAGTAAATATTGTATATTTAGAGTTTATTTTTCGTGTGTTTACTACTTTCACTATTTACCATTATTTCTGAAGTTATGAAAAGTATGGAAAAATTATCCGGAAAGAAAGTTATAGTGATGTGGTGAAATTTTACACATCTATGTTTATGTTTCAAGTTAAAAAAAAAAAAAAAAAAAAAAAAAAAAAAAAAAAAAAAAAAAAAAAAAAAAAAAAAAAAAATCGAAAAAATGAGAAAAGAAAAAGAAAGAAAAAAGAGTTGGATGTTTATTTTAAGCCAACAATGTAGAGTTATGTAAGTGGTTCATATGGCCACTATTTGTTGTATTATATCTATGGATTGAATGGGAATTGGCAGTTATGGGAATGCCAATTAAGGATTATTCTTTGATTAAGATTTTGTTGAGTATAATTCGTGTCTACCTAAAGCGTGTGTTTCAAGTGTTAAAGCGTGAGTTATTCAATGATATGAGTCTTATTCATGGGATGGTTGGGATAGTGATTAACCACACTTAGGATTTTAATTTATTTGTTTTGTTTATTTTTATTTTTACACCAATTTATATCCCAAATGTTATCCATACCCTGTATTGTTCTTTATCCAACCAAACCTTTGATTTATTGAGATTAGGGATTTGAGCAATCTTAAGTATCGTAGTCGTGGATTCGGCTATGTATTTATGATTTTTGTCGCCCTTTTTGATATATTATTATTGGTAAAGTTTGGACCTATCTTTAGCCTATTCGAGTTAAGGATTTGAGCAATTGCAAGTATCGTGTTCGTGGATTCGATCATGTATTTGTGATTTTGTCGCCTTTTCTGGAATTTGAGATCGATAGTGTAAATAAGAATAATTAACCCTTAAACCTAAAAACCCTTTTTACCGCTTTAGACTTGTTATTCCTTAGCTTTAGTGGTGGAGATGTGTATACTTGCCAAGCTTATGATAGAATATTCGTCGCGACTGGACAGTTAAACGATTAGATTTGCTTTTATCGACTTATTTTATTTTACTTCTAATTCGTTAAGTGTTTAGTTGTGTGATTACGAAAAAAACGAATACATGCTTAAC
This sequence comes from Artemisia tridentata subsp. tridentata, assembly GCA_021014915.2. Lineage (NCBI taxonomy): Eukaryota > Viridiplantae > Streptophyta > Magnoliopsida > Asterales > Asteraceae > Artemisia > Artemisia tridentata. The sequence continues at coordinate 51,879,478 of CP139506.1, read as the reverse complement.
TATAAAAATAAATCCTAACATCTTTTAGGATACATTTTCATAAGTTTTAATCTAAGGTTTACTTGGGGACAAGTAAAGTTCAAGTGGGGGGATATTTGATGAACTCAAATAAGTACATTTTATTACTATCATTTATCCTATTAATTTGACTTGTTTTACTATATTATGTATGAGGATTGATACTTAATCGTTTACTTTTGTAATTCTCAGGTAAAAACAAGCATTGGTGAAACTTGGCGATTTTGGACCAATAATGGAGCAAAACGTACATAAAGTGGAAGTCTACTGACATGGACAAGATCAAGTCAATTCTGCTCCAGATGCGCCGCATCTCACTATCAACATGCGCCGCATCTCTATCAAGATATCACCAGATACGATCCAAGATACAAGAGGACATGCGCCGCATCTAATAAAGAGTTACGCCGCATCTTCTGGCGGTGTACGAATATTCCTGAATATTATAATCTTGGACCCCACGCGAAGTTAAGTACATGCGCCGCATCTACTTAAGTAGATGCGCCGCATCTTCCCTCAGACACAAACTATAAATACCCCGTAGACCAGAAGAGTTACACACAGATTCGGAAACCCTAAAACCAAAAGACCGAACAGAAGAGAAGGACGAATTCAGTCAAGAGGCAGCACAAGACACACCCAAATCGAAGATACAAGAGCTGTAAGAAGGTGCTGCATGTATTTAATTCATTAAGTAGTTTTGTTTTATTGTTTTAGCAAACTTTAATTCATCAGGATTGGTGGCTTGTGTAATGTGACAACGGAAAGATTGCACTCCCTTTAATACTTGCTTTCCCATCAATTAAAGTTTATATGTTGATGTCTTTGGTTACTACTTATTAGTGCATTGACCACCTCTGTGTTTATTAGTGGCTTGCGGGCACCCGACTGCGGGACAAGGTGTGGCTCCCACGGTTGTTTCTAAATTGATCACTTAGGAATAACTTTTAGACATAAGTCGTCATTAAGGGTTTACTCGCCGATGAGAATAGGACCAACGAGAAAGGGTTAATTACATACACTTCATATAAAGCTATCAATAAAACAAGTGACAAACTACTTAATCATAAGGACAGCCCTCTTATTGTCTCAAGTATCTATCTGTGTACGTGTGTGCTACTTGCTGATTCGTGCCTATTTGTTTATTTTATTATTTAATTGCAAACAAAACTGTGCCAGTCTCTCAGGCTGAAACCCCCTTGCGTTAGGATATTAAAATACTGATTAGATTAACGAGATTATACGTTCCACTCTTAGTGATCGACACTCTACTTACCATTATCTTCATACTGACCGGGTACACTGCTCGTTAAGTGTGTGTGTTATTGATAAGTCGGCTAAATATAAATTTAAAACTTGAGTAGGCATTAAAACTGCTAAACCGCAACGACACATCACGCGCATCAATTGCCAAGAGATCAACCAATGTCCAAGGTATTGACATCCTCTGGTGGTTGACTTTCTATCCATAATTGCTCCAGCATAGTCAGTATCTGAGTATGCTACCAAATCAAAAGGTGAATCCTTAGGATACCAAAGGCCCAACCTAGGTTGACTCCTCAAGTACCTAAAAATCCTCTTAACAGCATTCAAGTGTGAGACTTTTGGGGACACTTGAAATCTGGCACAAGCACACACAACAAACATGATGTCTGGTCATGAAGCAGTTAGATACATCAATGAACCAATCATTGATCTATACAGATGAACATCAACCTCTTCCCCATCTTCACCCTTGAGCAAAGGCTTGTTGGTCTCCATTGTTGTCTTGGATGGTTTCCCATCAGTAAAGCTAAATTTCTTCAAAATATCAGCCACATATTTTTCATGGCTAATGAAAATCCCATCTTTCATCTGTTTAACTTGAAGCCCCAAAAAGAAGGTGAGTTCCCCCATAGAACTCATCTGAAATCTATAATGCATGAGCTTCTCAAATTCTTCACACAACACCTTGTTTGTAGACCCAAAAATGATATCATCTACATAAACTTGGACTAGTAGGATATCCTTTTTGTCTTTCTTAATGAACAATGTCTTATCAATGGTTCCCCTATTGAATCCATTAGATAACAAATACTTGGACAAGGTGTCATACCAAGCTCTTGGAGCCTGATGTAGACCATATAGTGCTTTCTCCACCTTATAAACCATATCTGGATAATCAGGGTCTTCAAAACCAGGTGGTTGCATCACATAAACTTCTTCATCAATCTTTCCATATAAGAAAGCACTTTTCACATCCATCTGATACACTGGGAAGTTCTTGAATGAAGCATAAGCCAAGAATAGTCTGATGGCCTCTATTCTTGCTACTGGAGCAAACACCTCATCATAGTCAATGCCCTCTTCCTAAGTGTATCCCTGAGCCACCAATCTAGCTTTGTTTTTGATCACAATTCCTCTTTCATCTCTCTTGCACCTGAACACCCATTTTGTACCAATTTCCCTCTTCCCATTAGGCAAATCAACTAATGTCCAGACCTCTTGAAGCTTGAACTGCAGCAACTCCTCTTGTATAGCTTCAACCCAACTTGAATCTTGCATAGCTTTATGAGCATTCTTGGGTTCCACTTGTGACAGAAAACAAGCAAACTTACAATTTTGTAGATCTTTGTGGCTATTCCTCTGATGTAGTGATTGAGCAAATAATCCTTGATGAAGCAAATCACTCGACCCCTTTGTTTTACTTCTGGTCTGAACAGCAGATTTAACATCACCAATTATCTGCTCTTTTGGATGATTCTTATGTATCCTGGTTGTTGGAGTATGACTAACAGGTATATGAGTCTCCATATTTGACAAATCAGCTCCAGCTCCAAATACATCCACAATTTCATCATCAGTGTCTTCATACACTTCCTCTAATTCAGGCATTTCATCAGAAGAATCATCAAAGAAATTTCCATCTTTGTCAGCAGTAGAATGCTTGGGAATAGCAGCAGAACCACTATGCTTAGCAGCAGAATGTTTTGTACTACTGCTGGGCATAGCAGCAGAATGATTTGGCTTAGTAGCAGAATGGGAGATACTGCTGCTAGCTTTATTTCTTGTACTTCCATGCTTTGCTGACTTTTCATTCCTTACTTCATCATCATTCTTGCCATCATTTGAAGGTTTATCACCACCTTCTGCATCATCCTTTGGTACTTCTTCATTAACAAAACCATCCTTTAAACTCTTGCCCTCTTTCTCTTTTGCTGTGAAAAGCTGATTAAGCTTCCATTTCTCAATCAAGACAAACTCCTTTGCAGATTCATCATCTTTAGCTTGTGTACCTGCATTAGGGTTAGCTTGTGTACCTGTAGACATGTTAGTTGTACCTGCAATCACTGGTTGATAATTCATACTCTTGGTTAGGGAATCAATATCAAACAGCCATTAAGGTCCTTTTCCAGCAACACTAGGTGTGGTTTCACTAAACCTAACATGTAGGTTTTCTTCCACATGCTTTGTTCTTTGGTTAAATACCCTAAAAGCTTTGCTATTAGTTGAGTATCCAACAAAGAAACCTTTGTCTGCTTTCTCATCAAACTTGCCTAGTGAGTCAATGGTATTTAAGATAGTAACAGGACACCCAATTGGTTTCAAGAAATCTATGATAGGTTTCCTACCATGCAATAATTCATAAGGGGTCTTGTTATGAGGCTTCACTACCTTACTCCTATTTTGCACATAGCAAGCAGTGTTAACTGCTTCAGCCCAAAAAGTAGTGGGTAATTGGGACTCTGACAACATTGTCCTAGCAGCTTCAATTAATGTCCTATTCCTCCTCTCAGCCACACCATTTTGCTGAGGAGTTCTAGCCACACTAAACTGTCTTAAGATACCTTTTTCAACACAAAACTTATTCATCACACTATTCTTAAATTCAGTTCCATTGTCACATCTGATTATCTTAACTTTGTGATTAACTAGGTTTTCTACTCTTGTTATGAAAGCCTTAAGAATGCTAGATGTCTCATCCTTAGTTCCTAAGAAGAAAACCCAAGTAAATCTGCTAAAATCATCAGTGACCACTAAGCAATACATCTTTTTATTCAAGCTTTTCACAAAAGTTGGACCAAACAGATCCATATGTAACATATGCAAGGGCTCAGAAATAGAGTTCAACACTTTAGACTTACAAGAAGCTCTGTGTTGCTTTCCCATCTGACAAGCAACACAGGTTTTAGGATTTTCAAAATTTTTTAATGGTAAACCTCTAACAAGGTTTCCCTTTACTAATTTATTTATTGTTTTGAAATTCAAATGGCCCAATCTTCTATGCCAAAGTTTGGATTCATCAATTGTGGCTTTGGCAAACAGACAAGTTAAATCTATTTTGGGAAGGATGTAACACCCCGACCCGACAAGGGTAAAGGTATCACAAATATATGGTTTCATATCAGAACAACATAGTATCCATAACCAAAATAGCGGAAGTCAATTACATAATCCAACAATAAGTCAACATGACTTAAATACAAAGATAAGACAGAAATAATGAAGTACATAACAAAATCCAAATGGTGAAATAATCCAACTAAAACAAAGCTTCACTCAGGTGCACTTTTCCCAAAAGCCATACCCCAACTCCTAGCTTAAATACCTGCCGCGGGAAAAGAAACGCGGCTGAGCTACACGAGCTCAGTGAACAGATATAACGGTAACAAACAAATATAATGAAATAGGGAAAATGGAAGGAATCGTACATGATGTAATAATAGATGAGAAGAAATGTGAAGGTTATGCAGAGATATCAGAAAATATGGATAGTATCATGAGTAATGGTGAAGTAATCAAAAGATCCCATCAAGCCCAAACATACTAAGCCCAGTACAGAGATAAGTCCAGTATCATGTCATAGGGTGTCAGTAATGAAAGGTAAAGGTCATAAGTCTATAAAGTGCATGGGAAACAGTAATCCTCTACGAGCCCAGAAACATGAACATGAAATCATAATCATACCGCCATGCAGAGAGATGTTCCTCTCACTAATCCCAGAAATCAGAAATATGGAGTGATCAGCTCCCAGAGTTGTGACAGACGTGTATCGCACACACCATCAGTCACCATGCATATCATAACATGAACATAATACAGAAACAAATCTAGGATGCATCCATACGCCCCTGGTGGCCATAACTCCCAACACACCAAATAAAATACAGAAAAGGGACGGGACAGGTCATCACTCTCCTGCCCTAGAGTCATGCCATCGGTGCATCGACTGACATGGACATGAAACCCTCATGCCTAGTGAGTGGCTCGTAGTATCAAACTGTGGGTCAAGGTCAAGTATCATGTATCCAGTATTTAATTTAGTTTCATAAGTCAATTTCCATTTCAGAATATCAGAGTTCATAATCAGAGGTTCATGTCAGAGGTTCATACCATAAAGGTTCCATGTCAGAAAGATCATATATCAGAAATGTTTAATATCAGAAGGTTCATAACAGAAAGGTCATGTATCAGATAGGTTTAATATCAGAAAGATTCATAATAGAAAGGTCATGTCAAAGGTTCATAATATCATGAATGAAACAGAAAGGTTCACAGAATCAAAGAACATGGCAGTAAATCAGAAATGAGACGAAGGCACCTTATTAAAGAAGGGCAGAATATCTGTACCTTATTACTGACAAAGGAAAATACTGAATAAGATGATCAAGAGCACAAGACTACTCCCCCTTCACACCTAGAGGAGTAAAGACATGATTACTAAAGATTCCATTTCCATATTAAGTAACTTTCTATTTTTAGCAGGTTTCCATTTTTAGAAAGTTTCCTTATTTAGTAAGTTTCCAAAATTAGCAGATTTCTATAATGAGTAAGATTTAAGTATTATGATTTAGTTAAGTCATTAATTTAATCTCATTATGGAATTAGGGTTGGTTTTAGCAGGTTATAAAAGTTTAGGGTTAAATATGACAAGTTTACAAAGTTTAGGGTTTTAATTGTAATTCTTCCAAAGTTAAGAGTCAATCATGTAATTATCATATTCATTCATTTTAATCCTTCATTTACCAAAGTGTACTACCTGAATACTTCAAGTTTACCAAAATTACCCTTTATACCCCTTAGTTTATAAGTTTACAAATTAAACCCCCTTAATACATAATTTTACATTTTACATCCTTATCTTCTCCATAATTACCAAACAATCTCTTATTTTATCATAATTACAGAATATAACATCAGAATTACTTATTGTACGAATCCAGCCCCTCAAGTTTTAGAATTTACACAATTAGCCCCTTAAGTTTACAAAACTTATAAATTAAATCATAATTCCATATTAATTACATATTAAGCCCATAATTACTCAAATTCACACAAAATACTTTTAATATCATTATTTACCCAGAATATCCTCAACTTTCCAGAATTTACACTTTAAACCCTTTATCTATAAAAGTTACAAAATAAACCTTAAAGTTACATAGTTTACAATTTAACCCATATAATATCTTTAGTTACACCACTAACCCTTATATTAATTTATTTACAGAATATACCTTCTATTTTCATGTATGGTACGATTTCACCCTTTAGTTTCACATATTTACACTTTTAGTCCCTATAATTATAAAACATATATATTAGTTCATAATTTCCAAATAATTACATATTAGCCCCCATAGTTATCCAAACTTACACCGAACCACCTTAACATTATAATTTACTCAAAATGACCTCAAGTTTCCAGTATTTACATTTTTAGTCCCTTGATTTAGTTAATTTGCAAACCGAATTAATAATTATCTATAATTACCCATTTAACCTTTTAAATGCAAATTTTACATAAGGACCCCTCATTTAACATTTTATACGAATTCTACCATGTTCAAATAACTTACAAAAATTATCCCTTGAGTTTTTAGAATTACAAAACACACCCTTAGATTTATTTCTCCAAATCGATTACCCTTTTAAATAACAAAATCAAAACCCTAACTTCACCAATCATTACATCATCATTACCACATCATTTAGACACATAAATTTTCCAGATTTAATTATGAAATCCTTAGGTCGAAATGTTTTTAGGGTTTTTCCATAATTTTCCTTTTATTCCTATTATAGCCGATTCACAACAATTTCCACAATAATAGATTTAGGCCTCCACAATTAAAATGAACATTTTTCTGGTGTTATATGATGATAATAGATGCCATGAAAAATAATAACATGATCCAGAAAAATCGCATGCATGCCTTTTGATTTTATATTCGATTTTAGGGTTTATAACATAATATTTTCCATACGATTTATCTATGATGCATGGGCTGTTTTTATCATTTTTCCCATGTTATATTCGATCATTAGAAGCTGAGAAAAATACCAGGATAGTTTTAGAATGATCGGATGGATTGATGGTGATTTATGTTACTCGGCTAGAACAATTCGACACAAGAAATTCACCAAGCCTTCATGCGTGACCAAAACACCTTGCACATATTTTTCATATGACATATACAATGTAAGGATCTCAGGAAAAATAAGGAATGAATTTTATGGAGATTGAATGAATTAATATGGCACTTACCTCACTTTTGAGCTCGACACAAAGAAAATTCGAAAACGCATGAACTAGGCTACCACAATTCGATTTGCTATTTTTCTAGGCTTCTTAGGATTGTGATGAACTCAGGAAAATTGGTGTTTGATCTCCAGAATTTTGAATGGATGAGGAGAGAATTATTTTGTGGATTAGGGTTTAATCGGTTTGGAGATTTTGGAAGAAAAATATGTGTAAGTTATAAAATTTAGAAATGGCCGAGTCTTAGGGGAATAATGGGCCAAAGTTTCGGAATTTAGCTTAGGAAAATTAATTGCTTTGATTACCTAGTTTAAATGCCTTTAATTTCTTTTAATTACCATAATTAAATCATAAAATTTGAATTTAAACTATATTAGGCGCCCAAGGGTATTTTGGTAATTTTATGGCTTGTATAATTGTTAAATGGAGTTGTTAAAAATATTTGGGATCATAACTTGTTCATTGTTAGGAGTTTGGAATTTATTTGGTGCTTTACATATGTTTTATTTAGGTTTTAAATTTTCCAGGGGCAATTTGGTCATTTCACATGTTATATAATTTCAGGTATTACAACTTCTTCCCCACTAACAGAAAAAATTTCGTCCTCGAAATTTGCAAGGACATAGAAGAGAACAATAGGACAAAAACGAAACAGGACATACCAGATCAGATATGCCTTACTCACGGATGGCTTGGAATAATTTAGCAGAACGGATCTTATCGTAAGATAATGGAAACAAACGGATAGAGTAAACCTATTAAGGTAGAGCAGAAGTGAAGAACACCATCGGTTTCGCTCATCGTACCATGATCATAAGAATTCTCAGAGTGAACAAATCAAATCAAAACCTCAAAACTCAATATAGAATAAAATTATTAATTTAGAATTCAAAATATCCATACGAGAAATTAATAAAGCATCGAATGTATCATAATCGCAAAAGAGGCCATAGGTATCAAAATATCCAAACAAACGGAATGAAGAAAATAGCAATTTGTGAAAACGATCTCCTCACTGAGCTGGCTTGTTGTCCTTGGCACTCTTATTGTTGTTGTTGTTACCTCCAAACTTGGGACAATCCCTCACTTGATGCTCAGAAGATCCACATCTAAAACAGGTCCCATAAGCCCGACGACACTCTCCAGGGTGGCGTTTCCCACATGTAGTACAGATAGCGTAAGGAGATGAACCTTCAGATGAACCTCCCTGAGTACCAAATCTAGAAGCCCTGCTCTGCTGATGTCCCCTAGTAGTATGATCTCTCCACTGTTCCTGACTGTTGTTGCGCCCCGAGCGATCATCTCCTTGCCTAGTATTGAACCTGGAATCCTGGCCCCTCGTATCCGGCCTCCTCTGATCATAGTTCCTGCCAGCCTGACCCTGATGGTCGTATCGTCGATCCCCCTGTCCACTAGAATCATAACTCTTGTCACTCCGGCCCTTAAAATCCCTGCTCTGACCCTGAGTCTGAATCCTATCCCCATCTCTGTTCCTCTTATACCCGGATCACTGATGAAATATCTCAATATTGCGAGCTGCGTCGCAACATTCTGCCGGGTCCCGAAACTCATCATTAAGTATGCGGTCTAGTACCCACCTCTTGAGTCCCCATTTGAATTGTCTAGCCTGCTGCTTAGCATCCCCAGCAAGCGGACCCACAAAACTGACTAATCTCTGAAACCTCTCCAGATATTGCCCAGCATTCTCAGAATCTAGCTGAGAGATGGTGTTGTACTCCCTAATGAATCTCTGCTGCTCGGAAACAGGGAAGTACCGATTATAGAACGTGGTACGAAAATCAGCCCAAGAACAACCAAGGACATATGCATCACCACCCTTAGCTTCCTTGTGCGCTTTCCACCAGTTGAGCGCATCACCCTCTAACTTGAACACAGCCAGACGAGTCTTGAACCCGTCCTCACAACCTAGCACTTCAAACAGTTTCTCCATGTGGGTGATCCAGTCTTCTGCCGCATGAGGAGTAGTAGCAGAAGTGAAGGACAACGGCTTGAGTTTATTGAAACTCTCCAGCCACCCATTAATGGTAGTGGGTCGGCCCCCACCACCAGAAGAACTGCCAGCACCCCCAGATGGACCAGCTCCACCACTGATAAGCCGGTTGATCACCGCCTCAGTGTTAAGGCCCGGTAGCAGACTTGCTACAGCATTAGCCACCATAGCCTCCAGATTGGGGATTTCACCATCTCCACTGTTATACTCCTGGTGACGAGTGTTAACCATCTATAGAATTATGAAGACGATTAGTAAGATGAAGTAAAAATATGACAGAGCAGAATAAGGAAAAGAGTACGCGAAAGGAAAACCTAATGTCTACCCAATCCTCACAGGTCAAAGGCCTAAGCCAACGGGTTTCGGAAACCTGTCTCTGATACCATAAATTGTAACACCCCGACCCGACAAGGGTAAAGGTATCACAAATATATGGTTTCATATCAGAACAACATAGTATCCATAACCAAAATAGCGGAAGTCAATTACATAATCCAACAATAAGTCAACATGACTTAAATACAAAGATAAGACAGAAATAATGAAGTACATAACAAAATCCAAATGGTGAAATAATCCAACTAAAACAAAGCTTCACTCAGGTGCACTTTTCCCAAAAGCCATACCCCAGCTCCTAGCTTAAATACCTGCCGCGGGAAAAGAAACGCGGCTGAGCTACACGAGCTCAGTGAACAGATATAACGGTAACAAACAAATATAATGAAATAGGGAAAATGGAAGGAATCGTACATGATGTAATAATAGATGAGAAGAAATATGAAGGTTATACAGAGATATCAGAAAGTATGGATAGTATCATGAGTAATGGTGAAGTAATCAAAAGATCCCATCAAGCCCAAACATACCAAGCCCAGTACAGAGATAAGTCCAGTATCATGTCATAGGGTGTCAGTAATGAAAGGTAAAGGTCATAAGTCTATAAAGTGCATGGAAAACAGTAATCCTCTACGAGCCCAGAAACATGAACATGAAATCATAATCATACCGCCATGCAGAGAGATGTTCCTCTCACTAATCCCAGAAATCAGAAATATGGAGTGATCAGCTCCCAGAGTTGTGAAAGACGTGTATCGCACACACCATCAGTCACCATGCATATCATAACATGAACATAATACAGAAACAAATCTAGGATGCATCCATACGCCCCTGGTGGCCATAACTCCCAACACACCAAATAAAATACAGAAAAGGGACGGGACAGGTCATCACTCTCCTGCCCTAGAGTCATGCCATCGGTGCATCGACTGACATGGACATGAAACCCTCATGCCTAGTGAGTGGCTCGTAGTATCAAACTGTGGGTCAAGGTCAAGTATCATGTATCCAGTATTTAATTTAGTTTCATAAGTCAATTTCCATTTCAGAATATCAGAGTTCATAATCAGAGGTTCATGTCAGAGGTTCATACCATAAAGGTTCCATGTCAGAAAGATCATATATCAGAAATGTTTAATATCAGAAGGTTCATAACAGAAAGGTCATGTATCAGATAGGTTTAATATCAGAAAGATTCATAATAGAAAGGTCATGTCAAAGGTTCATAATATCATGAATGAAACAGAAAGGTTCACAAAATCAAAGAACATGGCAGTAAATCAGAAATGAGACGAAGGCACCTTATTAAAGAAGGCAGAATATCTGTACCTTATTACTGACAAAGGAAAATACTGAATAAGATGATCAAGAGCACAAGACTACTCCCCCTTCACACCTAGAGGAGTAAAGACATGATTACTAAAGATTCCATTTCCATATTAAGTAACTTTCTATTTTTAGCAGGTTTCCATTTTTAGAAAGTTTCCTTATTTAGTAAGTTTCCAAAATTAGCAGATTTCTATAATGAGTAAGATTTAAGTATTATGATTTAGTTAAGTCATTAATTTAATCTCATTATGGAATTAGGGTTGGTTTTAGCAGGTTATAAAAGTTTAGGGTTAAATATGACAAGTTTACAAAGTTTAGGGTTTTAATTGTAATTCTTCCAAAGTTAAGAGTCAATCATGTAATTATCATATTCATTCATTTTAATCCTTCATTTACCAAAGTGTACTACCTGAATACTTCAAGTTTACCAAAATTACCCTTTATACCCCTTAGTTTATAAGTTTACAAATTAAACCCCCTTAATACATAATTTTACATTTTACATCCTTATCTTCTCCATAATTACCAAACAATCTCTTATTTTATCATAATTACAGAATATAACATCAGAATTACTTATTGTACGAATCCAGCCCCTCAAGTTTTAGAATTTACACAATTAGCCCCTTAAGTTTACAAAACTTATAAATTAAATCATAATTCCATATTAATTACATATTAAGCCCATAATTACTCAAATTCACACAAAATACTTTTAATATCATTATTTACCCAGAATATCCTCAACTTTCCAGAATTTACACTTTAAACCCTTTATCTATAAAAGTTACAAAATAAACCTTAAAGTTACATAGTTTACAATTTAACCCATATAATATCTTTAGTTACACCACTAACCCTTATATTAATTTATTTACAGAATATACCTTCTATTTTCATGTATGGTACGATTTCACCCTTTAGTTTCACATATTTACACTTTTAGTCCCTATAATTATAAAACATATATATTAGTTCATAATTTCCAAATAATTACATATTAGCCCCCATAGTTATCCAAACTTACACCGAACCACCTTAACATTATAATTTACTCAAAATGACCTCAAGTTTCCAGTATTTACATTTTTAGTCCCTTGATTTAGTTAATTTGCAAACCGAATTAATAATTATCTATAATTACCCATTTAACCTTTTAAATGCAAATTTTACATAAGGACCCCTCATTTAACATTTTATACGAATTCTACCATGTTCAAATAACTTACAAAAATTATCCCTTGAGTTTTTAGAATTACAAAACACACCCTTAGATTTATTTCTCCAAATCGATTACCCTTTTAAATAACAAAATCAAAACCCTAACTTCACCAATCATTACATCATCATTACCACATCATTTAGACACATAAATTTTCCAGATTTAATTATGAAATCCTTAGGTCGAAATGTTTTTAGGGTTTTTCCATAATTTTCCTTTTATTCCTATTATAGCCGATTCACAACAATTTCCACAATAATAGATTTAGGCCTCCACAATTAAAATGAACATTTTTCTGGTGTTATATGATGATAATAGATGACATGAAAAATAATAACATGATCCAGAAAAATCGCATGCATGCCTTTTGATTTTATATTCGATTTTAGGGTTTATAACATAATATTTTCCATACGATTTATCTATGATGCATGGGCTGTTTTTATCATTTTTCCCATGTTATATTCGATCATTAGAAGCTGAGAAAGATACCAGGATAGTTTTAGAATGATCGGATGGATTGATGGTGATTTATGTTACTCGGCTAGAACAATTCGACACAAGAAATTCACCAAGCCTTCATGCGTGACCAAAACACCTTGCACATATTTTTCGTAGGACATATACAATGTAAAGATCTCAGGAAAAATAAGGAATGAATTTTATGGAGATCGAATGAATTAATATGGCACTTACCTCACTTTTGAGCTCGACACAAAGAAAATTCGAAAACGCATGAACTAGGCTACCACAATTCGATTTGCTATTTTTCTAGGCTTTTTAGGATTGTGATGAACTCAGGAAAATTGGTGTTTGATCTCCAGAATTTCGAATGGATGAGGAGAGAATTATTTTGTGGATTAGGGTTTAATCGGTTTGGAGATTTTGGAAGAAAAATATGTGTAAGTTATAAAATTTAGAAATGGCCGAGTCTTAGGGGAATAATGGGCCAAAGTTTCGGAATTTAGCTTAGGAAAATTAATTGCTTTGATTACCTAGTTTAAATGCCTTTAATTTCTTTTAATTACCATAATTAAATCATAAAATTTGAATTTAAACTATATTAGGCGCGCAAGGGTATTTTGGTAATTTTATGGCTTGTATAATTGTTAAATGGAGTTGTTAAAAATATTTGGGATCATAACTTGTTCATTGTTAGGAGTTTGGAATTTATTTGGTTCTTTACATATGTTTTATTTAGGTTTTAAATTTTCCAGGGGCAATTTGGTCATTTTATATGTTATATAATTTCAGGTATTACAAAGGATGTTCTTTATGTCCACACTGTATATATTGTCTTTTCTAGGGACTCTAAGTTGCACTAATTTATCATCAGGCAATTTGTAGTCGGGAGATAAGACAAGACACTCAGTGTCTGTAAAAAGAACAAAATTCTTTTTGTCACACATTTGTGAGACACTAAAAAGATTGAACTTAAGTCCATTGACCAAATACACCTTTTCAAAATCCAAGGTGCCTGTTCTAATAGTACCTTTCCCAACAATTTTACCTCCTTTGGGGTCATTCCCAAAGGCAACATAGCCACCATCCAAAGCTTCAAAATTTTCCAAGTTGCTTTGGTCTCCAGTCATATGTGAAGAGCATCCACTATCAAAAATGCAATTATCCTTTAGCTCCTTTTGTAGATTGCCCTGCACAAAAGTAAGAGAGTTAGTTTCTCTTTAGGACCCAAGCCATTACTGACTTGGATCTTCCTTGTGCATCAAAGTAATCATATTTCTTGAAGTCCATTGATGCACTGTTGTGTCTGGTTTTGGGTTTCCAGACCCAGCAAGCTGAGGCCTTAACAACATAGAAATGAGTGCCCACAACAGTATCAGTAACCACTTTTGGCTTAGCAGCAGAATGAGAAGTACTGCTGCTAGCTTTAGCAGTAGAAAACTCTGTTTTCTTTGGAATGGGCCTTGATGGTGTAGCAGCAGTAATAGTCCTAGAAACACCATTTCTTAACAAAATCTCCCTAGGAACCATGTTTCTTTTGGGGTGTGGGTGAGTCTTTCTAGCAAAGTTCCTATGGTTCACCCTAGTATAATGGTTCCATACAGGTTTTGGAGCACTAGTTTTCTTAGGTATTGAATAATAACAATCTTTTTGCAAGTGCTCAAAACTACCACAACTGTGATATGCCTTCTTAACCAGTTCAAAGTTACTACCTAACTTGTGTGAGATCACTTGGTGCAAGTTTCTCTGGTTTTACTCTGAGCAAGTCACAGGTCTTCCTAGGATAATCTCTAGGTTTATCATCATACTCAGCCACTTTCCTAGAGATTCTACTTCCTAGCACAGGTTTTACAAATTCAACATTTTTAGCTTTAATTCCAGCTGTATTAACCTGTGTGACTTTTGGTTCAACAGTCCTAAAAATTTCTTTCTTTTTAGCTTTGGGTGTTGAATCAGTCTCATCATCTTCACTATCTGACACCTAATCTTCAATGATCACTGTATCAGACTTCTTTTCTACCCTAGGTGCATTTGTTCTATCAGGTTTTTCATTACTTGACTCACCTACAGGTTTGGCTTTAACCTCAGTTAAGAATAACAATTCCTTTTTGGGAGGTGCAAAATCACTTTTGACTGGGGGTGGTATTTCAGCAAAACCTAAACCACTCCCTCTTCTAAGTATTTGACTACCAATAGACTTATTGATAAGATTAGTTGCAAGCTGTTGTTTTTCTACCAAAATGACATGTTTTTCCTTACCAGCTAAAGCTTCATCCCTAACTCTTTCAACTTCTTCAACTCTTTTATTAAGAACACTAATCTCATCATCTTTCTTAATAATTTCTACTTCTAAACCATTAATACTCTACTTCATTTTTTTTAAGAAAGTCAAGTTTTGCTTCTACTGATTTTAGGCCATATTCATAACCTAAATTATCAAGTTTTAACTTTTCTACTTCCATTCTTAAACTTTCATTTCTAGATTTTAATTCCTCAATAGTATCTAGGCATGATTTAAAAGAACAAGATGACTCATTGGATACCTCAGAGTCTGAACCAGAGGATGAAGAAGCATAGGCCATTAGAGCAAAATTGTGTTCCTTCTTTTCTTCTTCAGCCATGAAAGCAGCATTTGGTCCATCCTCTGCATGATCACTCCAGTCAAACTCTCCCAATCCATCACAAGACACCATAGCAGTAGTGGGCTTTGCTTCTTCAATAGGAATCTGCATTTTGTTTTCCTTGTTCTTCTTTGGTGCTCTACACTCCCTGGCAAAGTTACCCTTTCTCTGGCAACTGTAGCACTCCATCTTTGATTTATCAAACCCCACATTGGTTTGACCTTTGTACCTGAGTTCTCTACCAGTCTTTCTCAAAAACCTCCTAGCTCTCATAGTTAGCATTGCAAACTGCCATTTCAGATCAATCTCCTCAAGGTCATCTTCATCAATTTGATCCAAGTCTTGATCAGTAACAGAAGTACTTGTGGGACTTCTGGTAAGATCAGCCAAAAAGGCACAAATAGCACCATCACTGATGTTGTCACTATTTGTACTAGCAGTAGGACCAGCAGTAGAAACCATATGACCAGCAGCAGAATGATCTTCTTGAGAACTACTAGATCCTTTGTTATTTGAAGACACAAAGGCTAAGTTGTTTGCACCAGAAGATGAACTAGAGGCTCCCTTGACTTCAGATTCATACACTTTGAGATTGTTGTACAAATCATCCAAAGTCATTGTTTCAAAATCACTCTTATTCCTCCAAACCACTGTATGAGTATTCCATTCAGAAGATAAGCTTCTCAGAAACTTCAAATTAATGTCTTCTTGAGCCAGTGATACCTTCATAAGTTTTAATTGACTCACCAACCTCTGAAGTCTATCATAGGTAGCATCAATGTTTTCTGAACTTAAAGCAGTAAATGTTTCAAACTGATGCTTGAGCAGATTCTTCCTATGCTTTTTGGTGGCCTCATTCCCACCAAATCTGAGTTCAATAGCAGCCATCAAATCCTTAGCAGTCTTTGTGTTACTGAAGCTCAGTTGATACTCATTAGGTATCCCTAGCAAGAGGGTATTATGAGTCTTAATCTCCAGTCTCCGCTGAGCCTTCTCCTCATTAGTTTTAATGGGTACTATAGTAACCCCATCAGCAGCCTTAGCAGGTAGTTTATCTCGATCTTCATCAATTTCCCACATGGAGTAGTCTAACATCTTCATGTATTGCTCAATCCTCATCTTCCAGATTTCGTATTCACCAACCTTGAGCATTGGTACATTGGATGCAGTCACCATATGATGAGATTCCGATTCCATTGCAGTAGTAGATGTTGAACAGATCTTGATTAACAAAAATTCTTCTCGGTATCAGTCTCTAGATCACAAGCTCTGATACCACTTTTTGATCCCAGTTGAGCTTAATCGATCTTGTTAATTATCCTAGATGTGAATCTAAGACAATAGGTATAGAGACTGTTCTTGAACAAACTATTAATTACTACGCGGAATTTAGTAATTAATCTTAAGAAGAATTAACAATAACACAGAGTAATTCTCTCAACCTTCACCTCAATATATTAATATACGGTTACTCAAAAGTAACAGGGTTACAACGAACCCTGAAGTGAATACAATACGTAAGCTAAACAATCGTATCCTAACCATAACCCTAACCCTAGATCCTCCTTTTATAGACATAAAGAGTCCTAGTCGGTTACAAAACTTTCTATACAAGAATAATATCTATTCGTATCTTTACCATAAACAAACTATACATATCTATTAAGCAGCAGTATCATTACTCTAGCAGCAGAATCCTCGTAGGCTAGCAGTAGAATGAGACTTAGCTTATTTCACCATTCATCAGTTATCACCAGCAGCAGAATAAATATACTAACAGCAGGATGTTTATGCCTAGCAGCAGAATCATACTTAGTATATTTCTATTAGAACCATGTGCAGCAGAATAAAATACTTAGCAGCAACATCTTCAAAGTAGCAGCAGCTTCTTTTAAACCCAACACGATTATTTTAATTAAACTTGATCATTATTTGAAATTGATAACTTGTTATTTTATGTCACCATCACTTGAATTTGATTACTTGCAGGGTCTAATTCGAGAGCTCCCAGGCCTACCAAGCATGGTTCCAAAATTGGCAAAGGCGGGAAGGTGGTTCGTGGTGCCACAAAGAACGCAACACTACACCAGATGAGGAATGAGACTGGTCGTCCGGTCTCAATCAGATTCGAGAAGAATGTGAAAGGGATGTGGGAGCATGTTGGCTCTCACACTTCGTGGTTCTCGAACATTGTCGGGACGTTGTTACGGGAATCGATTCCCATGTATTACGATTCGTGGGATAAGGATCCCGAGACTACGAAGGCAAACATTGATAACCAGCTCCCCGTAAGTTTTTTTTATCTTTTATTTTTTTAATTATTGTGTTTATTTATTTTAAATGTGTTTATTTATTTAAATTTGTCTCTTTATTTAAATTTGTGTATTTATTTTAATTATATTTTATTGCAGCATTTTTTTGATCTCGGCCCCCACCTTGCCGGTCCGAATGGAGACGATATTGTCATCAGTATCGAAGCTTACCTCTGAAAGCGATACGATGACAACAATTACATATTCAAAAATAAATATTTTACACAGCAAGGTGGGATTCAGAAACTGGACGAGATCAAGGAAAAGCGTCCGACGAACAAGACGACTGAAGATTGGGAGAAACAGGTAACTGGATCGACACGTACTTTATTATTATTATTATTATTATTATTATTATTATTATTATTATTATTATTATTTTTTTTTTTTTATAAACATCACTTTATTATTATTATTATTATTATTATTATTATTATTATTATTATTATTATTATTATTATTATTATTATTAATTATTATTATTATTATTATTATTATTATTATTTATTATAAAACATCACTTTATTAGAAACTCATAAGATCTACAAGAAATTGAAGGAGAGCCGAGATACTAACTGGGCTCCCACTCCTTTAGCTATTGCAAAGCTAATCCTAACAAAAATATGAGCAGCGGCACGCGATCCGATGTCTTGAGTCACAGAGAACTTTCGGATCCTCTAGCTATTATTATTATTATAATAATAAAAATAATAATAGTAATAGTAATAATAATAATAATAATAATAATAATAATAATAATAATAATAATAATAATAATAATAATAATAATAATAATAATAATAATAATAATAATAATAATAATAATAATTCATTTATATAATAGTTTTTATTATTTATAATAAGCAGGTGAAGCACTGGTCGGACCCAAAGAAGCTGAGGATCGGGGAGGTCAACAGTAAAAACCGGCTCGCGAGCAAGAGTTCTAGCCTTCACGGATCCCACTCCTTAGCTGTTATATGAGATAACTTCGTAAGACACTTTTTAATCATTTTATTTATATATATAGTGTTGGGTGGCTCTTGATTGATTTTATTTATAAACAGTTGAGCGTCCCCACCGACTCCACGGATCGTAGAGACTTCATCGACCTTTACAGACACAACCATACGAGAGGCGACGTCTCCGAGTCTCCACTATCCGAGGCCAGATACGTAAGTATAATTTATTTCCAAAAACTCACCCACATTAATGCAATATAATAAATCACGACTTATATATTACTTTTCTTTTTTTTTTTGAAACTAAACAGAATGAGATGGTACGGCTGCGGACAGAGAGCACCTCTTTCGGGACGGGTATGACTGACCTGGATGTTATGCGCCAGGTGATCGGCGGTAAGCAGCGCGGTCATGTTCCTGGCGTAGGTCCAGTGTTACCGGGCAGTGGTCAGAAGACGACTCTCAGCTCCTCACGAGCTCGTGAGCAGGCCTCCTCGTCCTTGCTGCAGGAGACGGTGCAGAAGCAAGCCCAAGAGCTGTCCACGCATGGGACACAGATTGATGTTTTGCTGGATTGGGCCAGGAGACAGCCAGGTTTTACCGAAGAGCTAGCGAGAGCCTTGTCGGGGACATCAGGATCCCAAAATGCCTTACAGGGTGAGTCTACACCTACCGGGGAGGGTAGTAGGGGTAGTGGGGGTACTGGGGGACTGGGGGTAGTGGGGGTAGTGGGGGTAGTACGGGGGAGACTGGGGAGTAGTGTATGGCTTCTTTGGGTCCGATGGGTCAGTTTATATTTGTTTTGGGGTATTGGACAAAGTTGTGTTGATTTAGATGGATTATTATGTGTTTATGTAGTTTATCTGTTAGGATTCCACTAAATTGTTCCCCGCTAGCTTATGTATAGTTTTTGGACCATTTTGCGGATAGCTAGCTAGCTTATGTATAGTTTTATAGAATATCAAGTGATCACGGTTTTTGAACCATTTTTGGCGAATTTAGATTCATATGATTATGTTTAGCGAATTTGGATAGTTATTGTAAAAACAGGTTCTATGTAAAAACAGGTTCTATGTTTAGCGAAGTTGGCGAATTTGGATTCATATTATTTTTAGCGAATTTGGGTTTGTTGTTGTTGTTGTTGTATGTCTAGCGAATTTGCTGTTGGCGAAGTTGTTGTTGGCGAAGTTGTGGTTGGCGAAGTTGTTGTTGGCGAAGTTGTTGTTGGCGAAGTTGTGGTTGTTATTATAAAAACAGGTTCTGGCATTGGGTAGATTTTTTTGGGAAAAATTCCGGAAAAAATCTCGAAATTACCCATTTTGCAGCAATATGCTGCAAAATGGTTTAGATGCTTTTGGCGGGGACATGTCCCCACCAAAAGAAATTAAAAAAAAAACATATTAAAGCAACTTTCTGCGAGGACAGGTCTCCGCCAAAAGATGTTAACTCAACAGTGGAATACTCTTTCGGCGGGGACATATCCCCGCCAAAAGGGTTAATTAATTAATATAACTGCCTGATTAAGTCATTTTTTGTTAATTATTACAGTTTTTGGCGGGGATGGTGTCCCCGCCGAAAGTGTTGCCACGCTGGAAAATCTTTGACCAGCTCAAAGCCAGTAGGACCCACAAGTCCCCGCCCAAAGTTGATATACGTCCCCGCCAAAAGTATCAGCGATGAGCGTTTAGCGGTGACCTTTCGGCGGGGACATGTCCCCGCCGAAAGTTTCCCCGTCGTAAGGGAAAAAAAGTCCCCTCCGAAAGGGTCGAATGTTGTAGTGAAATTTGGTTATGTTAGTTGTTGGATGACAAGGTCTTAGTTAACGCTCTCAAAGGTCATAGGTTTTTTGTTTGCTATAAGCATGCATCATATTATATGAGTTGCTGTTTTGGTCACACATTCACACTCGAAGAATCATCTCCCGCACAACTCAAACAATCGCTAACTGGATGAAAAAGTAGCACACTGTTCATGTGGCCATCGGACATGATTAGATGTTTCTACTGTTCTACATTGTATATTCACACTGTAAATAGGCTCATAAAACAACCAGACTTGAAAATGAAACTAATAAAAAAGCATTACAAGAACATTGTCAAGCCATCATGTTGGATTCATCTTCCTCCCCTGTTGCTGCTTCATTGAACATGTATTGGCTTTGATACTCGATCAAGTACTGTGTAGATCTTTTCACGTCCCAAAACAGGTCATAAACTCGGCTCACGTCTTCCATTTCCACAACCTTTACTCGGATTCAAACAGTGCTAATCGGGTCTAACCCGACCCGATGCAAACTACGGTCAGACGGCGACAAACAGAAATTCCATATAAACGGAGAAGTATAGCGGTGCCAGGAGTACTACGGTTCATGAGGTGTTGTGATGCCAGTGTGTTGTGTGTAGATGTGAATGTTCATGTTAGGCAATGATTATGTACACACACAGAAATTCTGAAACTTTCAGGAGTCAAGTAGAAAATCAATTTGGACATAATTCTAGTATAACTACTCTCAGTATCGCAAAATTTACCTCTGAGTCGGACATAGGTGATCAGACTATGTCCCACTATCCCTGGTCGAATATATGTGATCAGTCTATATTCCACCGAGGTTCAATAAATTTTGAAATACTTATCTCAGTTACACCAGTAATATACCTCTTACTTTAAAAGAAAATGTTTTTGTCATAAGTAAGGCAGCAGGCTTGGCAGGCAGGCATGTGACGGTCATAGGGTCAAGTTTTTGTAAAAGTAGTTATAGTCTAGGTTTTAAAAATACCCAGTTCTCTATAACCAAGGCTCTGATACCAATCTGTAACACCCCCAAAATCTGGTTTTGCGAAAACATACATGTTTGGGTGCTACTAAATTGATATCACAACACAAAGTACAAAGAACGGTTTTACCTCAACCGTTTAAAAGAATCTTCATATTCAAAAATATTTTGTCTACAGCATTCCCAAAAACAGTGAGGAAGTATAAGCCCATAAAAGAAGTAAAGCGGTCCCAAATACATCAGAGTCTTCTATGACCATGCCATGCCATGCCAAAAGCCTCCACAACTAGGTTATCGCCTTAAACCTGAAAATACATGCTAAAAGTGTCAACACGAGGTTGGTGAGTTCATAGGTTTATGATAAAGCAGTAAAAATACTGTGAGTTCCATAAAAGTTTTGTGACCATTGTGTCGCTCACAATGTCAAGACAATAAAGTTTACCTTAAAGTAAAATTAGAAATGTGGACCATGAGTAGGGTATGTGACCATTACAACGAATATAATGTCACACAAAATAAATTAGTCTATTACGCTAGCTCTAAGTTCATGCAACCGAAGCTCGACAGTTCAGTGCGCTACAACCTAGCACATAAATAATAATAATAATAATAATAATAATAATAATAATAATAATAATAATAATAATAATAATAATAATAATAATAATAATAATAATAATAATAATAATAATAATAATACTTAGAGCGTATTGTCACTGCTTCTGGGCCTGGTTTTGGTGATTGGCAATGGAGACTTGCTACATTACCATTTGCGTTTGGGGGGCTTGGTGTATACTCTGCAGGTGATGTCTTGAATTATGCATTTCTTGCGTCTAGACTTCAATCTGCTAGCTTACAGACTAAGTTGCTTTGACGTTCTGGTATCGTAGCCCCTGGGCCTTCCTTTGATGATGTCTTGTGTGATTTTAATGCGAAAATGGAGATTGACCTTTTGAGTAATCCATGTGAGATCGCTGCCCCCAAACTCATGAAGAAACTGGCAGATATATATTTCACACGTGTTACCCGAACTGCCGAATCTACATTTTCTTTATCTACTCGACAGGTGGCATTATGGAAATTGCAAATGGAGGACTACACTTTGGACTGGCTTAGGGTAGTTCCGATATCTGGGTTGGGTCAGACTATGAATGCTAGGACCTATCGGTGCGTGTTATGTTATCGGCTTGGTGTCCCCCTATTCTCTGTCCAGATGCCGTGTTCAGCTTGTTCCAGGGTCTTTACTGGGGATATTTATGGGGACCATGTTGTATCTTGTGCTGGTATTATTGGTATTAAACATCGGCATAACATGGTACGTGATGTTCTTGTTGATATATGTTCTCGATCTGGGGTTTCGGCTCGTAAAGAGGTAGACATTGGTCTTTGTGGTGAAAGGGATGTATCCTTACGTCCTGCTGATGTGTTGCTCTAATCGTGGGATGGAGGACTTGATGTATGTGTTGATTTGACTGGATCATCGCCCTTGACGCAAACTAGTTTGGTTGATTTTGTGCCGGGTCGTGTGGTGATTGAGGCTGCACAACGTAAACGCGTCAAGTATGAGGCTAAGTGCGCAAGTATTGGATATGGGTTCCTCCCCTTCTCTTTCTCTTCTTTTGGAGAACTTGAGAAGGATGCTGTGACCTTACTGAAGCGTATTCGAAAGTTCTCGATGACTCAAGACATTGGAGCACGTGCTGCTGCACATATGTTTAGTAGGATTAGCTTTTCTATAGCTAAAGGAGTGGGGACCCAGTTAGTATCTCGGCTCCCTACTAACTTCTTGTAAATCCTTTTTGTTTCTAATAAAGTGAAGTTCAATAATAATAATAATAATAATAATAATAATAATAATAATAATAAATAATAATAATAATAATAATAATAATAATAATAATAATAATAATAATAATAATAATAATAATAGGGGCCTATAGCGAGTGTTTAACCCAATACACTCGTAATCCGACTTGGTATACGCCCGCATTGACCCGTCTGGCCAACCGAATGGGGGAGTCACCCCAATAGATCTATTTATATCAATCGCGCTTCCCAGCAGGAATTAACGGTTCATGAGGTTGGCATAAAAGTGGGTTCAGGGGCTTAGGCTAACTACGCAATAGTTTTGAGAAAATAAAGTATTGGTTGTGGTCCAGAAAATGTTTTGCATGTTTCTCACCCCAAGGTTTGTAAAACAAGTATAGGTAAAGTGGGGCTATAAACTCACATATAATATTTAAATACTTGTGTTCAGAATAAGGTAAACCAGTGTGCAATAGGTAAATAAATCATGTTTTCATGTAAGAACAAGTAATGAGTTTAAATATAAACAAGCATTGAGTTTAATTAAAAATGAGCATGTATTATCCCCCAAGACATTTATAAAACAAGTAAAGGTAGGGGCCATGAACTCACCTTAGCATGCAGCAACGCAAAATATCACAATGGTCACAACTGGCATCAAGAGCAAAACACAACGGTTCCAAGGGATATAGGCACGACGGTACCGGATCGGCATAACCTAATACGTATATGGTTATCTTAGAATACGTCTCGTAAAGTAAAAGGGTTTTCAAAAGACAACCGTCTTAGTTTTCGTGGATTACTCGTATCAAAGTTTGTAAAAAGTTTAGTATTAACGTTTCGTGTGGTGGTAAGAAAACATAGACTCAAAATGTAACTCACGCCAAAGTATAATATATCCAAATATATTATAAAGGAAGTAATAAAAGAATAGTCAAGAAATGCTGACGAGGACTCAAGTATACACACGTCAAAGAGGAATAGATGACGACATAGTCGAGAAAAGTACCGACGAGGACTTGAGTCGAGAGAAGAAATCAAGAATGAACGATAAGGAAAAATACGTCAAGAAAGTAATTCAATTGGTATGTTTCGATATTTACCCCATAATCCCAAATAATTTGGTTAAAACATCAATGTCTTATAAATAAGAAGAAGTTTGAATTTATATTTCAAACAATAAACACCTCATGATTTAAATGTAATCATTTCGTTACTTGGCGTGTTTTTGAAAATATTGTCCGAGTATAGAAACTTTATAAAAAATTTTCCATGACTCGTTTGCTTATAAAGCATTTCCAAGTCGAAAGACTTTTATTACAAATCAAATTTACCCAAATCCATTTTTATAAGAAACAACATAATAATTAAGATGTATCTAGTAATTTGTTGTCCATTAAGCATTGTTTCCTTATCGTGTGCTTGTTACGTATCGAATATATTAAATTTGTTACGAGTCTAATATATAGTTTCCGTTTCAAGTCCAATAAGTCCATAATGTTCAATGTCCAATTTGAATATAAGTCCAATAATTATCCAAATGTTCATGTATATTCAGGTGCCGGTTCAATATTTATAATCCAAATTATCCACATCCAAGTCACAAATCCCAAGTATAATCCGAAACGTAACAATAGGTCACCAAAACAAATCAACACGTTAGTACAAATAAATTTCGACACAACAAATTATAACCGGTCACACATCTAATATAATTCTTAGACACCCTTAATAACTCATGGGCTTAGACTTATTAATTAGACAATACCCTTTTATAACCATTGTGGGATTCGGCCCATTCGACAAACCTCAACACAACCATAACCACATTGGGCTACGGCCCAAGAGGAATGGTACTCACAAACCAAATGTTGGTCTAAAATTCAAAGCTGAAGAAAATAAGCACAAGTATAAACTGATGAGCAGTTAAGTGAGCTAAAACGAGCAGTTCTCGAAATAAGCTTAACACAACAACTACCCTCTCGGTTTAACCCTCAACCGAACCAACACCAAACGCTAGTAGGCTGGAAGCAAACTAGAAACTTATGCACCCTAAGCGACTGGAAACGAACTGACACGTTAGTAATATGTAGACAAGCTGGAAAAATAAGCATCTAACAAACACCCTATACGGTTTTCTCTTTAACTTGACGCAAACACAAACCAATGGAAACACAACCAATCAAACCAAAACAACAAAAGCCACTCTTCGGGTGTATAACAAACGCACCCTAGCTGGGTTTCTACTGAACTGAGTGCAACAAAACACACCCTACGGGGGTGGTTCTTCTCGACCAACGGCTAAAACAAGTAAACAACAAACTCAACTCAATACGACCACCCTTGTGGTCTTCTTAAACTCTTATGCAACAACCCGTGGCCAAAATATTCTCATGACCGTTTATAAGAAATTCAAATCCACCAATCTAAATCAACACTCAAACCGAGACCAACATGACATCAATAACATCAAACTTCCAATGAAAACCAAATCGACAGGTAAACCAAAACGGGTATAACCCGACTCGTATCAATATCCGAAACCAAACAAACACCTCTTTAGATTCACTTTCTTACCACACGAATCTTTATCCAAAAATATTTTTAAATCAGGGTTTTTTTTTAACCACAAAACTAATAACTCTTTAGATCCACGAAAACTCATATAGAAATATTTAAAATCGGTTTAGTCAAGGAAATATATGTAATAACGTGGGTTCATGATTTACTATACCACGAAATAGAGAGAAGAGAGATGATAAGTTGATGGCGAGGCGGTGGTGGTGACAGCCGTGGTGGCAGTGGTGGCGTCCTCGAACCAAAAACGAACAAACCCTATGCGAATCTTTTCATTCTAACCCTCAACGAGCACCCTTGGCCTTCAATCTTGACTGGCAGCAACAAAATATGGCGGCGGAGATTGGCCGGAAAAAGTGGCCGAAAATGGGGCGGCTGGAAACCCTTGAGAGATGTGAGTGTGTGATGAGATTTGAGTTGGGGACTTGTGATGCCCCCTTATGGAAAACTATAAGGGGGGTTGAATAGTTTTTACCATTTTTAAAATTTATTCGCTTTGTATACTTAATGTGATTTCAAAGTGAAGTAAATAAGCAAGCAATATATAAAGCAAGTGAGGAAAGGAATGATCAAACCACACAACACAGATGTTTATAGTGGTTCGGCTACAAGGACTCTCTTCCTTGCCCTACTCCACTCCTCGAGCCTCTAACTCGAGAGTTTTTCTTCACTAAGAAACAAGCTCCCTTCTAGGCGGAGAAAACCTTTACACGTCGCTTACTCTTTATCCGGTACTAAGCTAAACATCGAGTTCTTTACAAGGGTACAACCACTCCCGTTGGTTCTTTAACAAGGGTACAACCACTCTCGTTGGTTCTTTAACAAGGGTACAACCACTCCCAACACTCTATGTGTTTTGAGGACTAAAACACTAACCAAACTCTACTGAATGAATGGTATAAACAATGATGTGTGAACACTAACAAATCACACAGTATCTAACTATCAAGACTTGCAACAGTGCATTGAAGCTTGTATGCTTGATCTTCTTTGCTACAAAAGAGAGATCACTAAGAATGATATGAATGAATGAAATGGGTTAGTAATGTACAAATGAATGAATATGTAATTTAAGCTATATGAGTGATGGTTTTCCTTGAATGACCAGCTTGCTATTTATAGGAAAAATTGATCAGACAACTGGCGGATTTGGCGGACCCAAAATAAGGGTTCCGCCCTTGTACTGGTTTGGTTCCGTAGGAACATGCCAGCTAAGAGTTTTCCAAATCTTACCATATCTTGTCTAGTCTTGTCAAGATTTTACAAAGTCAACATCCTTTGCTTCAAGATCTTTCCAAAATATATTGTAAAGTCAACTAAGATTTCCTAATGAGGTATGCCATGATGTCATGTGTATTCCCATTTTTAAGAAATAAAAATAAACATGTAAAATGTATATATGTATGCAATGTAATTCCTAGTGATCATGTAATGTGTAAAATGTGTTTTGAAAGACTTATTACTATAAATGTAAAAGACTTTATCTTATATTTATGCATTGCTTAAAGATAAGCTTTGTAATTGTCATTAACAAAATTAAGCAAAGATCGTAAAATATAAATAACATTTTTAGGACGATATTTGTATTAACAATTTTCCCCTTTTTGTTGATGACAAAACATAAAGTATATTTTTGAGCGATGAAATAAATAAAGTTTGAGTCTTTTAAAAATATAGATTAAGTTAGTTTTATGCAAGTTGTGAAAACTATTTTAAGCATAAAAACATGTACTGTGATGTTAACAGTATGTATGAAACAACTTAATCCTATCTCCCCCTTTTTGTCGAAACAAAAAGAAGATATGCGTAGCGGAATGTGGTGAACAATTCTTGGTGAGTACTCCCCCTAATTTGGAGTACCAAGAATGATTCAATGATTTTGAGAACTTAAAGCTCCCCCTTGGAATCTACTCCCCCTAATTGGAGTTTCAAGTTCATGATGCATGAACCTACAAAACAAATGATTAATATATGATATGCTCCCCCTTGATGTATACTCTCCGTTGCTAGGGTACCAACGTATACGATTTGAGGATGAGAAATGCTACAAAATAATGAGTTAGTGCATGATATACTCCCCCTCGATCTATACTCCCCGTTGCTAGGGTAACGTATAAGATTCAAGGTTGAGAAAAGCTACAAAACAAAGGTTAGTTGTGAATCAATCCAACCAAGTAGCATAATGCATATGTAAATGTTCAACCAAACATGTAGTTCAACCCATTTGACTTAAAAAGACAACCAAGTAAAAATGTCCAAACCAATCACAAAGGTCAAACATAGATACTTTCAACCAACCATAATGATGCAAATCAACCAAAATATTATGCCAAATAGTGATCACCCATAAGCATAAATATAACATCCATTAATTGAAAATTTGTTTGTGACATAAGTAACTAAACATGATGTTACGACATAAAAAGAAAGCAACCAAAACAACTTCTAAAAAAATCCTAAAAGTTCCTATAAAAGGAAACTAGAAAGAAACTAAAAGCTCCTATTGTGGAGGATGAGAAAGCACATTAAGGCGCTCGAGAATGTGATTCAAGATGAACCTCATCCCGTTTTGGAGCTCATGAACCAAGATACTGGTCCTTTGAGTCAAATGAGCGGTCCTCTCACACATGATACAACCATGTCTAGGTGGTGGTGGTGGAGGTGGTGGAACATATGTTGATTGTTGGTTGGTGGTTGTTTGTGGAGTTGTGAATGAGGCAAGCAAGATGGATTGAAGATCCATGGCTTCACTAAGATGGGAATCCACCATATTTGAGAATGCATAAAGGCGGTTAAGCTATTCATTGATCTCTTGTTGAGATTGGGGTTGATTAATCCACATTTCCTCATCGATTGCGTTGAGGGTGGACCTTGGTGATAGTTGTTGAGTTTGTGGTTCTGGTGGTGGTGCATCACAGTAGAGAGGACCGTGGATATCCCGATAAATGGGATGAAAGAGCATAGGTTCTTGACCTTCAAAGGTCATGGGAGGAGGATTGGTGGACCTTGGTGGAAGGTCTTCCAAAGTCTCAAGGTAGGGATGTGGTGATGTAGGTGGAGTCCTAAATAACTCCATTGGTTGTAGTTTGGGTGAGTTTGGAGGTGATGGTGATCTAGCAGGTTGTGATGGAGCAGGTGGTGGTGTGGTAGCTACTGGAGTGATTGTTGGTGGTGGAGTTTGGATGACTACATTTGATGGTGTTGGAGTGGAGAGGGTGAGAAAATTCTCATTGGCTATGGGTGAGGAGATGTTGAGGGGTGATGACTCCTCTGATGAAGATGCTAAGTTCACAAAGCAACACTGTCTGACACTTATACAAGCAGTTCTGCGTGATGGTCTATTGGTGGAAGAGTTGTTAGATTTTGTCATGGTTAAAATGATAAGGTTTTCTAAGAAGTAAAGGGATGATGCTTAGAGTTGATGGTGAAGGTGTGATTTATGATGATCCTGAGGTCTTAATTTATAGCCAGTAAAATGTTTTGAAGTTTGTGTTTGGATTTGATGTTAATCCATAGAAGGATTGAGGTTCCTAATGATTTGGAACAAAAAATTGTGCTAGTCACATCATCTAAGTCAACCCATAGAGATGAAGTTGAGTAAAAGGATGAAGATATGCAGTTAATGCAAGGCTTGAGTGGGAAATATATTGATGTGATGTTTCCACGGATTGCAAGGAAAAAAATAAAGGGGTCCTTGCTTGTTACAGAAAGGTAACTTGAATGGAAAATTTGAATATTCAAATTTTGGTGGGAAATAGATTTCTTATGATTTTAAGTGTTCCTAAATCATCCTAATGTGCCTAATGATCAGTAGAATAATCCTAAAAACTATAATCAAGAATCTAAGGATCGGGATTAGTCGGGAAATTTGTAAAAATTACTGTTTGAGTGGCGGCACCAATCGATAACAAGTGCGGAACCCACTTTTTGGTTCCGCAGAATGAATTTTGGCGGAGCCAAAATATTCAACAGACGGAACCCATAACTTGGTTCTGCCATATCCGCCGGATGAAAATGCTAATTCTTTACAGAGAGCATGTCATATTTTTTGATACCCGTTCAAATCCCGAAAATTTTCCTAAATCATATGTAACAACTAATTTGTGATTGATTAAAATCAAAAACACAGATTCTAACACGTTTGCATATAGATTAATCAAATGATAATAACTTACCATGAAGGAGGTTAAGCCAAACGGTGGCTTAAACACGAAAAATCGATAACATCACTTGTTATCGTACTGCAAAGTTATGTTAGTTCACATAAATGTATCACACCAAGATAATATCCTAAGACACATACAAGTTCATCACATCATTGTTTGAAAATGTCTTATACCAAACATTCCCTAACCCTCACTACTTGTTCATCTTCTCGTTGAGCTTCATGATACACCGGCTGATGCGTGTGCGTTTATTGCTTTAATTATCTTATATCCACGGTGTGTCATTGTGGATTAGCAGTATTAATGCCTATTCAAGTTTTAAATTTATATTTAGCCGACTTATCAATAACACACACTTTAACGAGTAGTGTACCCGGTCGGTATGAATATAATGGTAAGTAGAGTGTCGATCACTGAGAGTGGAACGTATTATCTAGTTATTCTAATCAGTATTTTAATATCCTAGGTTAGCTATACAACCTAATCTAACGCAAGGGGGTTCAGCCTGAGAGACTGGCACAGTTTGGTTATGATTAAATAATAAACTAAACTAATGAGCACGAATCAGCGATTAGCACACACGTACACAGATAGATACTTGAGACAATAAGAAGACCTGTCCTGATAATTAAGTAGCTTGTCACTTGTTTTATTGCTAGTTTTATATGAAGTGTATATAATTAACCCTTTCTCGTTGGCTCTAATCTTATCGGCGAGTAAACCCTTAATGATTACTTATGTCTATCCTATTTATTTAGCGTCTCTTAAATAGGCGAGGAAGGGGCATGGCGACCCAAGCAATGCTCAGCTAGACACAGAGGTTATCAATGCACTAATAAAAGTCACCAAAGACATCAACATATAAACTTTAATTAATGGGAAAGCAATTTTAAGGGGTGCCCATGATTTTCCGTAGTCACATGGAATCGGCCCATCAATCCTGATGAATTAAAGTGTACTAATACAATAAAACAAAACTACTTAATGAATTGAATACATGCAAGACCTTCTTACAGCTCTTGTATCTTCGTTCAAGGTGTGTCTTGTGCTGCTAACACGTCTGAATTCGTCTCCTAGGGTTTTTGTCTTCGAAAGCTTAGTGTGTAGAATCGAACCCCGAAATTCGTCTGACTTTGGGGTATTTATAGTTTCTGTCTGAGGGTTAGATGCGGCGCATAGGATAAGTAGATGCGGCGCATTGACTTAACTTCACGTGGGGTCCAAGATTAATATATTCAGGAATATTCGTACACCGCCTTAAGATGCGGCGCAACTCCATTTCTCTATGCGGCGCATGTCCTTTACCGTCTTGGATTGTAGCTTGTGAAATCTTGATAGTGATGCGCCGTATATACGAAGTATGTTGCGGCGTATCTGGAGCAGAATGATCTTGATCTTGTACATTTCAGTAGACTCTTAACATCTTGCTTGTTTTGCTCCATAATTAGTCCAAAATCGCCAAGTTTCACATAATACTTGTTTTTACCTGAGAATTACAAAAGTAAACATTAACGTATCAATTCTCATATATAATATAATAAAACAAGTTAAATAAATAGGATAAATGATGATAATAAAATGTACTTATTTGAGTTCATCACCGGCCTATGTTCTTCATCATTCCTTTTGTTTGTCGAAACTCTTCTGATTCTTTCGCGATAGGAGGAAGTTGGCTCATGTATTCGGGTGGAGAGATCCTAGAATTTGGCAAACCATCCTCTTCACTAACGGATGATAAGGTAGGAGGATGAGCACATTTTCCTTTTGCTACGGCTACCCTATGATCACTAAGTGGTACAAAGGTGTTGTCAATTTCAGTGTAGTCGGGAAGGAAACCTCTAGCATTTGGAGGAATGGGTGCAAAAGCTCTAAAAAGACGGGTAAATAGCATCCCGTAAGGCATGGCGGTGGTACCCAACACCGAAATATCGGCCATTCTTTTGGTGATATAGTAGGCTAAGTTGAATTGTTGGTGGGAAGACACACAATAGAGCATGTAGCATAGGCTTGCATTCACATGATCCATATTTCCTATGGTGCTAATGACGTTGGCTCTAAGAATCTCTTCTAGTTTCTTAAGTTGAGGTCTAAGCTCATTGAGCTCCATTCCAAAATAATCCCTATCCACTTGACGACCTCGACTCATCCTAGTTTGGTTGTTTCTAGGGTTAAAGAGATGTTCATGGATGGTTTCTTTAGGAGTGAGGGGTGTGTCGTATGGATGCATACGATCAAGGTTGGAATCTAGGATTGACAATGACCATTTGTCTGAATAAAGCGGTAAAAAGGGTTTGTTGGTTAAGGGTTAATCATTCTTCTTAATCTCTATCGATCTCAAATTCCAGAAAAGGCGACAAAATCACAAATACATAATCGAATCCACGACCACGATACTTGCAATTGCTCAAATCCTTAACTCGAATAGGCTAAAGATAGGACCAAGTAATCTTTACCAATAATATTATATCAAAAAGGGTGACAAAATCATAAATACATAGCCGAATCCACGACTACGATACTTAAGATTGCTCAAATCCCTAATCTCAATAAATCAAAGATTTGGATAAAGAATAATATAGGGTATGGATAATATTTTGGGATATAAATTGGTGTAAAATGAAAAATAAACAAAACAGATAAATTAAAATCCTAAGTGTGGTTAATCACTATCCCAACCATCCCATGAATAAGACTCATATCATTGAATAACTCACGCTTTAACACTCGAAACACACGCTTTAGGTAGACACGAATTATACTCAACAAGATCTCAATCAAAGAATAACCTTAGTTGGCGTTCCCATAACGGCCAACTCCCATTCAATCCATAAATATAATATATAACAAATAGTGGTGATATCAACCACTTAATACAAAACTTTACATAAGTTGGTTAAAACAAACTTCCAACTTTTCCTTTTTCTTTTTCTTTTTTTTTTTTTTTTTTTTTTTTTTTTTTTTTCAACATATGTGTAAAATTTCACAACTTTTCTATCACTATTTTTCTGGATAATTTTTTCCATAATCTTCATACTTTCAGAAATAACTGTAATAGCGAAAGTAGTAAACACACGAAAAATAAACTCAAAGATATACAATATTTACTTTCATACCAATTGCATTGTGCAATTTCCTGACTCAACCAAAGATAATGAATTACGCACGCGAACACAGGTAATGTAAGGAAACACACTTTGCCTAAAGCAATTAACCAACCATGGATTTTAATCTACAGGGTAGGCTAAGGTGTAAGGGTGTAACGAAACATTACAACAAAGGTGTAAGAAACGAAATGAATGGCTCTGAGTGTTTTTCTAGGGGTATCTTACTCTAAAAGTGAGAGTAACAAAAAAGTTTATACGGGGTTAACTAACCAGTGTAGTTAGTTAATATCACATAACATATAAAGGCTATTTGGGTGTAATCCTAGAAATTTACCAATTTAGACAAGTCATTCCAATTATAAAGATAATACTTATTATGGTGGTCTCGAATAGTATACAAGCCAAGTTCTAAAGTTTACAAGTCACCGGCACACTCATAGATTTGTGAATTTTGAAAAGTTCACAATTTTTTGGAAATAATGTTATGTGTGCAGCTATGTAATTTAGACTTTAAACAAAAACATGCTAAAAAATTTTAAATTTTGATATATTAAGCGCATTTTAAGCATATTTTGAAAAAGTTTAGGACAAGTAAGTGTTCTAATTCTCCAATCCCCCCACTTAAGTTAAACAACGTCCTCGTTGTTTGTGTCAAAGATTAAAAACTGGAAAATAAAAGAATTAGAACAGAAAAACTCCCCTGAGATTTGCTCGGTATGATCCTCCATTATTTGTATAAGAGCAAAAATCAACTTTCTTGTGGATGAGAACGTTTAAGCTTCATATTTGATGTATCCACAGGAAATGCAGGAATCTATAATACCATTCAGACTTTAACACACCTAAGTTAAGAAGGTTCAAACTTGCATAATACATTAGTAGTTAGAAAAAATAAAGCTTAAAAAATTATAATGAAAATCATCAGGTCAGTCGATACGCCGTATCTTATGGAAAAAGATACGCCGTATCAAGCCTGGAATAAATACAAATCAGAATAAAAGATGCGTCATGCGCCGCATTAAAATACTGACAGAAAGTTTTAAAGCCAAAAGTAAAAATGCAGAAAATTAAATAAGATATGACCATTGCAGGCGATGCGTCGCATCTTAGGATTGAGATGCGCCGTATCTAATGCAGGTCTGACAGACTCGATACAAAATCAAAAAAATAAAATAAATAAAAGATAAGCATGGGTTGCCTCCCACGAAGCGCTTGTTTTTGTTCGAGTCACGAGCCTGACTCCACCCTTATTTACTGTGTAATAGGGTGTTGTTCCCCCCACTTGGGATCAAGTGCGAGTGATAGTAGCAATAAACACGAAAAGAGTGTAAATTTGCTATTAAAGATGGAAGAAATACATAAAGATCATACCTTGGCAATATATGTACATCTTCCCTATTCTTACCCGGTTTGGTTGATAAATTGGATGACTTGACCATTCCATCTGAAAGAGTAGTATGTTGAGGAAAAATGAGTCTCCTTTCTTCTTGGTTAGTCTCTTTGGTAGTAAGGCGTCCCTTGACTTCCGCAGAAGATGAGAAAGGGTCTTTAGCAAGTAAAAGTTCGAGTTCCTCTATATCCTTCATAGGGTCGAAATCATCATCTTCATCAATCATAGCAATATTTGAGAGCTCATCACCAAAATCTTCCTCGAGCTCCACCAAAAACGGGTTGATCACAGGTGCTTCAATAGGTATTGTAATAAATTTGACCTCATCATTCTTATGTTTTGCAACCTGTTTAGGAAAACTAGCAAGATTATAAGTAACGGGATTAATAATATTAAATAAATTTGTACCACTTTGTGTTGTAAGTGACTCCAATTCATCTTGTGAATTTCCATCTTCAACTAGTGGTCTTGCAATTTCATAATCGTCCCGAATTTCATCCTTAAATAAGTAATCCCAGATTTCTTCAAAATCCCTCGTTGGGTCAAAATCTGGTTGAGGTATGTCACCATAAACTATGGCGTCAAATGGTTCGAAATCAAAATTAGAATACTGTTCATCTTCATCCGTTGGATTGTCTAATGGTGGTAATACGATTGTAGAATATTCTTCAACGTAGGGTTCCGTATACACATCATCTTGTGCAATCTCCGGAGAAAAAGTACTATCAATAACAATTGCCGAAATTGGTTTCACGGTATATGACTCTTCTTCATCATCACTTGACATACATTAAGTGTGTTGAAATGGCAATTTGTTTCTTTCTTTCCTTGACTTTTCTTGTCCTAAAATCAAGTATTCTTCCATAGTGATTTCTTTCGTCTCAATGACTTGTGCACCATATCTTGCTCTCTTCCAGTTATACACCTGATTATTGCTCAAGGCTTTCTCCTCTTCAAACCTAACATATTCTTCCATTGTAATATCTGGATCGTCCAGCTTCCTGAAATAAAACTTACTCGTGCAAAAGAAGAGTGAAACAATCAAAGTAAAATAAAATTTGCTGATATCTGTAGACGATGCGCCGTATCCAAAAAGTTGGATACGCCGTATCTTATTACGTTAAAATTTAATCAGACTTTTATTCAGAAAATAGATACGCCGCTTATGAATTTAGCATGCGCCGTATCAGGTTTAAATTATCAAAAATCGATTATACTCATTAAAATTAAATGCGTCGTATTAACAAAAGCTAATGCGCCGTATTTTCGTTAGGTTTCAAAATACAAGATTTTTGATTTTGAAGATGCGCCGTATCGATAGAGATCGATGCGTCGTATCTGTTTAATAATTCGAAAACTGTTTTTACTTTTAAATATAAAATACGCCGTATCTGTTAAAACAGATGCGTCGTATGGCGTTAGGGTTAAAAAAATTTCTTATTAAAAACAGAATACGCCGTATCTTGGGGAAAGATGCGTCGTACTCGAATTTATTAAACGCGTTGTTTTTTATAAAAATTAAACGCAATACGCCGTATCTGTGAAAACAGATGCGCCGTATCGTTTGTATCAGCTCAGTACAACGATAGCAAAATACAGAAAAACAGAAAAATAAAAACAAAAATAAAATCAAACAAAAAGAAACAAAAATTAAAGAAAATAAAAACACACAAAAACAGAAAATATGCAAATAATACAATGAATGTAATTTATCTAATATATAACAGAGTTAGTGGTTAGAATCTAAAAATTAAAAAGAAAAACCTAATTAAAATACTAATCAAAATAACAGATAATAACAATTCACTCCTCGGCAGCGGCGCCAAAAACGTGATGCGTGTGCGTTTATTGCTTTAATTCTCTTATATCCACGGCGTGTCGTTGTGGTTTAGCAGTATTAATGCCTACTCAAGTTTTAAATTTATATTTAGCCGACTTATCAATAACACACACTTTAACGAGCAGTGTACCCGGTCAGTATGAATATAATGGTAAGTAGAGTGTCGATCACTAAGAGTGGAACGTATTATCTAGTTATTCTAACCAGTATTTTAATATCCTAGGTTAGCTATACAACCTAATCTAACGCAAGGGGGTTCAGCCTGAGAGACTGGCATGGTTTGGTTATGATTAAATAATAAACTAAACTAATGAAAACGAATCAGCGATTAGCACACACGTACACAGATAGATACTTGAGACAATAAGAAGACCTGTCCTGATAATTAAGTAGCTTGTCACTTGTTTTATTGCTAGTTTTATATGAAGTGTATATAATTAACCCTTTCTCGTTGGCTCTAATCTTATCGGCGAGTAAACCCTTAATGATTACTTATGTCTATCCTATTTATTTAGCGTCTCTTAAATAGGCGAGGAAGGGGCATGGCGACCCAAGCAATGCTCAGCTAGACACAGAGGTTATCAATGCACTAATAAAAGTCACCAAAGACATCAACATATAAACTTTAATTAATGGGAAAGCAATTTTAAGGGGTGCCCATGATTTTCCGTAGTCACATGGAATCGGCCCATCAATCCTGATGAATTAAAGTGTACTAATACAATAAAACAAAACTACTTAATGAATTGAATACATGCAGGACCTTCTTACAGCTCTTGTATCTTCGTTCAAGGTGTGTCTTGTGCTGCTAACACGTTTGAATTCGTCTCCTAGGGTTTCTGTCTTCGAAAGCTTAGTGTGTAGAATCGAACCCCGAAATTCATCTGACTTTGGGGTATTTATAGTTTCTGTCTGAGGGTTAGATGTGGCGCATAGGATAAGTAGATGCGGCGCATTGACTTAACTTCGCGTGGGGTCCAAGATTAATATATTCAGGAATATTCGTACACCGCCTTAAGATGCGGCGCAACTCCATTTCTCTATGCGGCGCATGTCCTTTACCGTCTTGGATTGTAGCTTGTGAAATCTTGATAGTGATGCGCCGTATGTACGAAGTATGTTGCGGCGTATCTGGAGCAGAATGATCTTGATCTTGTACATTTCAGTAGACTCTTAACATCTTGCTTGTTTTGCTCCATAATTAGTCCAAAATCGCCAAGTTTCACATAATACTTGTTTTTACCTGAGAATTACAAAAGTAAACATTAACGTATCAATTCTCATATATAATATAATAAAACAAGTTAAATAAATAGGATAAATGATGATAATAAAATGTACTTATTTGAGTTCATCACCGGCTTATTTTCTTCATCATTCCTTTTGTTTGTCGAAACTCTTTTGATTCTTTCGCGATAGGAGGAAGTTGGCTCATGTATTCGGGTGGAGAGATCCTAGAATTTGGCAAACCATCCTCTTCACTAACGGATGATGAGGTAGGAGGATGAGCACGTTTTCCTTTTGCTACGGCTACCCTATGATCACTAAGTGGTACAAAGGTGTTGTCAATTTTAGTGTAGTCGGGAAGGAAACCTCTAGCATTTGGAGGAATGGGTGCAAAAGCTCTAAAAAGACGGGTAAATAGCATCTCGTAAGGCATGGCGGTGGTACCCAACACCGGAATATCGGCCATTCTTTTGGTGATATAGTAGGCTAAGTTGAATTGTTGGTGGGAAGACACACAATAGAGCATGTAGCATAGGCTTGCATTCACATGATCCCTATTTCCTATGGTGCTAATGACGTTGGCTCTAAGAATCTCTTCTAGTTTCTTAAGTTGAGGTCTAAGCTCATTGAGCTCCATTCCAAAATAATCCCTATCCACTTAACGACCTCGACTCATCCTAGTTTGGTTGTTTCTAGGGTTAAAGAGATATTCACGGATGGTTTCTTTAGGAGTGAGGGGTGTGTCGTATGGATGCATACAATCAAGGTTGGAATCTAGGATTGACAATGACCATTTGTCTGAATAAAAGCAAGTTCCTTGCCCCGGGATTCCTAAAACATCCGCAAATTGGTTTAAAGGTATGTTGAATTGACTTTGGTTGACTTTGAAATGAATGTTCATGTATCCAAAGTCGATGGTGCTAAGACCTACGGTAGCATAGAATTCAAGTATAAACCTATGAATAATGGGTTCATCTATGTCGAGAAGACAATCAAATTAGATAGCGGCTAATTGTTCACGGATATTGGTTCCTTCTAAAAATGAGGGATCTACGGTTCTACCTTCGTGAACATAACGTTTTTCTAAAGCCTTAAAGATTTTGACTTGATCTTCGGTGAGACCTTCGGTTTTGTGGTGTTGAGGTAGGTATTTGAGGGTGTCCTTATGGTCATAATATGTCGCGGGAGGTATGATTATCCTAGACACGAAAGTTAACATAGTTTAGTTAAAACTATCAAAATACGTATATGTATTTCTAGTATGTGCCTACATGGGGACAATGTGGAGTTGTGGTTATCTCGACTCCTTTTGATGCATGAAAATTTTGTTTATGCAAGTTTTATGACAAAAACGAGAGATAACCCAAATGCTCCTACTTCAATGTAGCTTCGATTGAATGTACCCAAAAATACATATTAGTTATGTATTCCCTTTAGCATTCAAGAGACATTATGCAAGTGATGTTTAAAAACATAACGTTTTTGTATTTGTATGAACAATGTGCAAAAACCGTTTTTCCTAGTCGTGAGAAGATTTTGATAAAAATTTCTCATGGGGTTTTTGATGAATTATGATAATGCCTTATGATATGCAATTCCTAACTAAGGAAAATATGATTTGTTATGCAATTTAGTAAACATGCTTCATGATTTTACCAAAAGTATGCATAAACCCCAAGTTTTGATTTTGTGCATGAAATAGAAATCCTAGACTCAGATCAGGAATGTAGATGTGATTAGGATACTTACAGAGATGATTAGAGCACAAATTGGTGGAAGAAGATGACCTAAATTGTGAGTTTGGATGATTTTGAGTCGAGTTCCAGTAGGTGGTATGTTTTTGGGAGTTGTGATACACTGTACAGGGTGTTTGTTTAATATACTATAAAAACTAGCCTGGAGACTCACGGATTCGGCGGAACCAAAACAAGGGGTCCGTCCTTGTTGTTGTTTGGTTCCGCAGAATCAAACTCAGGTTTTTGTTTATAGCCGTGTTTGGCTGATCTAAGGTTCAAGCTAAGGTTTTATCTACTCATCAGGTTCCTTATTTATAAAACCATTTAGAAATGCACTTTTAACATCCATTTGGAATAGTTTAAAATCGTGTGCACATGTATATGCAAGTTGTATTCTGATTGACTAAAGCCTAGCGACGGATGCAAATGTTTCGTCGTAATCTATCCCTTCTTGTTGATTGTAGCTGTGGGAAACTAGAAGGGGGGGGGGTTGAATAGTTTTACCGGTTTTTAAGTTCTTTTAAATCTTCTTAAAAACTTTGTTATTGGAAACTTTGATTTGACTTTATGTGTAATCAATCAACACCAATATGAACTACACACTAAACTAACTAATACTAAATAATGGATGTAAAGAGTAGAGTTGGAAAGATCAAACCGAGACAAAGGAATTATAGTGGTTCGGCTACGAAGCTCTTCTTCGCCTTACTCCACTCCCCGAGTACCACACTCGAGAGTTTCAAACACTATGTCAACAACCTCCCTTCAGGCGGAGAAAACCGTACACGTCGCTTATCCTATTACCGACACTAAGCTAGATGTCGAGTGCTAATCTTAGCTAGCCCCAATCTACCACGATCCACTTGATCCTTTCTACTTCACATACTTAACACACAAGACTTGATCTACCCGATCTAGATATGATCCTCTTGATCAATCACACAAGCCCAATGGCTTCAAGAGATATTCACTATCTCTATAAGATCTCAATGATCTTCACTCACACTCTCACAAAAGAAAAATAATCTTGATGTATGTTATGATACAACAAGTATGTAACAAATGTTACAATAAACCTAACAACTATAACTCTTGTATCTTCTTGGATACTTTGAGCTCTTCTCTTGCACTTAAAGAGGAATGATAACACTTTGTATCTTCTTGGATACTTTGTGTTCTTCTCTTGCTATTGAAGAGGAATGAAGAGGATCACTTGATGGGATGATAGGATCACTCTTGAACAAAAGAAAAACTAATCTAAATGATCAAAGAAAGAAAGTGTGAAGAGAGTATTGAACTCAGAAAGTTTTGTGTGAAAAAGGATGCCCAAAAACTTTGAATAGGGCTGGTATTTATAGGCAAGAAAAATCTGCCCGTTACAGGTGGACGGCTCCACTAAATCACCCACGGCTCCACTAAATTTAGTGGAACCGTGGAGCCGTCCCAGACAAACACGCTCCAATTTTTGTCTTTTCTGGTGAAAACTTATTTGGGGAAGTTTGGAGCTGATTTTGGGGGGAAAATAGTTGTTATGTATTTTAAGCTTATTTTTTCATTAAAACATTTTTTAATTATTCAAAAATAATTTGTAATGTATATTTTTGAAAAAATGTTTTGTCACATTAAAATGTGAAATCTTAAAACACAAATTCACTTCTTTGATCATTAGTCAAGTTATAAGTTTGTTCTAGAGTGATTTGCTTAGAAACGGGATCTTCCGATTAAAAACTTGTTTACGTTAATTTTAACGTAACGTGATTTCACATTTTGTCATCCTCAAAACGTGAAGTGATCGAAAGATATAAATAACATTTTTAGAACATTATTTTCATCAACAGTAGCCTTGTGCTACAAGCCTAGCTTTGTTTCTAGACACAACGCCATTTTCATCCATTTTATATCTAAAACCCATTTTGTACCGATTATGGTTTGATTTTTAGGTTGTGGAACTAATGTCCAACCGTCATTTCTAATAAACTGATTTAATTCTTCTTGCATCGCAATGACCAAAGATTCATCTTTTATAGCCTCATTTATATTTTTAGGCTCAATAGTTGAAACAAAACAAAAGAAATTACTTTGGTTTTGAGCTTTAGATCTTAATGTTCTTTCATTAATTTTTCCTATGATATTTTCTAATGGATGACTTTTGGTTTCTTTGATGTTGACTATTTCTCTTTTTACTGGTTCATCCTCTTTGTCATTTTCTACATTATCTTGGTTTTCAACCATTTTACTTTCAACTAAGTCATCATCTACCAAAGGTGATGTCTTAGAGGGATGTGGACTTTCGTCGAATGTTACGTTCAACGATTCCTCAACTCTTGAGGTTTCTTTGTTTAAAACTATGTAAACTTAACTATTTTGTGAATACCCGAGGAATACACCTTCATACGACTTTGGGTTGAACTTGGTGAGATAATCCTTAGTGTTTAAAATAAAGCATTTGCTTCCAAAACCTCTAAAATATCCTAAAGTAGGCTTTTTGCCTCTATATAACTCATATGGAGTCTTTTTAAAAAATGGTCTGATTAATACTCTATTTAAGATGTATGTGGATGTATCTACGGCGTGACACCAAAACTTTTGAGGTATGTTTTGTTCATTTAACATAGTTCTGCTCATTTCTTGAATTGTTCTAGTTTTACGTTCTACTACACCGTTAGATTGAGGAGTTCGAGGAGCAGAGAAATTATGAGTTATGCCATTAGCATCACAAAAAGCTCCAAATTGGGTTTCGTTGTCAAATTCACGAGCACGGTCGGTTCTTATTGACACTATGCTATTTCCTATTTGATTTTGAATTTTCTTACTTAGAATTTCAAATTTATCAAATGCCTCGTTTTTAGTTTTCAAAAACTTAGTCCATGTATACCTAGAGTAATCATCTACTATTATCAAAGTATAGAAGTTTCCTCCGTAACTTTGTATAGCGGATGGACAAAACAAATCCATATGTAATAATTCTAGACACCAAGATGTGGACACCATGTTTTTAGCCTTATGGTTATTATGAACTTGTTTCCCAATTTTGCAAGCATCACAAAAGTGTTGGTCGTATTTCAACTTGGGTAGGTTCCTAACGAGTTCCTTAGATGATAAGGATTTGATTAACCTCATATTGGTGTGACCTAAGCGTCTATGCCATAGAGTTGAGTTTTCGTCCAAAGAAGTAAGACAAAGCTTGTCTTTAGGTGTTTTGTCTAATTTCATAACGTATACGTTATTCTTTAAAACACCTTTTCCTACGGTTATACCGTCTTTAAGTATTTTACTTCCATTTTCACTGAAAAGGACGTTATACTTTTTACGGCATAATTGACTAATACTAAGTAAGTTAAAACCTAAATTATCTACATGAGAAACATCATCAATAATGAGAGAGTCATGAGAGATTGTACCTTTTCCGATGATTTTACTTTTAAGCTTGCTACCGAATGTGACATTACCTCCGTCGTACACTTGGTAGGTTGAGAAAAGGCTTTTGTTCCCCGTCATGTGTCTTGAACACCCACTATCTTTAATCCACTCATCTGGTTCTAACCCAACTTTCAAGCATACCTAAGTTCAAGAAAAACTCAAGCATTTGGTCCCCAATATCTCATGGGTCCATTTGGGTTAAACATAACATTATCATGGTTCATGTATGCATGGAAATGGTGGACATGTGTTTCATGGCATGTAGTTGGGACCTGGATAGTTCCTAGACATGTTTTGGTTCCAACTATTTTGATAATGATGCTGTGAGTTAAAGTTACTCTTTGGAAAGGGGTGTTTGGGAAAACTAGTTTTAGGTCTCTGTTGAACCGTTTTAGTCCTAAACTCATTTTTAACTTGACCTTTTCCTATAGTAACTGTTGGTTTCTGTTTGTTAACAGTTGTACTAGTGCTCGGTTTTCTAGTGACCTTAACGAACTCAGTACGGTCCGAAGTACAAGGCTTCTGTTCATCAATAGTACCCGCGGACCCTTTGGTCATAACTGGCGGAACCAAATTTTTGGATCCGCCAGATCCGTGGGTGTCTGACTTAGTTGGAATAGTTTCTTGTACTTTCACTGTTTGTTTCTGAAAGTCATTTAAGTTTCCTAGTTTCATAAAACCTAGTCCGGTTTTATCATGAGGCAACTTTTGAACTTTCATTAGATCATCTATACAACTAATGTTTTTTTTCAAACCTTTTAAACTTAGAGTTTTGTTTGATAAGCTCTTCCTGTGTGATCTTAAGTGTTTCTAGTTCAAGTTTTAGTTCCTGACAAGACACACTTGTTTCTTCAACATTTTTACCCTTTTCTAATCTTATAGATTTTTCTTTTAACCAATAAACTTCGTTCTCTAAAAGTGTTGTTTTGGTTTTTAAGAACTTATTTTTGTTTATGATTTTTAGGGTAATTTCGCACAGTTTGTTATATTCTACTTCTAAGGTTTCATCATCAATAGAGGAGTATGACGAGTCAAAATGTACCTCTTTTGTGTCATGAGCCATGAGAGCAACTTCGTCGTTCTTAGGCTCATCGTCATCACCTTCACTGTCACTCCAAGCTCCACTAACAAATGCTCTTTGAGACTTGTTCTTTGGAGGCTTTGGATATTCTCCTATTAGGTGACCGGAATCCCCGCACCTAAAACACTTCCTATCTACTTTTCCTTTCCAATCATCACGGTCTTTCCGAGATGATTTATTTTCTTCACGAGGTAGTCTTACAAACTTTCCTCATCTCCTGAAGAACTTCTTGAAATCTCTTATGGCCATGGCATACTCTTCTTCTTCACTACTCGAACTAGACTCTTCATCATCACTTGACTCTACCCTAGCTTTCAAGGCAATGGACTTCATTTTCTCCTTTTTGCCTTTAACTATTTCTGAGTCTTTTTCCATCACCATCTCATGAACTTTGAGATTTCCGATGAGCTCGTCCAATGTCATGCTTGAAAGATCCTTGGATTCTTCAATACCTGTCACCTTTGCTCTCCACTTCGGATGAAGTGCTCTAAGAAATTTCCTGACAAAGTTCTTACTAGAAAAAGATTCGTCAAGTGCTTTAAGAGAAGTAATTATAGTATTAAACCTAGCAAAAGCACTATCAATGGTCTCATCTTCAGAGATAACAAATTATTCATATTGTTGAACAAGAAGATCAATTTTGTTATCTTTGACTTGTGAGTTCCCTTGATGAGTGATAATCAATGATTGCCAAATATCCTTAGCTGTTTTACACATAAAGACTATTTCATATTCTTTCATAGGTAAAGCGTTATAAAGCATCATTTCAGCTTCATTGTTTTTGGCAATCAACTTCTTTTGCTCATCACTATGACGAGTAAGAGAAGTACCCTCATCCCGACCACCTGATACATTTGATATAGGTTTATAATCATCCTCAACGATG
Source organism: Artemisia tridentata subsp. tridentata (assembly GCA_021014915.2). Lineage (NCBI taxonomy): Eukaryota > Viridiplantae > Streptophyta > Magnoliopsida > Asterales > Asteraceae > Artemisia > Artemisia tridentata. Next base: position 51,834,677 of record CP139506.1, on the reverse strand, counting down.
ATATACCATAGATCTATGTCCTTTCACTTCACATAAGTTTCAAAGCGATTTTTCCAATATATGAAGCAATTTGGTTCAAATAGTGGTGGTCTTTGCATATATTTCCATTCTTTAAAGTTTTTAAAATTCATTGATCGTTTCAAGTTTTAAAATACAATATATTTGAAAATATTGAGTAGCATAGCTCTGATACCAATTGTGGAAAACTAGAAGGGGGTTCAATAGTTTTTACCGTTTTTAAAATTTATTCGCTTTGTATACTTAACGTGATTTCAAAGTGAAGTAAACAAGCAAGCAATATATAAAGCAAGTGAGGAAAGGAATGATCAAACCACACAACACGGATGTTTATAGTGGTTCGGCTACAAGGACTCTCTTCCTTGCCCTACTCCACTCCTCGAGCCTCTAACTCGAGAGTTTTCCTTCACTAAGAAACAAGCTCCCTTCTAGGCGGAGAAAACCTTTACACGTCGCTTACTCTTTATCAGGTACTAAGCTAAACACCGAGTTCTTTACAAGGGTACAACCACTCCCGTTGGTTCTTTAACAAGGGTACAGCCACTCATGTTGGTTCTTTAACAAGGGTACAACCACTCCCAACACTCTATGTGTTTTGAGGACTAAAACACTAACCAAACTCTACTGAATGAATGGTATAAACAATGATGTGTGAACACTAACAAATCACAAAGTATCTAACTATCAAGACTTGCAACAGTGCGTTGAAGCTTGTACACTTGATCTTCTTTGCTACAAAAGAGAGATCAGTAAGAATGATATGAATGAATGAAATGGGTTAGTAATGTACAAATGAATGAATATGTAATTTAAGTTATATGAGTGATGGTTGTCCTTGAATGACCAGCTTGCTATTTATAGGCAAAACTGATCAGACAACTGGCGGATTTGGCGGACCCAAAATAAGGGTTCCGCCCTTGTACTGGTTTGGTTCCGCGGGAACATGCCAGCTAAGAGTTTTCCAAATCTTACCATATCTTGTCTAGTCTTGTCAAGATCTTACAAAGACAACTCCTTTGCTTCAAGATCTTTCCAAAATATATTGTAAAGTCAACTAAGATTTTCTAATGAGGTATGCCATGATGTCATGTGTATTTCCATTTTTAAGAAATAAAAATAAACATGTAAAATGTATATATGTATGCAATGTAATTCCTAGTGATCATGGAATGTGTAAAATGTGTTTTATAAGACTTGTTACTATAAATGTAAAAGACTTAATCTTATATTTATGTATTGCTTAAAGATAAACTTTGTAATTGTCATTAACAAAATTAAGCAAAGATCGTAAAATATAAATAACGTTTTTAGGACGATATTTGTATTAACACCCCTGGTCTTCGAGTGGGATTAAAAGACAACAAAGAAGAAGTTTTACAACCTGCTTTTGAGGTCTAAATCTTGTAAATGGATGAATCCAGCTGATGTCTCTTTCCATTGGGGAATTTTAGATTATTCCGTGAACTTGTTTGGGAAGAAGGGAAAGAAGATGCAAAGATCCAAAACCTTGAATACTGAAAAAGGAAGATAAGAAAGGGATAGGGGCGGTGGTGTGGTGTCTATTAAAAGGATAGGTTTGATTTATTTCATGCCGCGCGTATTCCGTGTCCCGTTGAGCTTAAGTGTAAACGCGGTACCTTGGTTTGGTAAATCCAAAAATATATTTCTGGGAACGTTTTTATAAAGAATGGAATATAAACAAAGTTATTGACTCCGAAAGTTAACTATAAAATTTAAGTCATTACTAATGTGGTGTCGGTACGAGTGTGGTGTCGTGTCTTTCAGAAAAGCGAGATGACTTCTCGGTTTTGTATATAAATTGCCAGTAAGTGTCAGGAAGTGATTTTTTCACTTTTCTTGATAAAATTAAGTAGCTTGGAGGGTTACTGTATGCTACAGTGTGCGAGATAACTTTCCAAAATAATCATGTAAGCTCAAAATGCTCAAATTAATTGTCAAATAATAATAAGTTATGTTTTATTATTAAAATAATATTTGGAAAACTACGGGTGGTTATAGGTACCCTGTAATCAAAATTTTTGGTGAGCAATTTTTTTCAATCACATGTTTTTCATGATAATGATTTTATGCATTGCGAGAATTTTGATGAATAACTTTATCATACACTATTTCAAATTAAAATATCAATCATACGTGCATCACGATGCAATGGCGATACCAAAACGTTAGTCAGTTGTATTATGAGGTTGTGATGACTGACGGTGAAAGGTACTAGCTAATGAGCAACCAAATACACGTTTAACCAACGATTTAGACACCAACACTTTTTTTCGATCAAATATGAAAGCCAATGTCAACCCAGACCGCCATACGCATATATTTTCCATACCCCCATCCCAAAAAATTCTAATTTCGCAGCAGCGGACTTGACATTTGTGAAACTAAATGGGCGCTTGGTAGAATATAGAATGGATATTAATGGGATGATTTTTTCGGCTGAATATAGAATTGATATTCAAACAGATAAAAACTTAATAAAAATGAATTACTATCTTGAAGAGGTTGCAGGTTACACTACAACCATATATAGCGATTTAATGGCTAATTTTGTAGAAAAGATGGAGTTTAAATACGTTTTGGCTTTGTTAGAGTGCTTATAGTAACAGGTAACCCAAATCCAATTTCGATTTTGATACTCTGTTTTAATGCCTATATTAATGGATTACACGATGGTTTAAAGTTGCATGAAATTGGACACTCTCGCCGAAGACACATATTCTTTTTAAATTGTGAATTAACGGGATATAAGGAAGAATACTTTGAGTTACTTGATGATAATCTGATGGGTTTGCAGCTTCGCCCAAATATACTTAGAGAGGATACAAAATCACTTAGAGAGGATGCAAAATCACTCTGTAAGTGTATTTGATCCAAGTTGCAAACCCATCACATTATCTTCACTATTATCAAGTAAGTCAAAGTATTCTTCCCCATATCTCGTTAATTCAAAATTTAAAAAATATATATATATATATAATTATATATAATATATATATATATATATATATATATATATATATATATATATATATATATATATAATATATATATATATACTAGACTTCAAAGCCCGCCCAATGGGCGGCATGACTTGTAATTTTAGACTGGATGGTTGTAATGAATTTTAAATCATGCCTTAATTTCGTTACATTCAACATAATAAAATATGACTACTTTATACAAAAGCAATAGAACGCGCGTTAGATTGTTTTTTATTGTCAATATTTTCCTCTTTCATATTCGCACACAATAGTCATTTACATGTTAACACATTAAATAACATTGCTTATACATTTTGATGTGAGAAAGTTATTTTATTTCATCATTTTCAAGAGAATAATTATTATTATTAAATTTAATAGACAAAAATATTTTTAAAAAAAATGCGTGTCTGGATAAAGAAAACGTGAGTCTACATTATTGATCTTATATTGTGAGTTACCAATTGCATTCATGTATTGTATTATGCAAGTATATTTTGATGTAAATAATATGATGGATTTTTATTTTTATTTTTATTAGTATTATTTTATGACATGAAATTCTGATTGTAAATTATTAAAAGAAAAATCTTTGTAGAACATGCAAGTTGTGTAGGATACTCATTAATAGGCTATTCATATAGGCTCGCTATCTTATCAGTTATAATTACTCATAACTGCTATTCACACAAAGTATCATCACATTATCGAAAACACCAACATCTCACTGCTCAAATTATTTTTGCCCAGATCAACAAAAGGTGAATTACATATTCTTGATCTAATAGTTTTGTTCGTGTTTTGCTAACCTTTGTTACCTGATTTTCGTATTGAAAGGATGAAATCTTGAATATTTTGATTGACTAATTGTATTATATTTATCTGTATATTTAAGCTAATATTTTGCAATCGCATGTTTTGTTTTTTGTGTTTAATTGTATGTTATAATTAACTTAAGTAATTATTTTATGTGTAATTTTAGAGATGAAATCTCGTTTATTAGAGCACCTTGAACACTGGCAGTACGATGTTCCGTTACATCAGTAAGAATGGCAGTACAATGTTCTGTCCCATCAGAGTTTAAATGAATCTGATTTTTAACCTTCAACACTGGCAGTATCATGTCCTATTACATCATTGACACTGACAGTACCATTTGCATCAGGTATCTTTCTAGTTACTTACACCAACCACCAAATTCAACGTATACACACCAAAACTCACATATGTCGGGAACATTTGCTCCTTTCTTGTTCACATGAATATGAAGCACTTTATCTTATTTCATGCGAGCAAATATGCTTGAGGAAAGAGATATTTTACAAAATGCTTCATGTTCATGTGAAGAAGAACCGAGTGGATCAGAAGCAAGGAAATGTAAAGGAATCGAGACAAAGTACGAAGGCAACTGAATTATGTCTTGAGTTACTGTGGACGAAGGTAAATTTTATTTGTTTTGAAACATCTTAATTGTTGGTAATTGGGGGGTTTTAGTTAGATCATGGCTTAAAAATGCCACTGTGTTGTTTAATGTTTCTTAAATGTAGTAGTAGGTTTAACAACCATTCCTCATGCTTATTATGGAAAATTTTGTTCTGGAAAATGAATGCGTCATTTTTTGAAACAGGTTATGTACTGTTATATTTTGTGTTGATATTATTATGATACTTGAGTGGAACTATACATGTCTAACTCATAAGCTGTAAGTAAAAACACAAATTTAATGTGATTCAAAGGTTGAAATACCTTTTAAATTCGAAACAATGCTTCTTTATACACAACATTTGTCGTTGATTTTGTGTATTTCCCATCCTCGTCACAACAAAGGACTTTCAAACCTTTCTTGTTCTTCACTCGAGACACTGCTACATAAAGCTGGCCGTGCGAGAAAACAGGACGCTGGAGAAATAGTCCTACATGTGTCAACGTTTGGCCTTGGCTTTTATTAATTGTCATTGCGAAGCACGGTGATACCGGGAATTGTCTTCGATTAAATTTAAAAGGCATTTTGGTATCCGAAGGACTTAAAACCATACGTGGTATAGCGCAAACAGTACCAACACTTCCGCCCGATATTATTTTAGCCTCAATTATATTAGTACCAAGCCTTCGAACTTGGAGCCTGGTTCCATTGCACAATCCAGCTATTTGATCAATGTTTCGCATGCACATAACAGGTGTACCTATTTTCAGTGTCAATGAATGACGTGGAAGTCCAGATATTTTAATGCTGTTGAGAAAGTCACATGTGTATAAGTCCTGATTGAAAGTGGAGTCTTCATCAACAATACCAATTGAATCAGAACTTAGATATGTTTTTTGATCTCCTTCAAGTAGCGTAAGCATCCTGTCATTGATCATATCCACAAGTTCATGTGTAGGCGCCAGTATGGCCCTTTCCTGGAAAAAGGTTGGGTTATAGAGGTTTTTGACCACATGCGGGTAAGTCTCTTCTATTATTGCACCAACATGATCTTCAGAGTCAGGAATCAACATATCGTTCGTGAATTCAACATTTGCCTCTCCATCGTTTTTACCTCCGATCGTTCCATTGCCAATTGATAATATCCAGTCCGCAAAGTCTTGTATTTCTTTACGTTCGGATTGATTTGTACCTGCTCCAAGTCTCATGTTGATAGTCAAGCGTAACACTGTACAATGGTCCCATATATATGAAGAATTTATTGCCGAGTGTACAACATTGTGTCGTGAACCACCTGTGATGACCGGAAGAATTTGTCGAAAGTCACCCCCAAACAAAACTACTTTTCCTCCGAATATTTGATCCATTGGGGTTGAATGATGTGTCCTACATATGTCTCTCAGTGTCCTATCGAACGCTTCGTAGCAATGTCTATGTGTCATTGGAGCTTCATCCCATATGATTAGTTTGCACTCCCTTATCAATTCGGCCAGTTCACTATCTGCTGGGATATGGCACATAGAATCATCGACCACATTGATGGGAATTGCAAATCGAGAATGTGCAGTTCTCCCTCCTTCTAATAAAAGTGCGGCTATACCACTTGACGCGACATTTAATACTATATAGCCTTGTGATCTGATTGCAGCGGATAATGTTTTGTAAAGATAAGTTTTACCCGTGCCTCCATATCCATATACAAAGAACATACCACCCGTTTGGCCATTAACAGCATCCATTAAAGTATTATATATATTTTTTTGCTCGACGGTCAACGTACCAAAGAGTTTATCGTGTTGTTCTTGTAATTCTTCTGGGTTGTATCTTAACTCTTCTGCTATCAGTCTGTTGTAATTCGCCATAGAAAACATTTCGTTTGGCAAAGGCATGTTTGGGATACTCCTTAAACTTTTATTGTTACAAAGAAGCATGTGCTCAATATATGTAAGGCATATATTCTTTCTTTGTTCGTCCGAAAGTTCCAAATCTGCAAAAATAAATTTTATTTTTTTTAGTTTCATTTTATGAAACATATATATATCAAATGCATGTTTAATATCTTAGACGTATTTTATAGGTTATCATTGTGGCTATTTAGTTTACTGTTTTGACTATCATCTTTAACGATTTTTTCATTTTCTGAGACATGGCTTATCAGTTTTTGATGAAGGTTGATTACTGTTATCGGAAAAATCAGGTGTGTAATAATTTGTGGTTATTGTGTACATAGTAGAATGCTTAATTTAATTTTGTGCTTTGTTTCTCCAATATTTGTTAATACATAAGTCTAATTGTATTATGGTTATGTTGTAGACACTCCCTGAATGGTTTCATGAATGTCAAAAATGTTATGGACGACAAAGCTATGTTCTATATGGGGAAAATGAAACAAAGATTCCAGTGTTTCATGTTTGCTGATGCTGCTTTTGGTATGTTTTTCTGGGTACATAAACTTTTAATTTGGTTATGGCGACCATATGTTATGATAAGTATTTGTTGCGTAATGTAGACACGGTAGTGGTAGTTTCCTTTGATTATGGATATAATCTGTAGACTTATAGACAGAGTTTGTGGTCTAATATAATGTCCTGCTTATTAGTAGTTATGTTGAATTACATTGTTTTTAGATAACAAATAGTGAGCGTATTTTTTATAAATCATGGAGATATGTTGTTTTCAATTTAATATTTTACATTAAAAGTATCATACCTGGATCATTCCTTTTTATTCGTTCTGCATGTAACACGTCAGTAGCCATTACTTCCCATGTTTTTTCATAAACAAACTCTGGTCGAGACATGCAATCTGTCAGGATTAGTATGACATAAAACTTATGCAGGTAGTTTCCGGACCCCCATAGACTGGCTTCTAACAACCCATCAATATATTCTTTGTCATCTTCCAATAGACCCCGCGCTTGGCAAGCCTCCTTGTAGGTATTGTACGTAACATTTTCGAATTTTCTAAAGTCAACCCAATCTTGTGCGCCTGGGACTTTGTTAATCAAGACTCGTAAATAAAACAGCTCCCCGGTTGACGGCGACACGTGATGTACGCGTCCAATGCATGTGCCTTTCTGTCTTTTTACCCAAATTTTCTCTTCTTGTTTCCATACATAGTGTTGTGGAAACTCGTGGTAAAGTAGGCTTCTCGCTTCTTGATCCGTCCTATTTGTTTTCATCCATTGGACAAATTTCGTATCATTTACGGATGCTTTATCCAAAGTACAGTCAATGCTTTCTGAAGCATCAAATATAACCGACTGTTCGCCTTCCAAATGAAACGGCAAGCATTCAACGGGAGGAAATCTGTAGTGGATGTCAAATTTGTAAATCCTCCATGCCGCCTCGCACGCTGAAAGATAGCGACAATCGTAATAGTCCTTGACTTCATCTACATCTTGGTCTTCTACGGCCGCCGTGGCCCTATCTGGACCCTTGTTTATATACTTGAAAAGATATTTTATGGACGTCGCCTGATTGCACCACTCCACATTAATATGTGATTGGTAGCGTCTCAACAACGCTGGATTGTAAGGTACCACGTATCCGTTGTGTAATTCTGACCCGCTCTTTGTTACTGTACATCCATCGTTCCTCCTTTTATAAAGTGCGTATCCATTGTCATCTATGACTGTCGAATCGTTAAATTCCTTAGGGAATCTCTTTGTGCACTTATTTTTTACGGTACAGGGGCAAGTTGGCCGTTGGGGGCCACATGGCCCATGCATCATATGATCAGTAACAATTTCATACAGTTCCGGGTCTTCATTTTTATCCGGTATCTCCGCTGAAATAAATTGATCAATTTGGCTTGTTGTCTTGATTTTATCTTTTTCTTCCAAGAAAAGCAATATATGAGCATGTGGTAGACCTCTTTTCTGGAATTCAACGGTATAAACAGCTGCATCAAGATGATAATGTTAAGTAATGTATATAATCAATGATAATTGACGCAGTTACTCTACATTTTTATAATAGAAATATGATAATACCTGCTTTTAAATGTCCAAAAAAATGGCGGTCTTTAAAATCTCTCATTAGCCTGTCCAACTTTTGTTTAAATACCCTGACTATTGCATCAGGCCTATCCTCAGACTTCAACCCCTTATCTGCGACAAACCGTGCAATTTCTGGCCAATTTGGATTGCATGTGAATGTGATAAACAGGTCAGGATATCCGTAAACCTTGCATATTGTCATTGCATCTAAATAGTTTTGCATCATATATCTTGGGCTCCCAGTAAATGACGATGGTAATATAACCTTTTTCCCACGTAATGTCACCCCAGAATCTTCTTGCTCTGCCAATTTTGCAAGTTTAGAATATGTTTCACTCCTCAGATCCTTCTGTTGATTTTTAACAAACGACATCCTTTCAGATTCTATCATAGTGTAAGCGTCAACAATAAATTGTTGGCATAACCTCCTTGCATTGAGTATCATCGAGAAAACTCCTGCCCTTTCTTGTAGCCGATATGCAAAATACTCCCTCATTGTTACGCGAGTTTTTTTTGTTTGTTGGTGTGTAATCAGTAATGCCTACATGATATATGTCTGTCCAGTAACCATCTTCTGCATATGGGAACAACAATGGGTACTGTAATGCCAGGTATGACGGGTGCAACTCACTAATTCTTCTAAGCCCTCCTTCTTGTAAGTGCAAAATAATGTCTCTTTTGTGTGTTGTAGCGTCAAAGTCCCCAACTATGAGTCCTCCAATTTCATCAGCTGTGGGTAGGTTATAATTTCTACCATCTCGTTCTCGTGTACCGATAAGGCGTAATTTGAATTTGTTTTCGTCACTTTTCCTGACTAATCGTTCCCCAGCCATTCTGAACTGACCAACTAATGGATTGATTGTATCCAGCATGTCCCGTAAATCTACAGTCAGCTGGTGGTCTATGTTATAGTTGGTTGATTTCGATGTGCTGTCGATGGTACTGTATGAAATGAATATAGTTATATTAGTATGTTGTTGTTTATGCAAGTAATATATAAACGACATGTACAAAATGAAAAAATAATCAACGTTATCATACCTGACACAATTAATTCTATTATGTATTTCATTTTTTGAATCGTAAATATATAATTGTGCAAAAACAGGAGGTTTGTTGCCCTCTGGTAACAGACTCCCCATTCTATGATAATTTTCACCTTGTATCCTGTAACAATATGCTCCATATCCTTGATTAACAGATGTGTCCTGTCTTGCACCCATGGATGTGAATGAAAACATCGAATTATATCGTCTGATATTATCAACAAAATCCTTGCTTTTTGGATGTTCACCATCCATAAGCTGTCTCAACAATTCAGGTGGATTCTTAACTTCATTTCCTAATTTCACTTTTCCTTTTGCACAACATATAGAGTAAGTATCTTCGTTTGAAGACGTTGATCCTACCATAGCCTCAGCATGCCACAGTAATGCATCGCACGATTGACATGTGTAAATAGGATCTCCATGGTCAAAATAATCTGTAAATGTATAATGAATTAAATTAATTATTATTTTAAAAAAAATGAAAAAATAAATAAAATAAAACTTATATATTTTTTTGGTACTGAATGGTGTTTTTTTATACGGATTTGTCTAATGGCTTTACCATTAGATATGCCTTTAAATTGGTTTTTATGTGCTTCTTGATTGTTTGCAGAAGATGTGGTATTTAAACCCTCCCGTCTTGGTATTTTTTGCACGGGTGCTTTCATTTTATCATGTAGTCTCTGTGATTTGCGTTTTGCAATGTGTACACCAGGTTGAATAGTTCCAAGATAGGTAGGCTCTTTAGGCATGGCTGTAAAAAAAACGAATAAACAAAAATACGAAGCGGAAATAACTGTTAATTATTTGCTGGAGGAATTGTAACATTATTACGTGTTTTGGTTAGATCTTTGAATGGACGTCCCCTCGGTCTTTTTGTGGTTTCTGTGGCTGTTGTTGTTTTGGGTTGTGAAATCGTGCGAGTTGGCCGTATGCTTATATCGGTAGGAGCTGTTGTAAAATGAAGTTGTATTAACATGATCAAATAGTTTTCATTGCAAGCAAATATAGTGTGTAAATATCATGTTGGATAGTTTCAGTTAATTAAATGACCTGCTTCGTTTGGGTATATCGGTGGTCGGCCTATGCATTCAGATGTTTTTTTTTTTTATTTGAGAAGGCATGCGAGTTGGCCGTAGACTGAGATCATTAGTATCTGTGTCAAATTGCATCATGAATGTTAGTTGAAACTACAAAACATGATATTTACATGCTGAATTATATTACAATGATAATTATTTGATAACGTTAATGCAAATTCAATTTACAGCAGATCCTCATGATATCAACATACGGCCAACTCACACGCTTTCACAGCCCAAAACAACATCAGGCACATAAACCACAAACTGAACCAAAACATATAACATAGTTATTATTCCATCAACAAATAATTAACAAATATTTTGTATCGTTGTCTTTTTATTTTTCACATCTGGTACGCATGTTACTGGCATATGCGTTAAGATGTTGTTGACATTGTTTGAAAAAGGCGCGCATGTTGGCCGTGTGCTGAAACTATTGGTACCTGTCGTAAATTGAAGTTGAGTTAACACAATAAAATATTTGTCATCGAACATAGACAGAGTATATAAATATAATGATGTGTAGTTGTAACTAACTGAATTACCCATTGCCATTGGATATATTGGTGGTCGTCCTCTGCTTACATTTGTTTGTTGCGCCTTTCGTTTTGGTTTTCCTGTTGGTCGAATTGCTAAATCATTTGATATAGTTGCCATGATGCCAATAAATCAATTATACTGTAAACTCGTTTGAACTGTTCACAGTATCAAATGGTTGTGGAAAGATATTGAAAATATTTAACTTGAAAAAAAATATATAATCTATAATCAATATCTTTTAAATTTAAACAAAGTTTGATATGCCATATATATCTATTACTATAAAGTAGCAATTTTATCAATGTGTTTTCAGTATAAACTTATCTTTGGAAATTATTTAAGCATATCATATATGTAGGGTATAAGATAATTGACAAAGTTTAAATATATTTAGATACTTCTACTATTTAAATACAATAATATATAATGAAAGATGCCGATCAACTGGCATAATGTTTCCAATGGCACAATTCCAAATTTTAGATGATCTGATGAAAATTTCTGGCTCGTCCAAACTGCATGATTGTATGCGCGTGTGGTTTGTGCAGCAGTCACATGAAGACTCGTTCTGTGCAAAATTGATACACGCTTGTTGTGAGCATCTCAGGAGAGTTATGGCGAAGAACCGCGTGATGATAGCTGACATGGAAGCATTAGGGCACCGTGGAGTCGCATTAGACTCACTCGATGCTTTGAAAAAAACTCAAGAGAGGCATCGGGCATTGCTTGAACTGCTAGTTGATTTGTGTGCTCAAGCCAAAGCCGGTGTCCGCGAGGAAGAGGGTAATGCCATGAAGATGAACGATTTTAACTAAGTTGTTTTAGTAGTTTTTTCCCTATACAATGTTTGATTTCGATATCTGCTTTATGTATTAAGTCAGTCAATTGGCTTGATCTATTTATTTTGTCGATTTGTTACAAAACTTCCAAACAATATCTGTTGATTTTCAATGGACATACAATTATTTTGTCGTACGCTTGCATACATCATCAATTTGAATTAAAGTGGCGTTCGTGGCACCAACGCACACTGCCGGAATATCATCGTCTATCATTTCAACAACATCTTCCATCCCGGTTAATATTATTTTTAAACATCACCAATGTTAATACTGCTGGTTACGTTAGTACTGTTGTATTTGAGATAATATAGTGTTAAATTGGTGCTTCCTATAAACCTGTTTATGTATTATAGATTAAAAAACTAAATCATAATTTTCCTATTTAATAATTATGCTCGCACATCTGCACAAACAGTTAGTACTGTTGGATAGACGTCCCTTTAAAGTTTCCGCAGCTCATAATAATAAAGTTTAGTACTGCTATCAATATAATTGTACTGTTAGATAGACGCTGGTACTGGGCCGAATTTGTGACATATCCGTTGAGGACTTATGTTGATTGTGTACATGTTATTGGGTACTCTTATTATTTGGATTATTTATTTGTTTCATTAATACTGCTGGCTCAAAAAAGTTAATACGTTTTAACTCATAAGAACCAAAAAATGTATTTTTAAAAGAATCAAACAACAATATACCAACATTAAACATAAAAGATGTATTTTTAAAACAATAAAGGCTGACAAATACGATCAAACACGAAAAAAAAACTACAAACAGTTATAGTTGTCCATCTGTTTTTTAACATTCTTTATCGTCTCTTGATACTCCAATATCTTCTTCTTTTGTTGATCAATAGCCTCTTTACACTCCAACACTGTTTGTTCATCGCGTGCGATTCCTGCCTCCATCTCTGCTATATGTCGTCTAAGTTGGGAAATATATCGTATTGGTAGGAAATATCTCACAACCGCTGCGTCTGTTTTTGGATCTGATGAAATCTCCTTTGTTGGGGAAACGCTTCTCGGACGTTTGTTTGGCGGATTTGATGAAGAAAAAAACAAACGACCCATTGGAAACTATTATTGTTAACCTAAAGTAAAAAAGAATTGTAATTGTTTGATTGCTTTCGAATTCGATCCAGCATTTATAGGTGCGGAAATGGTGTATAAGCTATGATGAGTATATTTTAAATTTAACCAATATCCTGTATACCATGTTTATCAATTACCATATATTTAGCATGCATATTATCCTATTTAAATATAAGATTGTATATTTAAAAGGCGTAAAGGTTGTATAAGCTATGAGAAGTATATTTTAAATTTAACCAATATCCTATATACCATGTTTATCAATTACCGTATATTACCATGCATATTATCCTATTTAAATATAAGATTATATCCCGTCATGATTTACGCATATTATGTATTTAGAGTAAAAAATTATTTGCATCTAATAAAAATTAAAAACGATGTATGAAACTGCTGAACAAATTCGATTAACTAAAAAACATTCAAATCGTTAAACATCGGCTGTGAACAACGATTACTAATAAGATGAAAAAATTTCAATCTTCATCACTAAAGAAGTTTAAATCCACAAAATAGTCATCAGTTAGTTCATGACCCATCCCACGTAATTCGTTGATCATAGTTTCCGCCTTTAGGACCTTTGATTGAACCGCATTGAGAACTTGTAAAGACTCTTGAGGATCTCCAACGTTCAATTTAAGCCAATCAAGGAAAATAGACTCAGGTAGCTCATCTAATAAAAAAAAAAACAAAAAAACAAAAAATGGGCTAATAAGCTTAACATGAAAACATAAATCTATTTAGAATATATTATAAGCATTATATACAATACCTTTATTACTTTGAGAAGATCCACCTTCTTCAAAAACCGACGTAAGAAACCTCAATGCATCGTCCACCTTGGTATTTGGACCTTTACTGCGCCGATCATGTACCCCATCGTCAATGCTTGGTTCTGTCACATGTTTTTTTCCACGAACCGTTTGCTCTTCGCACTTTGAATCAGTGCGAGGCGCATGTGATTTTTTATCTTGAGATATTTTAGGGTTTGATGAATCCATCGGAAGAGTTATTTTACATATAGATCATCATTGTATAATTTCAATTATATAGCTCATCATTAATTCGGAATAGTCATTACTGGGCTCGTTTTGTTGGGCCAGGGTTTTTCATATATTTATTAAAGAGACGCATGGAAACCATAATGATACATGGTAAAATAAACCAAATTAATACATGATGTATTAAAAACTATATAACAACAAAATACCTCATGAACTTTCAACTAAATACCTCATGTACTTTCAACCACGTTTACCGTCTGTGGAGGTTTACCTATCATAGAAACATAAACATGGATAGTAAAAATACTAAGATTAATGCACAACGCATGAAAACACATTCACGGTATGTGGACGTTTACATATTATACAAACATAAACATAGACATTAAAAATATTACTGCTATACTATACTATATGGTTAGTACTGCTATACTATATTGGTACTGCTAGACATACTTGATACCGCTTATGTGTATTTATTTTACACATGTTGGCACTGCCACAATCTATTAGTACTGCTCGATATAATTGATACTGTTTATGCGTGTTTCTACAACAAAACATTACATGGCTTCAACAACAATATCATTAACAATACAACAACAATACGAATAGATTATTTGTTAATAAATGATGGTCTATGTAAACATTACATTAGTTATACAACAACTACATAAAAATTAAAACAACCCAATGGTTAAATTATATGTAACAAAACATACATTCTGAAAGCAAGTGTTTCGTCTGAATAGCAATGTTTCTGTGCATTAGATTGCTTCAACAACAACATCAATAAGAATATAACAACTTACAAATAGATGTTTGTTATATTTACGACTGTAACATACTTGATACCGCTTATGTGTATTTATTTTACACGTGTTGGCACTGCCACAATCTATTAGTACTGCTCGATATACTTGATACTGTTTATGCATGTTTATGCAACAAAACATTACATGGCTTCAACAACAATATCATTAACAATGCAACAACCATACGAATAGATTATTTGTTAATAAATGATGGTCTATGTAAACATTAGATTAATTATACAAAAACTACATAAAAATTACGACTGTACATGCAACCATTAAATTAATTATACAACAACAACACTAAAATTACATCAACACATTGATTAAAGTATATATAAAAAACACACCTTCTGAAATCGTTGTGCAAATGCTTTTGGCTTGAGAAGAAACGTTATATTTTCATCCACATATAGTGTAAAAGTAGCTATATGATCTTAAATATAGGAATAAAATATTTATACAAAATACATTGTAAACTTATCTTTAAAATCATATCTTCTACAAATTAAACATATTTTGAAAAATATAACGGGATACATGTTTAAAAAATACATATATCTTTCCAAATATTCCGCATGGTCATCAAAAAAGAAGATTATAGTTATTTTTTTTGGTAGCTATAACACAAAAAATAATTTGGTCTAATGGTAACATTGATATATATTTAAGACATGTAAACAACCCAAGTTCGAATCTTTAGAGACTTTTTTAAAATTTCGGAATTAAAAGTCAACATACGAATTTTATTCGGTCAAATCTTGCTTAGGTGGACTGCTTAGGTGGAATAAGAGCATGATTACTCATCAATCAAGCGCTTATTCATCAATCATGCATTTGATGACGTCATACGCATCCTGTTATATATAATATGTAGATATATATATATATATATATGTCTTCGGTAAAAGTATCCAATTTCATACAACTTTAGACCATCATGTAATCCATTAATATAGGCATTAAAACAGAGTATCAAAACTGAAAATGGATAAGTGTATTTGATCCAAGTTGCAAACCCATCACATTATCTTCACTATTATCAAGTAACTCAAAGTATTCTTCCTTATATCTCGTTAATTCACAATTTAAATATATATATATATATATATATATTATATATATATATATATATATATATATATTATAAATTGTGAATTAACGAGATATAAGGAAGAATACTTTGAGTTACTCGATAATAGTGAAGATATATATATATAATATATATATATATATATATATATATATATATATATATATATATTTAAATTGTGAATTAACGAGATATAAGGAAGAATACTTTGAGTTACTTGATAATAGTGAAGATAATGTGATGGGT
The DNA here is from genome assembly GCA_021014915.2 of Artemisia tridentata subsp. tridentata. NCBI lineage: Eukaryota > Viridiplantae > Streptophyta > Magnoliopsida > Asterales > Asteraceae > Artemisia > Artemisia tridentata. The sequence continues at coordinate 51,818,463 of CP139506.1, read as the reverse complement.
TTGCAACTTGGATCAAATACACTTATCCATTTTCATATATATATATATATATATATATAGGGTAAAGTTAAAATAAAAAGACAAATATCCGTACACTACGTAAAAAGATTTTTTTTTTCAAAAAAGTTCGCGAAAAAATCCATAAAAATTCCACAAGATCGGGAATGTTGGTGCATGAAACTTTTGTGAAAGAAGTTTTTCTAATTGTGAGTTTTTATACTTTTTTTTAATGCACAAAAAACGAATTTTGATGCGCAAAAAATTTTTGATGCACAAAATTTTTAACTTGTTTTAGTTAGATGCGCAATATTATTTTGATTAAAAAAGTCAAAAGAACTTGGGTGCAAAAACGAATTTTTGATGCACAAAAAAGCGATTTAATGCACAAACGTATTTTTTCATAATTTCTTTTCGGAAAAAATATCAACTTTTAGAAAAACTTCCTTCACAACTTTTTCATGCACCAACATACCTGATCTTGTGGAATTTTTTTGGAATTTTTCGAGAAAATTTTTGAAAAAAAAAAATCTTTTTACGTAATGTATGGATATTTGTCTTTTTATTTGATCTTTATCCTATATATATATATATATATATATATATATATATATATATATATATATATATATATATATATATATATATATATATGTCTTCGGTAAAAGTATCCAATTTCATACAACTTTAGACCATCATGTAATCCAATAATATAGGCATTAAAACAGCGTATCAAAACTAAAAATGGATAAGTGCATTTGATCCAAGTTGCAAACCCATCACATTATCTTCACTATTATCAAGTAACTCAAAGTATTCTTCCCTATATCTCGTTAATTCACAATTTATATATTATATATATATATATATATATATATATATATATATATATATATATATATATATATATATATATATGTCTTCGGTAAAAGTATCCAATTTCATACAACTTTAGACCATCATGTAATCCATTAATATAGGCATTAAAACAGCGTATCAAAACTGAAAATGGATCTGGGTTACCTCTTACTATAAACACTCTAACGAAGCCAAAAATGTCTTTTAGACTCCATCTTTTCCACAAAATCAGCCATAAAATTGCTATATATGGTTGCAGCATGACCTGCAATCTCTTCAAGATAGTAATTCATTTTTATTAAGTTTTTATCTGCCTTAATATCCATAATTCTTAGCTTCTGAAATTAAACCTCACAAAAGTAACAAACAAATCATCCCATTAAAGCCGCACCTATTAAACTAAGTGGTAAAAGCTTATGATGTTATCTTATCTATATAAACTATCAACCTAAACATAAATTCTATGTAGTTTTTTCTACGACAAACAATCAATAATAATGTAATCAAAGGACTTGTGGTCTAGTGGGTGGGGCTTAACTTGTTAAGCGAGCCACAAGTGGGAGTAGTACCGGGTGGGTGACCACCCGGGAAGTCCTCACTTGTGGTCCACTCGCAGACCATATTGTTCCGGAGATATATTTGCAATGATGGTTGGAACCCCTTAGACCTAGCCGCTGGGGGTTCGAACTTGAGCAATGGCCCGGTTTTCATCCGGCTGTTACTCCAGCAAGGTAACTTGTGTGGAGGCAGTACGGTTTCCGGGGGAAACCCGTTACCACCTGAGATCAGCGTGGACCCGGTTAAGACAACATAGTCTGGCGGGGTGGCGATGGGGCCTTCGTTTGCGAAGGTGGTCGTTTCTAAGTTGAAATTTACCTTTCAAAAAAAAAATCTATAACACATAAAACCCAAATTAAAAAAAAATAGTAAATTATTGAAAAAAAAGGTAACACATGCTACCTTGGTGTATGGAGGGAGTTGGGGGGGGGGGGCTTAGTGATATGAAGAAGACGGGAGAAAAGTAACAAAGATTGTGTGAGAGAATGAATGAGTGAAGTTTTTGCAGGCTATTTATTGTGAAGGATGAAATGAATCAACGGTTGTGGTGAATTTCATCTTAATGGTTGTAGGTTGTTTTTGAAAAGTGTCACACGGATCGATGACATGGTACTTAGGTTGTTTTTGTTTGCAGTCCCACGGATCACTGTAAATTTTGGTTGGGTTGTTTTTGTATTTTTTTTTTTGTTTTCCGTCTCTTTAGTTTTAAAGTCTTTCTTAAGTCAAGTAACTAATATTTACATAATAAATCAATATTATACGAGTAATGTTATATGCAGTATTTGAACCCACAATCATTAAGTTGGTTAAAATCTTTCAGCATAAATGTTAGTGAGCAGTGGCATGAGTTCAAACCTTGTGAATTAGTCAACCAAAAGGTCGAAAATCATGGTTACCAAAAAATGTTAGTGTATGTAAAAAGCAAGGTTGCAAAAATCGCGAATCGGTAGTCGGACGGTCGACCACCTTGTAGCTTGTAATCGGTCTAGGCGGGATTAATCGGATTGACATTACTGACAAATTTTAGTTATTTCCGGCAAGTTTTGTGTATTTTCGGTGAGTTTTAGGTATTTTCGGCAAGGTATTTTCTAAAAAACATCTTGTAATAGACTTAAACAGTTACTATAAGTGATCAAAATAAGTTTACAGTAAGTTTTGGGTACTTCCGGCAAGATTTATAGGTTTCCGGCAAGTTTTACCACCATTTACCGTCGTTGATCGCCATTGACCACGGTTGACCTATTTGTTTGACCCAGTTACATAAATCGGCAAGGTCGGTGGCCTTGTAGCACCTAATCGGCGATTAATCGGCCTTGTAGACCTTTTTTTGCAACACATGGTAAAAAGTTATTTAAACATAAATAAACAAACACAAAAATTTGTTCATATTAGTTCAAGTAATAAATAGATAAATCATATATAAAGGAATTTTTTACCGAATTGTTAATGAATTATTCATTGAATGTTGTGGTTCATTTATCCATATGATTTTTGCTCATCTGTTAATTTTGAAGCGGAAAATCAGTTTATCACTTTATCATACAGGAGAGAGAGAGAGAAGTTGCTTATTCATATTAGGCTGGACACAGTCGACCGGGAAATATCGATCGATCAAACAAACCGACCAACTTTCACTTCGGTCGCTTGGGATGTGGAGAGGTCGAGCATATCGGTCGAGTTAGAATGGAAGCCAAAGTCGGTCTATTATTCGACCGACTTTCAAAAGCTAAAATCATATATTTTCAATCTTAAACCGTTTCATTTATAAAAAAAACACTTTTCAACTATAAATACCAACCTCAATTCAAACACACACACAAACACATTCAAACACACACACACAAACACATTCAAAATCGAAATTCAAGATCGAAACTCAATATTCAAAACTGCAAAAGTCTCACAAAGATTTCTCTCAACAATTCTCCAGTCCTCCTCACAAAGATTTCTCCCAATAATTCCCTAGTCCTCCAAATGAAGTTTATCACACTCTACCAGATGATATCTTTCCGGTGTTCCAACCGGAAAATGAACCCGTGAACACTCCACCGGTTGTCGAACAACAACCGGAAAATGCATTTGGACTCACGGAGGATGAACTCCGACTTCTAGAGCAAGATTTGGAAGTCAGGAGACAAATAAAGGAACAAGAACTACAAGAAGAAGCTGCTCGTTTGGAGCAGGAAGCCAGGGATGAAGAACAACGGAGGAAGAACTGGTTTAACATAATGGAAAGAAAATATTATGATGGCGAGTTTACGTCATATTCGAGTGAAGACGGTTGAGTTTCAGATGATTCCTTTTCTTAATTTGTAGTTTTATTTTCATGTATCGTAGTTTGTTAATCTTTAATTTATGTAATGTTTTTATTTTTAATGAATTTTAAGTTTTTTGAAGTGTGTTTGAGAAAATGGGCAAGTTTACGGGTCGGGTTATGGTGTTTTGATGATACCATTAGCTCTTCTTTTTCTTCCATTATTATGACTTCCGCCATTGTTATACTAAGAAGTTGGTTCGAGAAAATAAGTATCCGACTCTTTGAAGTGTGTGTATAATCAAATGGATAATCTAACATTAGTACAGTAATTTTTATCTTGTTTGATTAAAATGTTATATTAAAATAATAATAATAATAATAATAATAATAATAATAATAATAAATAAATAAATAAAAAAGTCGGTCATCGACTGTGGCACTTTGGTCATGTCTGGTCGCCGGAGAGAGAAAGCTGACGTGGCAGCCGGTGACCCAGGTCACTTGGGTCATCGACTGTGTCCAGCCTTACATTCTTCAAAAGAAACTAACACACTATTTACCAAAACTGTACTCACACATTGCTCGGTGTTTGATGGTTGACGATAGTGAAAAAGGATAGAATAATGACGGTTTGCCACTCACCAGCTACAAAGTTCACATATTTACATTCAATAATTTTTCGGCGAAAAAAATTGTTGACCTGTGTATATAGTTTCAAGATACATGAAGAGTGAAAATGTATAAAGATATCGGAAATTCAAGGGCGAGTCGAGCCAAAACCGGGTCGACCCAAATATTCAATTAAATTAAAAAGAAAAAGTAAGTACACTCATCATTTGTGTTCTTAGTTAATGATATCTAGTATAAACATATGATATGAACAAGTTTTTGTTTGTTCGCTCGTTGCAACTGGAGTAGAACAAATTTGTACGACAATAACATAAATTATAAAGATTCGATATTAATTAGTAATAAATATAATTAAAATATATAAATATTTTAAAGTTAAAAGAGTGTAAAAGTATAAAGTTAAAAGTGAAAATTTGAAGTGAATGCTAATGCAATGTGTGACTAGACATACCCCATACATTTTAATCAAAATGTCTTGACTATTGGTCAAAGCTATGTTTGGCAAAAGTAACTGTTGTTGGAATCGGAGATAGAGATGGAGATTATAAAAAATATTATTTTTATAAGTTACATGAAGTAGGAATTTTTTTTTGTTATTTTTTTATTTTTATTTATTTATTTTTTTTGAACGGCTTGTTTGTTGTTAGCGGTTCAGGTCCAACAGTGACATCCAATTGGGCAGTATGCTGACCCTGAAACCCGCCTACTACTCCTTTATCACCTGAAAGGTAAAAGTCCCGGATGTGACTCGAACTTGAGACCTCCCCTAGCCAAACATTCCCTCCCCAAGGCACATTAATAAAACCGTGGTGGCGAAATATTACTTTTCTTATAATCTCTTATAAGTTTTGTCTGTCAAACGAAGCTTATATTTTAAGTAGCTTATAAGAGATTATAAGAAAAATAATATTTCAAGTAACCGTCAATATTGACATTAAGATTACATAAGGTAACTTCGAATAAAAAACGGTCAATATTGACTAATCAAAATCAAATAATGTTTCTAGTAGACATTTGAAGGTGGAAACTTTTTACGAGTTAACCCAAGTACCCAACACCTTGTCCAACTATTTTGGAAAATTAAAAAGCAATTGCACTTTCCTCCAAATATGGTTATAAAATTATCGTATTTTCAATAATCCAATTGTTTAAACAAAAAGATTTACTAAGTTTTAAGCATTAAAGTATTTACGCAATAATTAACTTGTACCATCATTCTACGTCGACCATTTGTGCGTCAAGGAAGTGATCGGATCAGGTAAAATTCTCCCCATGACTCCATGAGTATTGAGTACCATTATTCTCCTCCAAGTCGCATTTTTGGAAATGGTTACAGTGATTTGAAGGGTTTTACATATAGTATAGGTATATAATATTGTTGTTGTCTTTAAAACAAGGGTCGTATATATCGTTCATACTAAAAGCACATGTATATTATTGCATGACAAACTAATTTTACATCTCATCACAAAGTCTCGCATAAATCGTTTGGTATGATAATAACTAATTAGTAATGATACAATGACACAATGACATCTAAATAGCAAAACCTCACAATCTTGACTTGATCATTAATTGTTCTATCTTTTATTTTCCATATATGTTTTTTGAATTTCATAAAAAAGATATTGTTCTTATGCTATAACTTTAACTATACAATTTCCAAATGCCATATTGCATGTTGGCTAGGTTGTTCTAACGCATTAAAAAAAATGAAGTTTGATGTGGTATATATAGGTTATAAGTTTAAATATAGGTGCTAAGGCATACACAATGCACTGATGTGGCATCGCGCAATAAAAAGGATTAAATGACAGCTCATAGTTAAACAACATTTTGAGACTTCAAAGTTTAAGGCTAGCCACAATGGCTCAGATAATATCGGTTGATCACCATGGGTGACCGATATTAATATCAGTCGACACCTTTGTGGTGTTCTTGGCAAATATCGGTCGAACATGTTCAAAATCGACCGACTTTCACTTCCTCCAAAATTGACCGTTTGAGTTTAAAAAAAAATAAATAAAAAAATAAAAAATAATAATAATAAAAAGAAAGAAAAACAACTTTTTTTTTTAAAAACTTTACCACTTTTACAACCTTACAAATACCAACCTCAAACACACTTCTAAACACACAATTCAAACAACTTCTCACCCATATTCATCATGTCAAAGAAAAATACTCCCACATCAAAAGACTGACGATCCCGACTACCCCAAAATGCCCCGAATTTGAATTTCTCGCCGGAAAACAACTTCTAATTAACCGGCATAACACCACCACAAAATTGGGGTATTCACTTTCGTGCACCCTCTTTTGAATATCCATCACGACTACCACAACCGAATCAAAATCAAAACCTGTTTTACGTTAATCATCCATATGTTCCACCGTATCGTGCTAATATGGATTATCACCAAGAACCAAGTGGGTCGTCGTATCGTCCTAACATGGATTTCTTGCATTCTTCCCAACCGTATCAAGATTATTCCCCGCTTCGGGGTGTTAATCTTGATATGAATTTGGAGGATTATATGGCACACTATTCGACCCAACACTATCCGAGTCAAGATGCGTCGATAGGGCAAGGTTCGGGTCACGGTTCGTACCACGGGTCCATACCTGTTGAAGACGATGACGATGTCGAAGAGACATCACCCATCAAACCAAAGAAGCCTTCGCGACGTGCTACAAAGGCGAAGGACAAAGGCAAAAAGCCCAAACTAACCAAAAAGAACGAACCATAGAAAAAGGTGGAAGAGATCGCGCTTTGTAGAGCTTGGGTTTATATTTCGGAAAATTCCGAGAGAGGAAACGCTATAAACAGGCACCGCTTTTGGGAGGAGGTGATAACGTATTTTGAAAATGAAACCGGTTCACAAAGAATGTACGACTCTATCACGACCAAATGGAAGAATAGGATTCGTAGTAGGGCTGGAAAATTTTGTGCTATTATGGATAATATCAATGATAACCATGGAAGTTGTGAGAATGATGCTGATGATAAAGAAAAAACTCTTAGACCGTGTGATTTACGGTCATGATTTTAACTTGGAGGAATGTTGGAAAATTTTGAGGCATCATGATGCTTGGAAGAAGGAGGTGCATGCTTTCCGATCGAATAGTCGGAAGAAAACAAAGGGTTCTACAACTACCTCGGTGATGAAGCGAAAAGTGTACCGCTTTTAGGGGGTCATTTAAGCCCTAAATCGTATTTATTTGATCAAATATTGCCATAAATCATTCCTTTTGTCATTTTAGGTACTTTGAAGAAGAAATCTGGAAAAGGAAGCATTTTGGACGTTTTTGGAGCATAAAGTGAAGAAAATGACAAAGTCTCAAAATCGGCTGGAAAAGTACCTTTGACGGCGTCAAGTATTACTCTTGACGGCGTCATGGCTTGGCAAAAGAGGTGGATATGAAAAATACACATGATAAGCCAGAGAATTTTACAAAGGAATTCTGACGGCGTCACCCTTTAAGGTGATCAAGGCCATCACAGTTTAAGCTAAAGCGAGACGGCGTCAAGCCCATTTCTGACGGCGTCAAGCCTTGATAAGCCAAAGAGGATTTTGGAGCACTAAAGAGGGACGGCGTCAAGAAGGCCATCCGGGAACCCTAGACACTGCGAGGTGACGGCGTCAAGATCTACAACGTGACGCCGTCAGCCCCTAAACTCTATATATAGTTTTGCAATTTTTTGTCATTAGTGTGCAACTTTGTGAGGAGAAACCCTAAGACGAATTTCTGCCATTTTTAAGGGTTTTCATACCCTTGGATCTCCCATGTTTAATTGAAGATAAGTATTCATTTAATCAATCAATATGTCTATGTGTTGTTTGATTATATCTTGTTCTTGTCTTTTGATTAACATGCTAGGCTAGATTTATCTTGTGTTTGCTTAGATCTAATGAAACCTAGCTATTGATTATTGGTTATTAGTGTGTTATTAATTGTATTGGATGATTATTTATCGATGTTAGCCTTAAGAAAACTGGCTAACTTCCTATTCGGTAACTTGCTTGAACGTCTTAAGAAACATGAATCAATGCGTACTAAGGTTTTTATGGTTGTATTTAATGCATGAGCGAATTCTAGTGATCCCATGTTAGGAGCTTCTTAGCCGGCTCGACATAGGAGTGAAGTAGGAGCTTGTAGAGTTGGGGAAGTACGTACGCCACCCCACGATTGGTATTAAGGAATACACCCGTCATCCACGCAATTAATACACACTAATCAACCGGTAAAAGATAGTTAGGGAGTAAGGAAATCTAAGTAAACACATTTCTCTCCACATAAGTTTCACAACCTTTTCATTTTCAGTTATTTTATTTTATTTGCATTTGTAGTTATTTGGGCTAGTTGACTAGCAACTAATTCCGCCCACTCTTTCAAACCCGAGATTTTACTTGCTTTCATAAAAATATAAAAATACAAAAAAAGAATCTTCCCTCACCCTTAGACCTATTAGAGTAGTTTTTCAATCCTAACGACACTATTCCCTGTGGAGAACGATCAATCCCCCCGTACTTACCACTACACTATACTACATCGGTTAGGTACACTGCCTGGTGGGGTTGTAAGCCTCTTGAGATCCCTCGAGAGGTAAAACCTGTTGTAAGGTCGCAAAACCACGCATCACTCGGGGTCAACACAAGGTCCCTTGAATTTTCAAGACGTGGATGATTCTGATGATGAAGAAGATACTAGAGAATCACGACCACAAGTTCGTAACGCAGCTAGGAAGAAATCATCATCCTCCACTCGTGATCCACCATCTTCGTGGACAAATTCGCTATCCAAGACCTTTTTCAAATTCAAGCCGTCAAAAGTGGGAAAAAAGAAGGACCTTGAAGTGTCTTATGCTAGGTTAAAGGAACAAGAGCTAGCGATGAAAAGAGAGAAAATTGAACTCCAACGAAAGCAAGTGGAAATCATGGACATCACAAAACAGGAGCAAGATTTGATCTTCTACAATTCAGAAATCGACCCAACTTTGCCCGAACAACAAAGAAATGAGCTTTTGCAGCTTAAGGCAGCAATCAAGGCACGCTACAACTTAGATTACTAGTTTAAGTTTGTAATAAGTATTGTATTGTTTAAGTTTTTAATTTAGTATTGTAATGTTTTTATTTTTAATGAATTTTAAGATTTTTGTTTAAAATATTTGATTAAAAAAAAAGAAAAAGAAAAAAGTCGGTTACCACTGTGGCACATGGGTCATGTCTGGTCACCGGAGAGAGAAATCTGACGTGGCAGCTGGTGACCCAGGTCACCACTGTGACTAGCCTAAGGCTAGTCACAGTGCATCGTGAATTATCGGTCGGTCGAGGCATGTGACCGATTTCTACATCGGTCAACTCCAATGTGGAGTTGTGGGCAAACATCGGTCGAGCTTGTGAGAAAAAAACTATCGGTCGAAATTTCGACCGATTGTGTACATCTTTCTTTCTTTTTTCTTTTTTTTTTCTTTTTTCTTTTTTTTTTTGACCGTTGAGATGTGAACGAGAGTTGAGAAACCTTTTATGGCTTGAACTTGCAACTTGGGAAGACAAAGTAACATATGACGAGCTTCTTGCGTGTTGGATTGAACTTGCAACGTGTTGAACGAGAGTTGAGAAACCTTATAGCAAGTTTATTGCGTCTAGTATCCAGAGTATAGTAACGACACAGAACAAAAACGAGAATCAAAGACATTGAAACGTAATTGACGAAGTTACACAGCAGAAGAGTGATGTAATATTACCTTGTGAAGTCCAAGCTAGTGAAATGTGAAGTCCAAGCCAGTTGATATATAAGATGGATAGCAATGGTGTGTTGCATGTTTGCCACGTATATATATATAAGATGGATTATATATATAAGATGGATAATGTTGGATAGTTGGTTGGAAAAAAAAAGTCGGTCACCATTGTGGCACATTGGTCATGTCTGGTCACTGGAGAGAGAAAGCTGACGTGACAGCTGGTTGGGTCACCACTGTGACTAGCCTAATGGTTTTAAATCCTTTGGGCGACATTGAAGATTGATTACTTAATACAATATGACCATGTGTCTATGTCAAAAAAGTGCCCCAATATGAATATTTACTTGCAATGACAACCATTCAAAATTCCAGCTACAATACAGAATTTCAATTACATTACGCAAATAAAATACCAACTACAAACATGATCTACATACCGTATCCAAATGCTCAATTGGGGTCTCAAAGAAGGGTAATTATGATAAAATAGCATGATTGGAATAATTTTGACTGGAAGGGTAACTTAATCAAACCCCAAAGATATTCAATCTGTTGTGTGCTTACTCCAATATTTCAAATAACCTCTAGCAATTCTTTCTGCCCTTTGTCTTTTAATGATCGCTTCAGCCTCCTTATGCTCATCACGGACATAATTTTTCACCTTTTTTATAAGAAGTTGTACTTTAGCCCCTAATTGGCACGTACAGCTATCCCCCTTCATCTTCTCTTCGCGTATAGCCGCCTTCAACAACTTAACTTTTGCATCATGTGCAAACCACCTGTTGTAAGCTTCCTGTACATCTCTAAACTTGTCGGCTATGCTTGCGTTCTCTGAATCCACACTCTCAGAAACCTTGAAATTTTCCAAATTTGACTGCAGAACAAAAAACTACTATTACTAACAGAAAAAATCACAAAAAAATGATACTCTAATTTGAGAAGTAGCAGTAGCTTAGATTGATATTGGCTGATTACAACATAAGGAAGGGACATACATGGTAACAAGGGTTAATATTGGGACTGTCATTTGCGGCTTGTTAACTACAGTATCATGTGCTGACTTATAATTGACAGATTGATGAATTAGAAGGGTTGGCTCGAGATGTGCACTTACAACTGTTTTGCCATGTGTGTGACCATTATAGGGGTAGTAAACACTACTATTTTAGACCTACATATCTATGGTAAAAACAGGTCTGCAAAGCTGCAACAGGAAGGGCGAAATCATCCATTGCAGAATAACTAAATACTGGGGCAGATGGTTTATGGTATGGCAAGAAAGAACTCATTTCTATCGACATGGTCAACATATTAGCTAATGATCCCAACGGCCTAAATTAAGAAGCTGTTGATGCTTCAAGTACAAGAAAATAATGTTTTACCTCTCACAATTTTAGACTAGCACTAAAGCTAGCTACGACTATAGTTTCAAGAAAAAAAGTCAGTCATCAAACAGTCTACCTCAACTATTCATCCAGGACCGATTCCATTTTTCTGTTACTAATATGTACCCACTATCACCAGGATCTCAAACACATGACATATTCAGCAACTTGCTCTTAACTTACTTCTAGTAATGCTAAAGAAGTGCAGTCCAAAATCTCTGTTAGAAGGTCAAGCTTTGGTTGCTCAACCACATGGGCCTAGTTTTTATACTATTAAAGATAAAGCTCAAAGTGTTCACGCCCAATTCATGAAGGACTGAAGTTGCACTTTATGAAGACATTAAGGAGCTAATGTGAAAGATTATGCAAGGCTGCTATATAATGCCTTACAAGTCAATAGTCTTCAATTATTCACTCTATTTTACTGTGTGTATTCCTCTCTCTCTCTGGTTCCCTGAGTTAGAGAGAAACCCTAGTTTGTGTATTGATTATTTCCAGTTTTTTGTATTGTAAACATAACTGCTATTCTTTAGCTTATTAGTTTTAATAAAAGAAGTGAGCCAAAGGGGAGGTTGGCTGGGTTTACTTGTAAGAATCTGAGTTGTTTAACGCTTTGATTATAAGTTTCTACATGGTATCAGAGCTAGGTTGCTCTATACCAAAGCGTTTTTAAAAGATTTTAAAAGTAGAAGACTATTGACTTGTAAAGCATTATATAGCAGCCTTGCATAATCTTTCACATTAGCTCTTTAATGTCTTCATAAAGTGCAACTTCAGTCCTTCATGAATTGAGCGGGAACACTTTGAGCTTTATCTTTAATAGTATAACAACTAGGCCCATGTGGTTGAGCAGCTAAAGCTTGACCTTCTAACACTCCCCCATAAGCTTTAGCTTCCTTAACTCCCCCAACAGCTTTATCCTGAAAATACATTGAACAAACCAAGACTTTTGCAAAATTTGTTATGGTCAGCTATACTGAGCCCTTTTGTTAGTAAGTCTGCAATGTTATCTTCAGATTTGATCTTTTTAATTTTGATAAAACCTGATGCAACTTTTTCTCTTAAAAAATAAAGATCAATCTCAAAATGTTTACTCCTTTCATGTAAAACTGGGTATCTACAGGTAGATTAACATCAACCTGTAGATCTGCCAAAACTTTAGTGATCCAAATCACTTCACAACAAACATTACACATGGCTCTAAACTCAGCCTCAGTAGAGGACCTAGCCACCACAGCTTGTTTCTTACTTTTCCAGGAAACCAAACTATTTCCCAGAAACACAGCATAACCAGTAACAGACCTCCTGGTCACTTTACATTTTGCCCAGTCTGAATCAACAAAAATCTTTAGACTTGTATCCACACTTTCTTTAAAAGTGATACCAAGACCAGGTTCTTTCTTTAAGTACCTCAATACTCTGAATGCGAGCCTTAAATGAGATTTCATAGGTTTATGCTTAACTTGACTTAAACAATGCACAACATATGAAATATCTGGCCTTGTTAAAGTTAAGTAGATCAATTTTCCAACTAACTTTTGATAATGTGTTATACTAGACAAAGATTCATCATCACCAAACTTAGAAACAAGTTTTTTATTATCAGGATTTGTCTCAATAGGGGTACTGCATGGTTTACAATCAAGCATGCCAAACTCTGCTAAGAGCTCAGTACAATACTTCCTTTGAGTTAAACAAATACCCTGTTTAATTTCTAAAACTTCTATACCCAAAAAAATATTTAAGTTCACCCAAGTCTTTTATTAAAAACTTCAAACTCAATTTTTTTAAACTTGTTTATTTCATCAATGTTGTTTCCTGTTATAATAATATCATCAACATTAACCAATAGAAACAATATAACACCATTATCATTCTTAATAAACAATGAAAATCATTAGGACTTTGCACAAAACCATTTTCTTTAAGTACAAATGTTAACTTTTCATTCCATTTTCTTGGTGCTTGTTTTAAACCATATAAAGACTTAACCAGTTTGCACACTCTTTTATCATTCTTATCAGAAAAACCTTCTGGTAAAGTCATATAAACATCTTCTTCCAATTCACCATATAAAAACACATTGTTAATATCAAGTTGGAACAAAGGCCACTTATTATTAACAACAATGCTTAAAATACATCTTATGGTAACAGTTTTGACAACAGGAGAGAATGTCTCCTCATAATCTATCCATTCTCTTTGATTAAAACCATTGGGAACCAATCTAGGAAACCTTTCAATCTCACCATTAACCTTATACTTAACTTTGAATACCCATTTTTATCCTATAGCTTTTCTACCAGCAGGTAGCTCAACTATAACCCAAATTCCATTTCTATTTAAAGCCTCAATTTCTTGATTCATAGCCTCTACCCATCTGTTGTCTTTAGCAACTTCTTCATAGGTAGCAGGCTCATGAATCTTATTGAGACTAGCAGTAAACACAAAGTTGTCAAAACTTAAGTTGGAATACTTAACCACTTTGTCAATTCCATACTTGTGATTCTTAGTTAGCACAAAATATTTGTATTTAGAAGGTAATGCAGTCATTCTACTAGTCCTCCTAACAGTTTGACCTATTTTTTGTTTTGGTGACTCAAAATTTTTACCAAACATATCCAAATCCTCACCCTCAGATGCATAATCATCATCAATAATACTAGTACTTTGTATACCATCAGAACTAGTAGATTCTGTTGCATACTCTTTACTCCTAGTGTCCTTCCTACTAGAAGCACCACCAGTGTTATCTGCATCTGCTGTATCAGCAGTTTCTGTTGTTTCAGCTGGCAAACTAACATCTACATCAGCTGTATCAGCAGTTTTTGTTGTTTAAGCCTGCAGAGTTTTATTACCATTGGCTGCTCCATCTACAGTGCTGACACTAGGTTTAGGAGTACTAAATTCTGGTATAGATTTGTTGTTACTATCTATACTATCTCATTTATCATCACTGGGATTATTGGATCTAAGACTGTTGATATAAATAATGCCTAAACACGTTATTAATATTTTTTGATATCTCTACGTTTTGATAATCACAAAATGTAAAATCATTAATCGGAAAATTATGACGTAAACAAGTATTTAGTTGTAAATATCTATTTCTACAACTCAAATCACTTAAGGTATGAATGAACTAATGCTTAATGCATTATATGATCAAAGGAACATTTTCTTAATAACTAGATTTTTTATAAAACATCAAAAACATTTTATATATTTTTGAAAAACATTTTTGGTATTAAATAAAAATGTTTAATCTTTTATAAAAATATGAATTCAAATTTTTAACCAAAATCAGTTAAAATGTTCCAGAAAAACCTTCCCCACAAAAGGACAAAATTGGCCAACGTTCAGTAGGGGCGGCCCCCTTAATTTTGCTAGGCGGCCCCCTTAATAATTAAGGGGACCGCCCCCGCTCCAGTAGGCCTCCAGCTGTCCAGTTTTTCTCCTATAAATACCAGCCCTCTCCTGGATTTTTACTTACCTTTTGCACACTAAAATTTTCTGTTCTAAATCCTTTCTAAACATTGTAAATCCTTTGATCATATTTTCTTAAGCATTGGTTTCTAAGTGATCCAAGCTTCCACCACCAAAAGTGCAAAAGAAGAACTCTACTTCAACTAGTGAAGAAGTGTTATTACTTACCTCATTCAATTGTGTTGTTGTGTAAAGTGTTGTATAGTTGTGATAAGTAGATCTAAGAGTAATTACGTAGTGGTGTTGTAAATTAGTTGTGAAGTAGTTGTGAATAAGTAGTTGTGAAGTAGTTGTGAAGAAGTAGTCGTGAAGAAGAAGTCGTGAAGAAGTCGTGAAGCCGTTGTGAAGCTGTCGTGATTAAGTCGTGTAAAAGTTGTGTATAAGTTGTGAGATTGGTTCTAGCTACGATTAGGACTCGACATCTAGCTTTGTGTCGTTAAGCCGGTGTAAGCTAAAGTTGTGTAAGGTTTCTCCGCCATAAGGGAGTTTGTTGACATAGTGAAGAAAACTCTCGAGTAGGTGACTCGAGGAGTGGAGTAGGGCAAGGAAGGTGTCCTTGTAGCCGAACCACTATAAATCTCCGTGTTGTGGTTTGATCTTTCGATCTCTCTCTTATTTCATTATATTTACCTTACTTGCATTACTTATCTATATTTGTTTATATATGTTCATATTGATCAAGAGTTGAATTCACATAAGATAGAATCGAAGTTTTAAAAAGTAAACAAAAGTTTTTCATAAATTAAAAAGACGTAAAACTATTCAACCCCCCTCCCTTCTAGTTTTCCACAATTGGTATCAGAGCCAGGTTAAACAAGATTTTTAAAATAAACTGTATTTTAAAACTTGAAACGATCTATGGAATCTGAAAAATATTTAGAAGTGCAATCTATGAAAAGACCACCACTATTTGAAAGTGATGGATTTTTATATTGGAAAAATCGATTCGAAACTTATGTGAAATCAAAAGATCCAGATCTTTGGCATGTTATTACTAATGGTGATTTTTTACCTATTCAACATAATCTTGAAACTAAAAAGGATGAAATTGTACCTTTTGAAAAACAAAGTGATGATTTAAAAAGAAAACTTTCTAAAAATAATGAGGCTAAAATGGTTATTTATAATGCGTTACCACGTAAAGAATACGAAAGAATCTTTATGTGCGAAACCGCAAAAGAAATTTGGAATTCTTTACTAATAACTCACCAAGGTAATAGTCAAGTCAAATATAATAAAATAGTTCTTCTTGTTCAACAATATGAACAATTCACGATTCCGGAAGAGGAATCAATTGATAATGCATTTGCTAGGTTTAACACAATCATCACAAGTTTAAAGGCACTTGATGAGAGTTTTTCTAGTAAGAATTTTGTCAGGAAATTTCTTAGGGCTCTTCATCTAAAATGGCGAGCTAAAGTTACGGCGATTGAAGAATCAAAGAACTTGTCAACTCTTCAACTTGACGAGTTGATTGGCAACTTGAAAGTCTACGAAGCAATAATCAAGAAAGACTTCGAGATGGTCAAAGGAAAGAAAGAGCAAAGCAAGTCAATCGCGTTGAAAGCTAGGAAAGCATCAAGTGACGAGGATAGCTCAACCTCCGAAAGTGATGATGAAGAATATGCCATGGCCGTAAGAGACTTCAAGAAGTTTTTCAAAAGACGAGGAAGATTCGTAAGACAACCACATGACGAAAGGAAAACACTCCAAAGAAACAAAGACGACAAAGGTAGCAAGAGCGAGAGGAAGTGCTTTAAATGCGGTGATCCAAATCATCTCATTGGAAGATGTCCTATGATGTCAAAGGAGCAAAACCAAAAGGCGTTCATTGGAGGAGCATGGAGTGACAGTGAAGAAGACGAGAAAGAAACCACAAAAGAGGAGAAGTGTCTTATGGCTAAGACATCAAGTGAGGTACGTTCTGAAACCGAATACTTTAGTGATGAAAATTTATCATTAGATGAAAAAGACCTAGATAACGAATATAATAGGTTATGTATATTAGGTCAAAAAGTAATGACTAAAAATAAATCACTAAAACACATAAATAACCAATTAGAAAAAGAAATACTAGAATTAAAAATTAAACTACATAACTTAGAAAAAGGCAAAGAAGTCTTTGAATGTAAAACATGTCAAGAAACTAAAGATGAAAACGAAATACTTAAGGAAGAAATTTGAAGACTTAACAAATTTGAAAATAGTAGTAATTCTCTTAGGGATATAATAAGCATTCAAAGAATGTCAGGAGATAAAACCGGATTAGGATTTAACTTAACTAAGGCTACAACTAGTGAAACTAAAAATGTAAAGTTTGAAAGTGAAACTAGTAATCAAAAAATATTAGAGTCAAAGCCTAAATATATACTTATAAAAGATAGAAAAATACCCATAGCCAATAATGAGGAAATAAAAGCTTTCTACAAACCATCTTTAAAAACCGAAGTAGAAAACTCTAAACCAAAGCTTAGGTAAAAAACACCTCCTCCTAGAAGACCACCTAGTCCTCACCCTCGGCCTAAAACACCTCAACCTAAAAGAAACCAAAATAGACCAAACCGTCATAATAATCGTTACCCAATGTGGAATTACCCGAATCCACCAAGCTTCAATCCTTGGGGAATACTTCCACCATACATGCATCCTAGTCAACTACAACCCATTTTTTGTTCAAACATGATGAGGCGAAAAGTGTACCGCTTTTAAGGGGTCATTTAAGCCCGAAATCGTATTTATTTGATCAAATATTGCCCTAAATCGTTCCTTTTGTCATTTTAGGTACTTTTGAGGAGAAATCTGGAAAAGGAGGCATTTTGGACGTTTTTGGAGCATAAAAGTGAAGAAAACGGCAAAGTCTCAAAATTGTGCTGAAAGTCACCTTTGACGGCGTCAACATTAACTCCAGACGGCGTCATGCCTTGGCAAGAAAAGTTGGATGTGAAATTTACTCATGACGGGCCAGTGAGTTTGCATAAGAATTCTGACGGCGTCACGCTTTAACTAAATCAAGGGCGTCACGGCTTAAATCAAAGAGGGACGGCGTCACGTTATAGGTCCGACGGCGTCAAGCCTTGATAAGCCAGAATGGATTTTTGAAGAGCTAAAGAGGGACGGCGTCAAGATGGTCATCCGGGAACCCTAAAAGCGGCGAGGTGACGGCGTCACAATGCATAAGGTGACGCCGTCAGATGTCAAAGTCTATATATAGTTTTCTAATTTTTTGTCATTAGAGGAGAGCTTAGTGTGTGGAATTTTGGGATAAAACCCTAAGACGATTTTAGCTACTTTTTCAGGGCTTCTTGCCTTGAGATCTTCCATGTTTCATTGAAAGATAAGTTATCAATTAATCATTCAATATGTCTATGTGTTGTTTGATTCTATCTTATGCTTGTCTTTTGTTTAACATGTTAGGCTAATTTTATCTTGTGTTTGCTTAGATCTAATGAAACCTAGCTATTGATTATTGGTTGTTAGTGTGTTGTTAGTTGTATTGGATGATTGTTTATCTATGTTAGGCTTAAGAAAACTGGCTAACTTCCTATTCGGTAACTTGCTTGAACGTCTTAAGAAACATGAACCAAACGCGTACTAAAGGTTTTTATGGTTGTATTTAATGCACAAGCGAATTCTAGTGATCCCATGTTAGGAGCTTCCTAGCCGGCTCGACATAGGAGTGAAGTAGGAGCTTGTAGAGTTTGGGGAAGTAAGTACGCCACCCCACGAATGGTATTAAGGAATACACCCGTCATCCACGCGACTAATACACACTAATTAACCGGTAAAAGATAGTTAGGGAGTAAGGAAATCTAAGTAAACACATTTCTCCACACATAAGTTTCTCACCACTTTTCATTTTTGTTATTTTATTTTATTTGCATTTGTAGTAATTTGGGTTAGTTGACTAGCAACTAATTCCGCCCACCCCTTCAAAACCCGAGATTTTACTTGCTTTCATAAAATATAAAAACATAAAAAAAGAATCTTCCTCAACCCTTAGACCTAATTAGAGTAGCCTTTCACACCTAACGAACACTATTCCCTGTGGAGAACGATCAATCCCCCGTACTTACCACTACACTATACTACATCGGTCAGGTACACTGCCTGGTGGGGTTGTAAGCCTCTTGAGATCCCTCGAGAGGTAAAACCTGTTGTAAGGTTGCAAAACCCACGCATCAAGTTTTTGGCGCCGCTGCCGGGGAATAGTTATTGTTTAGGTTGAATTTTTATTTCTATTAGGTCTACTCACTAGATTCCTTTCTAGTGAGATTTTTATTTTATTTTTCTAGGTTTTCTTTAGTCTATCTATTTTCTTCGTGTCTTTGTTCGTAACCATTACCGTCCGACATCATGGAAGATGGTAATATCCTTAACCCCCACAACCCACCACCACAACAACCACCACCACCTCCTAGAGCCCGTACTTTAGGAGAGCATTCCCGTCCTAGCCACCACGGCTATCGAAAAACCCATTGAGCTCACTCAAGGAGCCAATATCACACCCTTGCGATCCGACACCATCCGGTTGGTGCAAAGCGGATGCGCATTCCATGGACTTCGTTCTGAAGATCCTAATCAACATCTCAAGGACTTTCTTTAAATCGTTGATTCTATAGACCTTGATGTTGCCACTCGAGAGACGACCCGATTGCGTCTCTTCCAATTCTCTCTGCGGGACCAAGCTAGTCAATGGCTAGAACGTCAACCCGCAGGATCCATCACCTCTTGGGATGATCTCACCACTCGTTTCCTTGCTCAGTTTTTCCCACCGGGAAGAACTACCAAGCTAAGGAAGGATATCTTGATGTTTGAACAACGTCGAGGCGAAACCCTCTACGGGGCATGGATTCGATTCAAGGACTTACTTCAAAAAGTCCCTCATCATGGCATAAATCTATGGCTTCAAATCCAAATCTTCTATGACCATGTTGATTACCACACCAAGCGTGCCATCGATCGAGCCGCCGGGGGCAGATTGCGCGACAAAAGCGCCGAGGAATCATGGGAGATCATTGATGAGCTTGCATCCGACGATGATGAACTGTGGCAAGTCTCCCACGACGTGCGCTCGGCAGTCAAGACATATTCATCGCCCGATACAGCCAATCAAATCACTGAGGAAAGCGTTAGTGAACTTGAGAAAAGGGTTGCATATCTTATGGAAAAGCAAAAGAGACCCTTAAGTCCACAAAAAGCAACAATTAACTCAGTCTCAAGCGTTAGGCAAATACCATTGTCCGAATCACCCCTTAGGGAAACTACCAAACCCTTCCATAAGCACGCTCCACCCAACTCACCACCTCAGGAACTTAGTCCAACATTCGAAGCTCGAATGAGAGAGTACATGTCAAAACACTCCGAACGGTTGGCAAAATTTGAGGAAGCCGTCTACAAACAAAAGGAGGAAATGGAAGAGAAAATGGCGGAGATGATGAATCTTTTGAAAGAATACACAAATACTAAAGCCCCTGAAAAAGTGTTGGTGAGGAATGACGCTGATGTTCCTAACACTGAATTTGTCAAGGCCACCTCCGTCGTCCAAGAGGGCGGAAATGATGGAAGAGGAAAATCCATAACTATGGAAGTTAACAAAATTGACCTCATCCCACTTAATAAGGGAAACACCAATGCTTACAAATGCGATTCCGACAAGGGAGAGGAGGCGCCCTCTGAGGAGCGCCAATTGTTTGAACCGCCAGTATCACAACAAGTGAAGCATTACTTGAAGCACGAAATAAACAAGGAGACCATAAACGATTGGGTGAGAAACTATCGACGTACTCATCTACCCAACAAGGAGTCCAAGAAGGTGGAACCGGATGACAAATCTGACACATTACCCGGTGGGCAATTGTATGAATGCCTCATAGGACAAAAGTTAGTGGAAAAGCAGAAATTCTACGGGGTCTTTGAAATACCATGCAGCATTGGAAAACATAAGTATCTGGATGTGATAGCTGACCAAGGTTCCGACGTAAATTTGATGCCTTTATCCGTTTATGTCCAGTTAACCGATGAGTTGCCATCCATCACCCATACTAAACTCTCCTTTGCGAAACATTCTTATGAGTACCCGTTAGGAATTGCAGAAGATGTATTGGTCAACGTTGCCGGATTCCTGTATCCGGTCGACTTCATGATCATTGAGAGAAATGATATGAATATGCCAATAATCCTTGGGGCACCCTTTCTCGCTACCACTAGAGCACAAATCAATTACGAAAATAGCACCATCCAAATGAAGAAGGGGAAGAAAACAATAAACTTCCCAACGATCCCACGACATATACGAGATGTTGCTCTGCAGAAGAAGATGGAGGCTAACCCCAATATAATCCGTGGTAATGTCCGAGAGAAAATTCTTGCATGGGAGGCGAGGATTAAGAGTTATATGGAAAATGAGATTAGAGAATGTAAAGGTGGAAATAACAATTACATTGAGGCTGATGAGCAAACCAATAACCCCGTTGAATTTACAAAAGGGGACTTAGTGCTCCTAAGGCATTCAGCAACTGAAGCACCTACTAATGAACCAAGTCCCTGGTGGTACGGACCATTCATAATTAAAAGTTTGCACCAAGATGGGATAGTAAGCTTGACCAGCAAAGGAGGAGGTGAAGTGACCGCGAATGTCGAGCGATTGAGACACCATCACCCTGATAACAAGGATCATATCTATCAGGGATACGTCATTATGAATGATGGAGTCACGTAATGTACGTGACTTTGAGTCTAGCTACAAGACTCGTTAATAAAGAAAAGCGCTTCTTGGGAGGCAACCCAATCTTTATTTGTTTTATTTGCTTTGTGTGTTTATTTATTTGTTTGTTTGTTTTATTTGTTTCCCGTATGTGTGTTTAATTTTTATTCTTATTGATTCATGTTCAAAAACTAATTTGTGAAAATGCTTTATTTTGTTTTTAACTTCGTCTTAACTACATATAAAGGTATTTTGCAAAAGATAAGTGTAAGGGAAATCTAAATCGGTTTATTAGAACACAAATTAACATGAATCGTAATAATAATAAATTAACATACATATTCGTGTTTGTTTGAGTCAAATGCTTGTATCGAGTCATAATGATGTTTTGCAGGATTTCCAGGAAGTAAGGTAAAGGTTTTTCCAGAAATTTTCCGGAAACTTAAAACGAAAATTTTTGTCAGGTCATTTCTGACGGCGTCAGGGGTTATAACCTGACGGCGTCAGATTTAATTTCCAGAAATTTTTGAGAATTTTGTTTTCATAAAAAGTTTTTATTAAAATCTCCAACTTATAATCTCCAGGAATCTGCAAAGTTATCATTCCACAAGCATTATATCCTTATATATAGATTTTATCCCGCCGATGTTATGCAGGTTTTCGTGTTTGTTTTCTCAGGTTCAACAGGTTATTTTGGACAAGGAAATGTTTTGAATCAAGCTTATGGCGATGCATTAGTCATGGAGCTTCAACATTCTCTTTGGAGGAAGATTTAACCGTGTAATTTCATTATCCAACGAGCGAATCAGGGGAGTATTTGATTTCATTCTTTTACTTTTTTTTTCTTTTACATCTTGTTATTTGAACATTGGGGACAATGTTCATCTTAAGTGTAAGGGGAGGGTAAAAGTACGATTTTAGAGAATACAATTGCGTTTGATTTTTGTTTGTTTAATAGTAGATGTGTAATAAAACTGAGAGAAATACTTGTTAAGGTAATTTTAGTGCCAAATTTAAAATTTTTTACAACATATAGGAGTAAAACTTTGATCTTAATGAGCGTCTCACGGATAGGAGTTATATGACTAGCACAAAAACCGTACCACTAAAAAAATTTTCCACCCCCAAATATGTGAGGTTCGCCCCTAGAATTGGTAGGAAAAGCATTTATGCTATGATGTGTGTACCGGTAGCACTTAGATTCTAGAACTTGCGTTAGGACCATTCCGAGGCCACAAGTGAGACTACATTCGTGTAGTTAGATTTACTACATGATAAGAGGCATTAGGATTAACCCATGTTTTACACCTGTGTTTTTGTTATAATTACGTTGGCTACATTGGTCAAGTAATTCTCCCACACCCTTTGCGTTGTACTCATTTTTAGTACACGATACCCCTAGTACACCCCTCAGAGCCTATCTTTTCGTTTCGACCTTTAAGCATTTTACTTAAAGGAAGAATTTGTTACACCCCACTTAAATGTACACCCAAATCGCCTTAGCCTACCTTGTATGCACTCAATTTTAGTGCATTATTGTGACAACATTTGTTTAAACCCAAGTTAATTATCTAGTTGATTACATGGTTGCTAAGTCGAGTCATATCCTTGTACATATTGTTTTGGGACGATTGGGACTCATGGGTAAAGTACTAGTGTAATGGAGTAATGGGGAAGAACATCATTTATTACCCCCATATGTGCTAAATGTTTTAAAAAGTACTCCAAGTTTTTCAATTATCTTAATTCGAGTCATTAGAATAGTTATTTGTAAAGTTATGTAAAAGTTCAAGTGTAAGGGGATGCAACGCCCCTTTGATGTATTATTTTGGATGGTAGGGTAAAAGTGTATGCAAAAAAAAAAAAAAAAAAAAAAAAAAAAAAAAAAAAAAAAAAATCGAAAAAATCAAGAAAAATACAAAAAAATGAGAAAATGAAAAATAGAAAAAACATACGGACTACCATCCCGTTTCATTTTTTGTTTATTTTTATGTTTTTGTTATTATGTTATTTTGTTTCTAGCTTAAGATCGAGTCTAGTCTTGGCTTAGCAACATTGTATAGTACATGTAATTGATCAAGATCTTTAACTCGCCACCAGTAAAATATCCCGTATCCAACAAAACCGTGTTTTCCTTTTCCCTACACCTAACGTTATAACCCATTTAAAAGCCCTCTTTGATAGTTTATCTTAGGTGCTTACGCCTAGTGGAGGAGGTTTTCGATCCTTTCCCAAGCCTATGGTAATCTATTTGCTATGACAGGTAGTGAGAGATATTATCCGTTTTCATTTATGAGATTTATTTTGATGACACTTGAGAGATGTGAGTATCTAAACACTACTTGTGAGGTGCTAGTATATAATCTCCGTGCTTATTATGATTGAAGTGGAACGATTATTTGTTGTAATTACTTTTATGTTTGCATTAAATGACCCCTAATTTGTATTTTGATTAGAATAAAAGCACATTTGCTTGAGGACAAGCAAATCTCAAGTGTAAGGGTATTTGATGAGGCGAAAAGTGTACCGCTTTTAAGGGGTCATTTAAGCCCGAAATCGTATTTATTTGATCAAATATTGCCCTAAATCGTTCCTTTTGTCATTTTAGGTACTTTTGAGGAGAAATCTGGAAAAGGAGGCATTTTGGACGTTTTTGGAGCATAAAAGTGAAGAAAGCGGCAAAGTCTCAAAATTGTGCTGAAAGTCACCTTTGACGGCGTCAACATTAACTCCAGACGGCGTCATGCCTTGGCAAGAAAAGTTGGATGTGAAATTTACTCATGACGGGCCAGTGAGTTTGCATAAGAATTCTGACGGCGTCACGCTTTAACTAAATCAAGGGCGTCACGGCTTAAATCAAAGAGGGACGGCGTCACGTTATAGGTCCGACGGCGTCAAGCCTTGATAAGCCAGAATGGATTTTTGAAGAGCTAAAGAGGGACGGCGTCAAGATGGTCATCCGGGAACCCTAAAAGCGGCGAGGTGACGGCGTCACAATGCATAAGGTGACGCCGTCAGATGTCAAAGTCTATATATAGTTTTCTAATTTTTTGTCATTAGAGGAGAGCTTAGTGTGTGGAATTTTGGGATAAAACCCTAAGACGATTTTAGCTACTTTTTCAGGGCTTCTTGCCTTGAGATCTTCCATGTTTCATTGAAAGATAAGTTATCAATTAATCATTCAATATGTCTATGTGTTGTTTGATTCTATCTTATGCTTGTCTTTTGTTTAACATGTTAGGCTAATTTTATCTTGTGTTTGCTTAGATCTAATGAAACCTAGCTATTGATTATTGGTTGTTAGTGTGTTGTTAGTTGTATTGGATGATTGTTTATCTATGTTAGGCTTAAGAAAACTGGCTAACTTCCTATTCGGTAACTTGCTTGAACGTCTTAAGAAACATGAACCAAACGCGTACTAAAGGTTTTTATGGTTGTATTTAATGCACAAGCGAATTCTAGTGATCCCATGTTAGGAGCTTCCTAGCCGGCTCGACATAGGAGTGAAGTAGGAGCTTGTAGAGTTTGGGGAAGTAAGTACGCCACCCCACGAATGGTATTAAGGAATACACCCGTCATCCACGCGACTAATACACACTAATTAACCGGTAAAAGATAGTTAGGGAGTAAGGAAATCTAAGTAAACACATTTCTCCACACATAAGTTTCTCACCACTTTTCATTTTTGTTATTTTATTTTATTTGCATTTGTAGTAATTTGGGTTAGTTGACTAGCAACTAATTCCGCCCACCCCTTCAAAACCCGAGATTTTACTTGCTTTCATAAAATATAAAAACATAAAAAAAGAATCTTCCTCAACCCTTAGACCTAATTAGAGTAGCCTTTCACACCTAACGAACACTATTCCCTGTGGAGAACGATCAATCCCCCGTACTTACCACTACACTATACTACATCGGTCAGGTACACTGCCTGGTGGGGTTGTAAGCCTCTTGAGATCCCTCGAGAGGTAAAACCTGTTGTAAGGTTGCAAAACCCACGCATCAAAACAACTTTGGATCAATGAGACAATGGGGACCAAGTGGCTAAATTGCTATCTCATTGGATTATTGGTATCTCTTCCTTGATTGACTTCTACAAGTCAAACATAAACGCTTTGAAGCGCTTGAAGACCACTCGTTGAAGACTAAAAGGTACGCCCCTCTTTCATGCTCATCATTATGTGCGTAGATTTATGAACTAGAAAATTGCATGACCCCATAAGTTTTTAACGCCTAGTTTAGTTAGTACTTGTATGGTAGTTAGTAAATAATCCCTTATACATATACATAACATAAATATATATATATATATATATATATATATATATATATATATATATATATATATATATATATATATATATATATATATATATATATATATATATCCATATTATTATTATACTATATACATATATAAATATATCCGCACATAACCTAGATACGTCATTTGTTGACTATCTAGAACTAAAAGAAATTGTTCGTCCTCAAACCTTTTCTTCCCCCTTTGCCTCTTTTGAACTTTAACGTTCAACACGAAAATCTTCCGTGTCCACTATCACATAACTCATGGTGATGAAGAGAAGTGAGTTAAGTGGATTAACGTAGAAGTAGCACTTTGACCGTCGAGTCAAGAAAACTATGGATGAAACAAACTCCCGTCGCCGCCAGCACCTATCTCCGTCATTACCTCATCATTTCTTAACTCCATTCAACATCCCACGTTTTCACAAAAAATATATATATATATATATATTATATATATATATATATATATATATATATATATATATATATATATATATATATATATATATATATATATATATATGCACTTTTACTCTCACCCCCTAACACATTTGTCGACTTGACATCTTGATCATTTTATCCAAAATTCTCAAGAAATGTTTTCTTAACGAAATGTTAATAAAATGTCAAGTATTCCTTCCTCGTGCCATTAAAACCCAACGTATTTTTGATATATAATAAATCTATATATATATACATAAAATTATTTTGCTATCAGAAACTAAACCCGAACTAATTCCAAGTTTGGTAGGCGGCCCCCTTAATGTTTAAGGGGACCGGCCTACTGTAGCTCCCAAAAATGTTTTTCTTCCTATTTCATTTGCCAAACACCCCACTTCTCAAACAACACCCATACTTGCTGCTGCTGTGAACGAACCAAAACCCAAAACCATTCACCAAATCATCATTCCCGACTAATTTCACAAGGGGCAAACACCTATATTTAGATTAGCAACACATTTTGTAAGTTTTCTAATTCACATTTCATCTAATTCCATTCAATTTTGAGTCTAATCATAATTAGGTCTTTTACTTAATTTTCTTTTAATCCAAATTTTGTTAAAATTAAGTCTAGAAATCTTATAACCAAATGCTCCCCATAGGATTAGCATGCTTAATCAACCTAGAAACTAAGTAATTAAACACCATTATGTCAAAGCATTGATAAACTAATCACTTCTTTTCAAAACTAATCACATTGTTGAATTATGCCATAAACACTTGTTAAAACTAATCACATTGGTTTATTACAACCCACTAATCTTAAAAATATATTTTTCGAATCATAAAAAATGTTTTTGTTAAATATAAGAGAATGTTTGGATTAGGAGCTAGAATCATCAAAATTTGATCATAATTAAGTTCACAACTACTTGTCAAGTTTATAAACACGCAATTAGTTGTTTTAAGTCATCAAGATACATAATTCATATGTATATTGAAATTTCACTAGTTATTTTCATATTTAAAGGAGCATTTGGCACAACATTTTGAAAGAAATTTTTGAGTCAAAATCTAAGTTACTTAACATAAACACTCGTAAGAAATAGCTAGATATACAATCCAGTGTTTGTCTAGCCACATTTCAGAGTAGCTTATGACGTATAAAAGAACGTTCGGATATTTTTGATTTCTTATCATAATGTCCCTATAACTATTCTTTAACATCATAAAATACATTTTAAGCGAGTTAAAAATAAAAACTAAGGAACATTGTAAACTACTTCTTAGGTTTTAAGTTTTAGAGTCGAAGTATGTTTACGTTCCACATAAGTAGCATATATAATATATGCATGTCATTTTCTTATTTTTCTTTGTTTGCTGCTTTCTTGTATAGGTGAAAATGCCCAAAACTACAGTCGGTGATGTCTCAAAAACAAAAGAATACATTCCAAAAGTCTCTGCCACTCCAGGCATTTCTCCCGCTATTGCTTGTTTCTATCGTCCCATTGAAGATAGAAACATTCATGAAGGGAGAGTTGTCTATCCATCGTTCTATGAATCCGACTATATCGAACGAATGTTCTCCAACGTTAGTCTTGATTGTCTCTACAAAATCAATGAGCTTATCATTCCCCGCTTTGTTCTTGATTTCTATAGCCAAGTGACGGTGCAAACCGATCCCAATGGCTGTATCCTCATATCCTTCATGATTCAACACGAATTCATTACTCTTACTCTCGCTCAATTCGGTCAAATTCTAGGAATCCCCTACTCCGGTCAAGCCGTCTTCTCTAATGAGTGGGATCTCTCATCTCTTGAGCAATATCGACCTCAACAGGGTCCTTACTACTCTGAGATTCCATCCTCTGAAGAAATTCGTCAATATCTTGGGCTAGATCGTGGTACGACTAGCCGAAGGATCAAGTCAAAAGATGTTGACATCCATGCTAACCAAATCCTCCTCAAGGAGTTACGCCCCGACATGAAGCGTTGGGAAGAACTCATTCGTGAGAATGCGTTCGGTACCGGTGGTCACCGTGATCATGTCACGGCGAGCATAGCTCACATGTTGTATTGTATTGTCGCTGAACTGTCGTACAATTTGGCATATCTCTTTGTCTTCCGAATCATGTCCGCAAAAAACACTCATAATGCAAATCTTCCGTATGGCATGTTTCTCACTCGCCTCTACAATCATGTCATGATGCATTATCCACATCTTCAGAGTCCAATTTATGAGTCTGTTCAACCGGTCCTTAATCCTCTTGTTCATGTCCGTGAACGTCGCCCCCGAAGCGACAAGGGAAAATCTCGTAAATCTGTCTCACTTCCACCTCGTGGTTCCACATCACATCAAGGAGACGATGATGATGATGATGAGGAGGAGGGCACAACACGTGCTAGTACCCCATCACCTAGGACCTTCGTTCAAAATCTTCCGGATCTTGATTACACCGAGTATCAAGTTCCTTCTCCTTCCGAACGAACAGACGAACTACTGTTTGAAAGACAAACCGAACTACTCAACACCACACAGCAGATGCACCAAGAAGTACGAGGCGGTTTCAAGTCTATTGGAAAGACACTTGGAAGGATGTTTGGAAAGAAGAAGAAATAGACATGTTTGATGAGTGTTTAGTTGATTATTATTGATGTTATGATTAGACATTTATATGTAGTATTATTATCTTAACATTTGTTTGCTATGACTTTTATTATGTTAGATGATAAACTTATTAGAACTAAGCTACTAGTTTATTTGATATAATATGCCTATGCTTCTAATATGATTTTTTTTTATTCTTAAATATGTAAATTATTTTAATATGCTATTGATAATATTTAATCATTCTTGATGTACATGATCCAAATGAAACTTGCTGCAAATACACCCTAAAAATGACCTTTTTCTGGAAATTTTTCAAATTTGGTCGCCTGGGAAAACACCAGATGGGCGGCCCCCTTAATTTCCTAGGCGGTCCCCTTAATTTTAAGGGGGCCGCCCAAAAATTAAGGGGACCGGACATCTGGACAGTAAAATTTACTGTTTTCTTTTGCATCTTGTGACCACTTTTACCTAGCCCCAGCTACCATTTCTCCTTATGGACGAACTGGTATTGGAATCTTCCTACAAAACCTCAAAAATCAACCTAAACAAACCACATTTTCATACTATAAATTCCCTCCATACAATCACCTCTCATTCCATCATCCTTCATCATCCAAAACCACCATGTTATCACTAAAACCCTCCATCTCTAAGACTCCAAGGAAGCAAAGACTTGTTATCATACCACCAAAACAACCTTTCATAGACCTAACCCAAGATGACATCAAAACTCCATCACCACCACCTCAAAATTCATCCCCAAGTGCACCTAATGCACCATCAAAAACACCCTCTACCCATGGAGCTTCATCTTCCTCCATTCCATCCACTTCATCCATCAATGACTACATCCACACTCACCTAACATCATCACCAAGAGCATCATCACCACCATCCACTCAAGAACCTTCATACACCCAACTTGCCATTTCCTTATCACCCATCACACCCCTTGATGCTCACTTTTCACCATCACCAACCCCACAACCATTCTTTCCTATACCTTGGGCAATGCTTGAAGCCCATGGTGATAATTGTCTTTGTTGCATCCATAACCGGACCTTAATCTTTGGTCTTAGAGATGAGATACACTACATGTTTTCATCTCGTGAAAACATGATTGCCAACCCACCACCTCCTCCACCTCCTTCACCCACTACACCACCACCTCCATTTTCACCAAATTAAGCATATGCAATGCTTAAAAATAATTTTTCAAAACCTTCTTGTAAGCAAGCTCCATGGAAGACCATGTACTTCTAGGACGATTATATAGTTTCATTAGTTGTTTTTTGTTTGTATGCTTGCATGCTTCATGTTGTAATCTTTTGGTTGTGTATTTATACACAACACTTTTATTAAATGAATGATCTTATTCTATATGCTTGCTTATTGTTGTTACATATACTTGTGCTTCTAACATTTTTTTTGCAAGCGTTCCATAGCTCGTTTCCTTGGTGCCCCCAAACGAGGGGGAGTACACATCAAGGGGGAGTTCTCGTCCCGACAAATTTAGATTCTAAAACTTGTCGGCTTAACCTTTTTGATTCTACAAAAAGGGGGAGAAATAGATATAAACTCACTAAATACTTGTCTAAAAACTAATTTTTAGATTTAATGAGTTTAGATTTTGTAATCATCAAAAAGGAGGAGATTGTTGATATAAATAATGCCTAAACACGTTATTAATATTTTTCGATATCTCTACGTTTTGATAATCACAAAATGTAAAATCATTAATCGGAAAATTATAAAGTAAACAAGTATTTAGTTGTAAATATCTATTTCTACAACTCAAACCACTTAAGGTATGAATGAACTAATGCTTAATGCATTATATGATCAAAGGAACATTTTCTTAATAACTAGATTTTTTATAAAACATCAAAAACATTTTATATATTTTTGAAAAACATTTTTGGTATTAAATAAAAATGTTTAATCTTTTATAAAAATATGAATTCAAAATTTTAACCAAAATCAGTTAAAATGTTCCAGAAAAACTTTCCCCACAAAAGGACAAAATTGGCCAACGTTCAGTAGGGCGGCCCCCTTAATTTTGCTAGGCGGCCCCCTTAATAATTAAGGGGACCGCCCCCGCTCCAGTAGGCCTCCAGCTGTCCAGTTTTTCTCCTATAAATACCAGCCCTCTCCTGGATTTTTTGTAAAACCCTAAAATTTCCATTCTTTGAAATTCCTATTTTGCCCCTCTAACTTTGAATTCATAAGAACATACAAATTAATCATGCAAGAGAATTATAAATTATAACCTAAGTGTGACATTAATATTACTCACATTGAAACTATACATTATACACTTAAATTAAAAAGAAACCTAAACTATATGTTATAAAATACATTTAATAAAGGATTAAACTAAGATATCTACATAATATAAAGTTTGTTACAATTAAAAACCTTCCTAAAAGAGGTACACTTTTTTTTGTTCCAACTCACCAAGCGACAAACACAAAATTCAAAAGGATAAGAACTCCAATTCAGCCCATGAATCACGTATCACAGTTATACCATATCAATCACATTTATTCTCTTTATTTATTTCCTATTTGAAAAGAAAGAAAAAAATACGCTCCTCCTTGTTTACCATATGATACGGTCCTTTCTACCTCTCCTCTCTTCACACGACACAAGAAATAAACACACATAAGTTTTCTGTCATCTTTTCTCTCTAGGCTCTAAGGATTCGAAGTTGCTGCTGGGTGTTGTTCGTGAAGTAATAGGGTTCCAGGTTGGGTGTTCGTAATTAGTGGGGTGGTTCTTGTCATCTTTTCTTATCTCGTTAACCAGTCTAGGTAACCATCGTTCCTTTTTGTTTTGCACCTTATCGACATTCATACATGTTTATATGATCTGAATTTAATAACACCTAGAACCTAATCAGTTAACATGCCAATCTTTTCGTATGAATCTGTTAAGATTGTTGTGTCGAAAATCTATAATCATATGAAGAACACCACATGAAGTCATAACCTAAACGTGCTTAAAAACTGGTGTATTCGATCTGTTGTCTGCTGCTCTATTCGACCCTAATACAAGTAAACAAACTCCTATACCTGGTCATTTAAAACACAAAGATGATCTATAATCTGAAAGTTAAAACGTGTTTTCGCCTGCTACATCTCGTATATATAAGAAGTCCTTTCGTATATTTCTATATAAAAGTAAAAGATTTCGTAAGCACAATACGTTTCTGTATGTCGAGTGTGGTTTCTTTATGTCGGTTTTCCTTCGTTCAGCCCAAGTTTTAAGTCGTTAAATATATCATGTAACGTGTTAGGTGAATAATGGAACCCTATTATGAGCCTGTTTTGGAGTCGTGTATAGCAGCCATAGTGTCGACTTAATATCAATTTAAAAGGACCCATAGAAGAATCTGTAATGAGACTATATTAAAACCTAGGCGTATGGCTGATCGCGAGGGCTGTAGGAGTTTATGTGTGTGTTGTGAGTATGGCTTTGGTCTGATGACATGGCTCGTTGGGTGACGGATACATTCTGTTGTCAAGCATGTCGGGTTATGTCTCGTTAAGTGCATGGGTTGGGCTAGTCACATCTACGTTTGGGTCGTGGGTTGTGAATCAGTGGGTCTGAGTTTTGTGTTTAAATGTTACCTTAAAAACTGATATAAAGATAGCATGCATTCAACAAAGAATGGAGTTCTGCATGCATGGGTGTTTCATTAAATTGGTTTGGGCAGTCATGGGCGTTTTGGATGAGTCGTACATACGAAGTTCTGGGTGTGCATTGTGGCTGTGAGCATGTCGCACAGATCATCTTATCATGGGTCGTATATATACCTAAGCAAATCTCTAAACATACGCTTAGATCAGAGAAATCAAAGGGTCTAAGAGTTGTGATTTTATATGGAGCTATCATGATTTTGTTTAATTTATGGTCATACCCATTACTGAACTATGTCCATTGATAGCATACTGACTGTGAATATAATGTATAATGTATTAAAAGTAAAAACGTGTATTGGCAATTATGTTATCAAGATATAATTCGATAATTGTGTTAATATTGTATTAATGGACCACTGTGATCATGTAACAATAATTGATGTCATTAAATTGTAAACAATAATGTACTAAGGTTGCAACATTTAAATTTGTAAATGAAATATTGTATGTTTAATATACCTAGTGAGTAAAGTTGTGCTTTAATGATGTTTGATTAAAGCACGTGTTATGCATCTATTATATATAAATAATGTACCTACGATAGTGATGATATTAAAATGTATCTTTGTGATGAATGTTAGTAGACCATTTAACATATTAATTAAAATATAACATCGTATGATACCTATAATTATTATAAATTGAAGTAGTTAATTTGCTAACATTATATAAAATGATATATGTATCGTACAATGAATCATATGTATTAATCAATCGATTACATTATGACATGACCTTTTTGAAAGAGTATTATACTAATTATATGTAATGCTTAAATGCCGACTAAGTAAATAAATTCATGTAACGGTTTATTTAACGATTTAATTGAAGCTACTCAATCTGGGAAGTTATTAAAAATAGAAAGAAGCCCTATATATGCAATCTGATTAACTATAAGCTAATAAGTATACATGATCCCTAATTCATGTAGATTCTCAGAGGAGGGAGTGACTCTTATTCTTGTGATCGTTTCATCTCCGTTCATTTGTTAAGATACAGATACTCTGCCCTTTTTCAGTAAGGGTTCTCATATTCCATACATTGATTTTGAGTTATGATTCAGTTAAGCTTTCCCAAGCCATTGCTATGTTCCCTTTGAGTGAATCTTTGATATTACTTTTGATATGACTTTGAGATGCACCTTTTGATATATGACCTTTTGTGATGACTTTGAGACTTGACTCTTAGTTTGATACCCGAGCCATTTTGTGATTTTTCCTAGCCAGGAAGGTAACCTGGCCATGTCTGTGATGCACCACTGGCATGACTCCTGTGTGGGGGAGTGATTTCTCACACCGTCCCTTTTATATTATCTGCCATGGCTATATGACTTTGAGATTGACTTTGAGTTTGGGGCGTATGGATTGCAATCCTAGGCTTGTTTGTGAATTTGAGTATGACTTTGAGTATGACTTTGAGGTGACTGGTGCTGTGTGCAATACACGTCTTTCACATTTCTGGGAGCTGATCACTCCACTATTATGATACATGAGGACACCCCTCATATTATCTGGCTGCCTGAGAGGTATCCCCTCTGATTGTGAGACTATGATTTTGAGATGATGACTTTGAGATTATGACTTTGAGTTTCTGGGCTCGTGGTAGATGACTATCCTATTCTTCTCTTATTATTCATTTATTTCTTTTATACCTTATGACATTCTCATTGCCCATATTATATTCTGTTTCGTTATTCTTTGCTTTGTATATGTATCTGTTCACTGAGCTTTTTAAGCTCAGCCGCACGTTTTCTTTTCGTGTGCGGCAGGTAATAAGCAGGACGACGGGTTTGGGTTTGAGTGAAGAGAATTTTGGATTTAGAAGACTTTGATAGTGTTCTGAAGTAGAGACCATTAGAAGGAGTTGCTTTTGCAGACTTAGTAATTAGCTTTTGTTTCCCCTTGTATCCTTGTGGATTCAGTATTTCATTTGTAACCTTTGAGAATCTTTGTATTACTATTGAATGTATGTTTTGTTTGATCTGATATGAAGCCATTAATGTGATACTTCTACCCTTGCTGGGTTGGGGTGTTACAATTATGGTATCAGAGAGACAGGCTGCGATTCGTAATACATTTACCCTTGACCTGTGTAAGTTAGGACCACTAAGCTTTCCCTGTAGGCGCTCGTAAGTCAACCTTTGAATATTGCTTTAGGATTTCCCTATAGGAACGTAAGTTTTGACCGGTAAGGAATGGGTAGACTATAAGGCATTTTTTTTAAGTATCTTTACTTCCGCATCACTCTGATTCGTGCCTTACTTTTGGTTAGATCCTATTGATATCACGTTGGAAAGCGAAAGCTTATGTTTTGCACCACCTAAGATTTGAACCTGATTAAATTTGGAAGGCATTGAGAAATTTCATAAAAATTGCCCGACACTGTTTGGATCCTTATCTTCAGATTCCTTTCATTAATCAGTTTGATAAAGGCCCACGTTGCACTCTGATCATTTTGTTAATCACTTTGATGCCTATTCGGGCATTATGAGAACCCCATGGCGATGAAGTACTGTATATGTTTTGTTATATGTCTTTTCTCTTGATAAGTACCTATGAATCCTTCGACACTATTCAATTTCGTTTCGCCCATCTCTGTCCTTATAAGAAGCCTGGTGGTGTGTAACCACGAGGATAAGAGTGTTTTCCCCCTCATTTTTGAATGATAAAGCTATGATTTGCGAACCGTCTTTCTTTGAATAGTTAACTCCGATTTTATTCTGACAAGAAAATTGTGGGATGATCAGGCAAATATTGACAACTACCTTTCTATGTCTCACCTTTAACGTTTGCAATAATTTTGAACTCCCTACCATGAATACCGATTAATAAACCCTCTGCTATCACTATTACTCTGGAGTCTCTTGTGTTAATTTAGCGGGTATGAAGTTTTCCTAGAACCCATTTCGTACAGCAATGAATGAACCCTATCTTGGAAACTATTTGGCACTTTGAGTCGTCTGAGCTTGAACCTTGTATTAAACGTTATTTGGCACCCTGCATTTCTGAATGCGATTTCTGATTGAACCACCAAGTTTTCCACCGAGGTATGAAGTAAGTTTGCCTAAGTGCATTTCTTGGCGTAATTCAGTTTTGTTTGCGATAAAGAAGAATGATGACAAGAGATATGTATTGATTTCTGGAAGCTGAACCGTATTGCTATTTAGAACCAACATTCCTCCACCCTGAGACGACTATGTGTTTGTTTACATTTTAGAGCGCGAAGTTTCCTTCTGATGAATTGAGTCTATTCTTGGAATCAACCCCCCCCCCATATTCGTAATCGACTACTATGACGGTTAGTGGCGCTAATGGTATTAGCTAAAGCTCTGACTGTATCGTGAATTTGATAAATAATGTTTTCTCGTGAGTACTTGGACAAGTGGTCATTGTATGACTTAATAGTACGTTTAGAAACGAGGAAGAGCAGGAAAATCCTTTTCTTTGCACTTTCTTAGAAATTTGACGATCATTTGTTCATTCTGGGAGATTGATATTTGTTGATAACTGCGGAGGCTACCCGAAGAGTGAAGACATTCCTTACAAGACAGAAGTGTTGGCGATGCAGAAGAAGGAATCTAGTCAAGACGGCGAACCTGGAGCTGATGAAGACATGCAGTCTAACTTCCCTATTCATCTTGGTTGTACTAAGATGAATTGAGAGCGGAAGCAGATTGGATGACGAAGAGATTTAAAGATCGTGCCAGAAAGCCACAACACTCCATCACATTACAAGAAGAACTGCAGGAGGCTCGACGAACCAGACACCAGTTCCGGATTTTTGGTTTCACTTCCCAATTGATGGACAGCCGAAGACAGATCAACCAGACTTGAAGAGATTAGATGTGTTGAATGAGCGGATTTTTGAAACAGACCCTCTATTCTTGGAAGAATTGATTCTATGAAGGCAGGAGTTTTGGCGACTAACTTTCATTTCCGTTGACCCTCTTAAGTTTTGTTATACAGTAATAAGTCCCTCTTATGATTTAAGTTCCCTAGAAGCATTTCAGTTCGTGTTTACCTTTTGTATGATTCGGTGATGACTTTGTTTTGAGAGATTTTGGCGACTTGTGGAAGATATGATGCTTGTGACGGCGTACCCCACTTCTGCTAGACAATCTGGGATTTTGATACTCTTGCGAATAGTTTTGTTTTCTCTCTTGACTATGGCATTTGATTTTGTTGAACTCTGAGACTGTAGAAGTACTAGGTGGATTAAGATAGGTGGTTTTGATTACGACTTGAGATAAAATATGACCATCATGAGGGCATATCTATATGATGCCAGTATTATGACGTCTGGCCAACGTGATAATACTTACATCATATAACGTGCACTTGTTGTGGGCATAGAATATCTTGGGGAGTACCTAAGAAGTTTAGAATTTGAACTCCGTTGGATTATCCGTGAATAGTGAGACTGTAGGTTCATCCTATCTATCCGTATAATCTGCTTTCGTTCATTAGGTATCTGATTGAGTTTGAACTCTCGATTTGAATGCTGTTGACCTCAGTTATAAGTCTTGAACTCCTCTTAGAACTTCCTACTGTTGGGGCAATTAATTCAATTTGAAATCTTGTTCGTATTCCATATGAGCTTTCCGGAAGATTCCCTTATCCTCCATTTTTGTTGCATGGCCTTTTGATCGGAATCAACCTAATTTGTCTTCGTCTGAGAAATTTGAACCCACCTCGTTTTGATTTGAGTCATGAGAAACTATTGGTCTGAAGATCTTCGTGGAAGAACCTCCTCGGGCGTGAGAATGTTGTGATGACCTTCTTGCGACTTGCTACGACTTCGTTTAACTGTGCGACTTCAAATTTCGAGGACGAAATTTTTTTTGTTAGAGGGGAAGAGTTGTAAAACCCTAAAATTTCCATTCTTTGAAATTCCTATTTTGCCCCTCTAACTTTGAATTCATAAGAACATACAAATTAATCATGCAAGAGAATTATAAATTATAACCTAAGTGTGACGTTAATATTACTCACATTGAAACTATACATTATACACTTAAATTAAAAAGAAACCTAAACTATATGTTATAAAATACATTTAATAAAGGATTAAACTAAGATATCTACATAATATAAAGTTTGTTACAATTAAAAACCTTCCTAAAAGAGGTACACTTTTTTTTGTTCCAACTCACCAAGCGACAAACACAAAATTCAAAAGGATAAGAACTCCAATTCAGCCCATGAATCACGTATCACAGTTATACCATATCAATCACATTTATTCTCTTTATTTATTTCCTATTTGAAAAGAAAGAAAAAAATACGCTCCTCCTTGTTTACCATATGATACGGTCCTTTCTACCTCTCCTCTCTTCACACGACACAAGAAATAAACACACATAAGTTTTCTGTCATCTTTTCTCTCTAGGCTCTAAGGATTCGAAGTTGCTGCTGGGTGTTGTTCGTGAAGTAATAGGGTTCCAGGTTGGGTGTTCGTAATTAGTGGGGTGGTTCTTTTCATCTTTTCTTATCTCGTTAACCAGTCTAGGTAACCATCGTTCCTTTTTGTTTTGCACCTTATCGACATTCATACATGTTTATATGATCTGAATTTAATAACACCTAGAACCTAATCAGTTAACATGCCAATCTTTTCGTATGAATCTGTTAAGATTGTTGTGTCGAAAATCTATAATCATATGAAGAACACCACATGAAGTCATAACCTAAACGTGCTTAAAAACTGGTGTATTCGATCTGTTGTCTGCTGCTCTATTCGACCCTAATACAAGTAAACAAACTCCTATACCTGGTCATTTAAAACACAAAGATGATCTATAATCTGAAAGTTAAAACGTGTTTTCGCCTGCTACATCTCGTATATATAAGAAGTCCTTTCGTATATTTCTATATAAAAGTAAAAGATTTCGTAAGCACAATACGTTTCTGTATGTCGAGTGTGGTTTCTTTATGTCGGTTTTCCTTCGTTCAGCCCAAGTTTTAAGTCGTTAAATATATCATGTAACGTGTTAGGTGAATAATGGAACCCTATTATGAGCCTGTTTTGGAGTCGTGTATAGCAGCCATAGTGTCGACTTAATATCAATTTAAAAGGACCCATAGAAGAATCTGCAATGAGACTATATTAAAACCTAGGCGTATGGCTGATCGCGAGGGCTGTAGGAGTTTATGTGTGTGTCGCGAGTATGGCTTTGGTCTGATGACATGGCTCGTTGGGTGACGGATACATTCTGTTGTCAAGCATGTCGGGTTGTGTCTCGTTAAGTGCATGGGTTGGGCTAGTCACATCTACGTTTGGGTCGTGGGTTGTGAATCAGTGGGTCTGAGTTTTGTGTTTAAATGTTACCTTAAAAACTGATATAAAGATAGCATGCATTCAACAAAGAATGGAGTTCTGCATGCATGGGTGTTTCATTAAATTGGTTTGGGCAGTCATGGGCGTTTTGGATGAGTCGTACATACGAAGTTCTGGGTGTGCATTGTGGCTGTGAGCATGTCGCACAGATCATCTTATCATGGGTCGTATATATACCTAAGCAAATCTCTAAACATACGCTTAGATCAGAGAAATCAAAGGGTCTAAGAGTTGTGATTTTATATGGAGCTATCATGATTTTGTTTAATTTATGGTCATACCCATTACTGAACTATGTCCATTGATAGCATACTGACTGTGAATATAATGTATAATGTATTAAAAGTAAAAACGTGTATTGGCAATTATGTTATCAAGATATAATTCGATAATTGTGTTAATATTGTATTAATGGACCACTGTGATCATGTAACAATAATTGATGTCATTAAATTGTAAACAATAATGTACTAGGGTTGCAACATTTAAATTTGTAAATGAAATATTGTATGTTTAATATACCTAGTGAGTAAAGTTGCGCTTTAATGATGTTTGATTAAAGCACGTGTTATGCATCTATTATATATAAATAATGTACCTACGATAGTGATGATATTAAAATGTATCTTTGTGATGAATGTTAGTAGACCATTTAACATATTAATTAAAATATAACATCGTATGATACCTATAATTATTATAAATTGAAGTAGTTAATTTGCTAACATTATATAAAATGATATATGTATCGTACAATGAATCATATGTATTAATCAATCGATTACATTATGACATGACCTTTTTGAAAGAGTATTATACTAATTATATGTAATGCTTAAATGCCGACTAAGTAAATAAATTCATGTAACGGTTTATTTAACGATTTAATTGAAGCTACTCAATCTGGGAAGTTATTAAAAATAGAAAGAAGCCCTATATATGCAATCTGATTAACT
Organism: Artemisia tridentata subsp. tridentata; assembly: GCA_021014915.2. Classification (NCBI taxonomy): domain Eukaryota; kingdom Viridiplantae; phylum Streptophyta; class Magnoliopsida; order Asterales; family Asteraceae; genus Artemisia; species Artemisia tridentata. The sequence goes on along the minus strand of CP139506.1, from coordinate 51,778,481 downwards.
ATAAGCTAATAAGTATACATGATCCCTAATTCATGTAGATTCTCAGAGGAGGGAGTGACTCTTATTCTTGTGATCGTTTCATCTCCGTTCATTTGTTAAGATACAGATACTCTGCCCTTTTTCAGTAAGGGTTCTCATATTCCATACATTGATTTTGAGTTATGATTCAGTTAAGCTTTCCCAAGCCATTGCTATGTTCCCTTTGAGTGAATCTTTGATATTACTTTTGATATGACTTTGAGATGCACCTTTTGATATATGACCTTTTGTGATGACTTTGAGACTTGACTCTTAGTTTGATACCCGAGCCATTTTGTGATTTTTCCTAGCCAGGAAGGTAACCTGGCCATGTCTGTGATGCACCACTGGCATGACTCCTGTGTGGGGGAGTGATTTCTCACACCGTCCCTTTTATATTATCTGCCATGGCTATATGACTTTGAGATTGACTTTGAGTTTGGGGCGTATGGATTGCAATCCTAGGCTTGTTTGTGAATTTGAGTATGACTTTGAGTATGACTTTGAGGTGACTGGTGCTGTGTGCAATACACGTCTTTCACATTTCTGGGAGCTGATCACTCCACTATTATGATACATGAGGACACCCCTCATATTATCTGGCTGCCTGAGAGGTATCCCCTCTGATTGTGAGACTATGATTTTGAGATGATGACTTTGAGATTATGACTTTGAGTTTCTGGGCTCGTGGTAGATGACTATCCTATTCTTCTCTTATTATTCATTTATTTCTTTTATACCTTATGACATTCTCATTGCCCATATTATATTCTGTTTCGTTATTCTTTGCTTTGTATATGTATCTGTTCACTGAGCTTTTTAAGCTCAGCCGCACGTTTTCTTTTCGTGTGCGGCAGGTAATAAGCAGGACGACGGGTTTGGGTTTGAGTGAAGAGAATTTTGGACTTAGAAGACTTTGATAGTGTTCTGAAGTAGAGACCATTAGAAGGAGTTGCTTTTGCAGACTTAGTAATTAGCTTTTGTTTCCCCTTGTATCCTTGTGTATTCAGTATTTCATTTGTAACCTTTGAGAATCTTTGTATTACTATTGAATGTATGTTTTGTTTGATCTGATATGAAGCCATTAATGTGATACTTCTACCCTTGCTGGGTTGGGGTGTTACATTTTTACTTACCTTTTGCACACTAAAACTTTCTGTTCTAAATCCTTTCTAAACATTGTAAATCCTTTGATCATATTTTCTTAAGCATTGGTTTCTAAGTGATCCAAGCTTCCACCACCAAAAGTGCAAAAGAAGAACTCTACTTCAACTAGTGAAGAAGTGTTATTACTTACCTCATTCAATTGTGTTGTTGTGTAAAGTGTTGTATAGTTGTGATAAGTAGATCTAAGAGTAATTACATAGTGGTGTTGTAAATTAGTTGTGAAGTAGTTGTGAATAAGTAGTTGTGAAGTAGTCGTGAAGAAGTAGTCGTGAAGAAGAAGTCGTGAAGAAGTCGTGAAGCCGTTGTGAAGCTGTCGTGAAGAAGTCGTGATTAAGTCGTGTAAAAGTTGTGTATAAGTTGTGAGATTGGTTCTAGCCACGATTAGGACTCGACATCTAGCTTTGTGTCGTTAAGCCGGTGTAAGCTAAAGTTGCGTAAGGTTTCTCCGGCATAAGGGAGTTTGTTGACATAGTGAAGAAAACTCTCGAGTAGGTGACTCGAGGATTGGAGTAGGGCAAGGAAGGTGTCCTTGTAGCCGAACCACTATAAATCTCCGTGTTGTGGTTTGATCTTTCCATCTCTCTCTTATTTAATTATATTTACCTTACTTGCATTACTTATCTATATTTGTTTATATATGTTCATATTGATCAAGAGTTGAATTCACATAAGATAGAATCGAAGTTTTAAAAAGTAAACAAAAGTTTTTCATAAATTAAAAAGACGTAAAACTATTCAACCACCCCTTCTAGTTTTCCACAAAGACTATCCTGATGTCACAACCCGTAATTTCAGGTCCTTTTCAAGCTTCAAAATTTCACTATTCATCTCGGGAAATTACTATTCATGGGTTACTATTTACCAATCACTATTCATCATTTTCGGAGTCAGTTTGAGACTTTGAGAAGTTTTCAAAAATTTTACTATTCATGAAACACTATTCATTCCCGGAGGAAAAATCACTATTCATGGTTATCGTTCATCCTTTCGTAAACTTGGTTTGCGGGTATGCAAATGCGCATAACCAGTTAGGTTTAGCTGCGTATTCATGTATCATCAGTAAAGATACATCATACAGACTAGGGTAGTCTGCATATCATCAGTAACATCATTATCATATCAGTTCATGCATGGGTTTGTGCGATTTTCATTAACGTATGCTTAATTGTTTAATTAACGTTACCACTCAGTCATTACTACTAACATTATACCCAATACTCCCGACTATGATCCTAATATATTTTCATGCTAATTTTAATGATATAGAGATTATATTATTACTTTACCCGGTGTTTTTAAACCAATCGCTATATTTTCCGTTAGGAGCTTATAACTCCGTCGGTTTACGAAATTTCAATCCGATGATCATTCTAACACCCGATTCTTGCAAGGAATATGAATTTACAATTTTTACAACTTCGTCACATTTTATTTTATCTCGTCAAGTTTTATTTCTAGTTAACTCGGTACCCGGTAACAACTAATACACAACAAAAACTACATAATTCTTACACATGGGGAGACAACTTCATTAATTAGTCACAATTTTCTTCTTTTTCTTCCATAATGCCGCCCCTCCCCTAGCTCCCCTAGTTCTAAGAAACACTTGATTACCTTACATTTCATTTAATGATCCAAGTACTTAAGTTTTCTATTTTATTTCACTAACACATACATATAAAGAACAACTAGCTAAATATAACAAATCCTCTCATCTTTTTCTCCCATTTGGATCGGCCACACCTCAAGAACAAGGAGAAATCCATAAATTTTCCAAGATCAAGTGATAAACTAGTTCCTTTTACCTTCCTAGTTAGAGTTTTGAAATAAAAACTCCAAGGTTTTGATCCTTTTTCATCCAAACTTATATAATCTTCAAGTAAGTTCAAGAACATCTTTTTGATCATGTTATACTTTCATTTTATCCATATGATTATGTATTTTCAAGTGTTGTTAGTTAAAAATGCAACTTATTTATGTTAAACATACCACTTTATTCATTTTTCTTCCTAAACACTAGATCTATAATTTTTATTAACAATCTCATGAAACCCACCAAGGTTGGTGATGTTTAGGACCCCATGACACCCTAAGAAGGTGTATGGTAGGATTTGAGTAATTGTGGAGTTGATTTGAAGTGGTTTGATTAGGTTTTGAACTAGTCTTGAACCTTAAACATTGATTTTTCAACACTAGAAATAGCTACTGTCCAAAAACGTGTAAACTGGAAAACTCAGTAATTTTTGGGCTATTTTGGCCTGCTTATTCAGAAATTTCTTTCAAAAACGAAACCGTGGCCGCAAGAATCACTAAAAACCTACTTATAACGAAGGAGATATGATTTTTCAAAGTTAGACGACGAAAACTATTTTCTGAAAATAGCTTGCTGTTTTTCCGAACTTCAAAGGACAAAATGAGGCATTAGACGTGATCTAGGAGAGCCGACCTACTGAAAATATGTTAGTTCATACTAATACGAAGCCGTGGATATAATGAACGAACGAGCTTATAACGACAAAGATACACGCGTTTGAGGTCCGACAATTTCTATATAATTCCATCAGCTTTTGACATAAAAATGTTACTAAGTATAAAAACAGTTTTTACACTACACAACATTGATAGCCGATTATCTAATTGATCAAGACGTATTTGTTCAAAAGTTAAACATAACGACATTTAGATGTTGTTACAAGGTTTTCAAAAGCGTCGAGCTTGATCGCTGACACTTAGCGTACAATATTTCACGACTAGTTTTACGAGGCCATTTTGGGCATATTTTCACAAGTTAAGGAAAATATTAAATTGCGACGAAAACATTATATTTTTCCTATAGAACACCAAACAAGGATCGTGGAGTATCATTTCAACATATTTATACGAAAAGTGTTTATTAACTTAACGAGACGTCAAAAATGTATTTTTTGACGATAAACGTTATTTTCAAAACAAACGAGTGGTATCGTTAACATACATATTTGCATGTGTAGCATCATTTCATTGCTTACATTAGATCCTATCCTCATATTAGGTCGCGATTAGAGACCGAGCCTCATTTCAGCATATTCATATATGTCATTGTAGCTATTGCATCAGGTGAGTTTCATAGCCCCTCCTTTTACTTGTTTTGTAACTGTTTTGGGGGAGAATACATGCTCGTTTTTCATTAAACTCTATGCTCGTTTTACTTTTAAACTTCATGCTGGTTTTGCTTGAAACGTGAGTTGTCTTTCAAACATTATTGATTGGTTAAAATACTTGAGTCGTTGCTCGGAAGTATTTTGTGTTTACATTGTTCACCCTTGATCATTTCATTATGGACACTAGTACATTAAGCTATTTCATATTGCCTATGTTATGGACTGTTAATTTCGTATTATTTTGGTTATATGACGACATTGTCAGATTTATATATATGGCGACATTGTCATGGCGACACTGCTAGATTAGATTATATGGCGACATTGTCAGAATTTATCTTATGACGACATTGTCATGGCAACATTGTCAGATTTAGTTACATGGAAACATTATCACACTTACCTTTATATAGCAACATTGTCACACTTAACATTACATTTTGTGGTCCATAAATCATTTGACGTTCATTTAAACCAAATCATATTTGGCATCGGGTTGTAAACACACAGGTTACAAGTCTTGTATGGGCGGGGCTTGGAACTAGGTGGATTTATAACGCCTTTGCTGGGAAATCATTTTCAAATGCTTTACATTTTACACTAAACTCTATGAACTCACCAACCTCGTGTTGACACTTTTAGTATGTATTTTCAGGTATTAAGCAATTGTACGCTACTGGAGGCTTTTGGCAGGGCATGGCATGGTCATAGGAGACTCTGATATTCATTTGGGGACCGTTTTAATTGTTTTAAGGGCCTATTTCCGCACTACTTTTAACAATGTAAATTTAACACTTTTGGTTAAACAATTTAATTCTAAATGATTGAGGTGAAAACCGTTCTTTGCGCTAGTGTTGTGATACCAATTGAGTTGCACCCCAGTGGCATGTATGCTTCCGCTGGACCCGATTTTGGGGGTGTGACAGATTGGTATCAGAGCCTGGGCTATAGAGAACTGGGTGATTTTAAAACCTAGACTATAGCTTCATTTACAAAAACTTAACCCTATGACCGCCGCATGCCTGCCTGCCAAGCTGATGCCTCATTTGTGGTTTGTTGCTGACATAGTTAATATGATTGTGTCTTATTATCAAATCATTTATACTTGCTTATTCTCATTGATTATTATAGTTGTCTTTCATATAAGCATGCTCACATATCATACACGTCGCAGTGTTACTCTTTTTCCTTGCACAGTTTCATCATCCAACCTTGAGTTTGGTCACTTGCCTTAGCCTTTCAGAACGTCCTTTAAATGCGATGGACATAGTATTAGTATAACTGAGCTGAGTATTTCAAAATTCGTTGAACCTCGGTGGAATATAGGCTGGTCATCTATATTCGACCCGGGACAGTGGGACATAGGCTGACCACCTATGCCCGACTCAGAGATGAATTTTGCAATACTGAGGACAGTTATAATAGAATTATGTCCGGGTTGCATTCCTACCAAATTTCTAAAGGTTTCATTCATATGTGTATACTCAATCGTTGCAAGAGCCTTCACATCCACATCACCTCATGAACCGCCGCCTAGAAGCTTGTCAGCTAATCATAACTCAACTTCAAGCTTTCATTTTATGGCAAGACACTTAGGGCACCTACTTTTCGGAAACGTCTTATTTACATTTCGCTCTTCTTTTCTTGTTTTGAAGAATCAAGCCACCCAAAAGAAGTACTCCTACTATGACACCCGCCCATATCAGAAAGCTGGTTACCGACAGTATAGAGGCAGCACTGGTGACTGAAAGAGCTGTCGTAGCTGCAGCCGCTGCTCAACCGCTTCACGGGTAGAAACCGCAGAAGCTGCAGGAACAACTGCTAATGGTACTAATGGGCGTAAATGTACGTACAAGGACTTTAAAAGTGGTGATCCCGAAAAATTCAAAGGCACTGAAGGAGCCACCGCTATGATTCGTTGGTTTGAAAAGACAGAATCTATATTTCTTTTATGCAATTGTCCAGAGGAGGACAAGGTAAAGTTTGCTACCAGTACACTCGTTGGGGAAGCTATGTCATGGTGGAATTCGTATGCAAAACCGAGGGGAATGGAAAATGCTCACAAGCTTACGTGGGATGAATTCAAGAAGTTGCTGACTAAGAAGTTCTGTCCACGCACCGAAATAAAGAAGTTGGAAACAAAGTTTTATGAGCTAGTAATAGTAGGTGATGATATCGAGGCATATATCAGGAGGTTTCAGGAGTTGGCTGTGTTATGTCCAACTATGGTTCCCGATAATGAGAAGCTGCTGGAAAATTTTATTGGTGGACTACCTCAAAGTATCCGCGGAGATGTGATTTCTTTTGACCCACAAACTCTAGACGAAGCTATCAGGATATCTCAAAAGCTTATGGCTCAGGTGATAAAGAATGGAACCATCTTCAACAACAATGATCATAACAACAACAACAAGAGGAGTTGGGACAACAATCAGAGTGGCGATGCTACTCAACCACAACCAAAGAGGCAAGAAGTCGCCAAGGCCTATGCTGCAGGTTTATCTGGAAAGAAAGGTTACCAAGGTACCCTACCCAAATGTAACAAGTGTCAAAATCATCATAACCCTGGACAGTGTCTTAACCCATGTGGCAACTGTAAGAAGATTGGTCATGCGACAAGGGAATGCCAGTTTCCAATCATTGCCGGAAATCAGAAACCTCCAGTGACATGTTTTGGCTGTGGAGAGATAGGACATTACAGGAATGAATGTCCAAAACAAGGAAATCAAAGGAATGGGAACCAAGGTGGAATAGCTCGTGGTAGAGCCTAGGTCATCAGAGGAGGGAATTGTCAGCACATCAACGACGTGGAGGACGACAACAATGTTCAAGAACGAAGAACTTCTGCTTTAAAAATAAATGAAAACCTAAACTCTCTAGTGTTGTATTTCTTTTGTGTTTCACTTTAAGTTCTATCATATGAACTTCATGTACTATTACGAATCCCTATCTAATGGATGTTTTATCTTTTATCACCGCAATGTGACTCCAATATCCACATATTTTCACTGAGTCTACTCCAAAGACCAACATTAACTAAATTCAGGGACTGAATTCCTTTAACGGGTGGAATCTGTCACAACCCGTAATTTCAGGTCCTTTTCAAGCTTCAAAATTTCACTATTCATCTCAGGAAATTACTATTCATGGGTTACTATTCACCAATCACTATTCATCATTTCACTATTCATCATTTTCGGAGTCAGTTTGAGACTTTGAGAAGTTTTCAAAAAATTTACTATTCACGAAACACTATTCATTCCCGGAGGAAAAATCACTATTCATGTTATCGTTCATCCTTTCGTAAACTTGGTTTGCGGGTATTCAAATGCACGTAACCAGTTAGGTTTAGCTGCGTATTCATGCATCATCAGTAAAGATACATCATACAGACTAGGGTAGTCTGCATATCATCAGTAACATCATTATCATATCAGTTCATGCATGGGTTTGTGTGATTTTCATTAACGTATGCTTAATTGTTTAATTAACGTTACCACTCAGTCATTACTACTAACATTATACCCAATACTCCCGATTATGATCCTAATATATTTTCATGCTAATTTTAATGATATAGAGATTATATTATTACTTTACCCGGTGTTTTTAAACCAATCGCTATATTTTCCGTTAGGAGCTTATAACTCCGTCGGTTTACGAAATTTCAATCCGATGATCATTCTAACACCCGATTCTTTCAAGGAATATGAATTTACAATTTTTACAACTTCGTCACATTTTATTTTATCTCGTCAAGTTTTATTTCTAGTTAACTCGGTACCCGGTAATAACTAATACACAACAAAAACTACATAATTCTTGCACATGGGGAGACAACTTCATTAATTAGTCACAATTTTCTTCGTTTCTTCCATAATGCCGCCCTTCCCCTAGCTCCCCTAGTTCTAAAAAACACTTGATTACCTTACATTTCATTTAATGATCCAAGTACTTAAGTTTTCTATTTTATTTCACTATCACATACATATCAAGAACAACTAGCTAAATATAACAAATCCTCTCATCTTTTTCTCCCATTTGGATCGGCCACACCTCAAGAACAAGGAGAAATCCATAAATTTTCCAAGATCAAGTGATAAACTAGTTCCTTTTACCTTCCTTGTTAGAGTTTTGAAATAAAAACTCCAAGGTTTTGATCCTTTTTCATCCAAACTCATATAATCTTCAAGTAAGTTCAAGAACATCTTTTTGATCATGTTATACTTTCATTTTATCCATATGATTATGTATTTTCAAGTGTTGTTAGTTAAAAATGCAACTTACTTATGTTAAACATACAACTTTATTCATTTTTCTTCCTAAACACTAGATCTATAATTTTTATTAACAATCTCATGAAACCCACCAAGGTTGGTGATGTTTAGAACCCCATGACACCCTAAGAAGGTGTATGGTAGGATTTGAGTAATTGTGGAGTTGATTTGAAGTGGTTTGATTAGGTTTTGAACTAGTCTTGAACCTTAAACCTTGATTTTTCAACACTAGATATAGCTACTGTCCAAAAACGTATAAACTGGAAAACTCAGTAATTTTTGGGCTATTTTGGCCTTCTTATTCAGAAAGTTCTTTCAAAAATGAAACCGTGGCCACAAGAATCACTAAAAACCGACTTATAACGAAGGAGATATGATTTTTCAAAGTTAGACGACGAAAACTATTTTCTGAAAATAGCTTGCTGTTTTTCCGAACTTCAAAGGACAAAACGAGGCATTAGACTTGATCTAGGAGAGCCGACCTACTGAAAATATGTTAGTTCATACTAATACGAAGCCGTGGATATAAAGAACGTAGAAAACGAGCTTATAATGACAAAGATACACGCGTTTGAGGTCCGACAATTTCTATATAATTCCATCAGCTTTTGACATAAAAATGTTACCAAGTATAAAAACAGTTTTTACACTACACAACATTGATAGCCGATTATCTAATTGATCGAGACGTATTTGGTCAAAAGTTAAACATAACGACATTTAGATGTTGTTACAAGGTTTTCAAAAGCGTCGAGCTTGATCGCTGACACTTAGCGTACAATATTTCACGACTAGTTTTACGAGGCCATTTTGGGCATATTTTCACAAGTTAAGGAAAATATTAAATTGCGACGAAAACATTATATTTTGCCGATAGAACACCAAACAAGGATCGTGGAGTATCATTTCAACATATTTATACGAAAAGTGTTTATTAACTTAACGAGACGTCAAAAATGCATTTTTCGACGATAAACGTTATTTTCAAAACTAACGAGTGGTATCGTTAACATACGTATTTGCATGTGTAGCATCATTTCATTGCTTACATTAGATCCTATCCTCATATTAGGTCGCGGTTAGAGACCGAGCCTCATTTCAGCATATTCATATCTGTCATCGTAGCTATTGCATCAGGTGAGTTTCATAGCCCCTCCTTTTACTTGTTTTGTAACTGTTTTGGGGGAGAATACATGCTCGTTTTTCATTAAACTCTATGCTCGTTTTACTTTTAAACTTCATGTTGGTTTTGCTTGAAACGTGAGTTGTCTTTCAAACATTATTGATTGGTTAAAATACTTGAGTCGTTGCTCGGAAGTATTTTGTGTTTACATTGTTCACCCTTGATCATTTCATTATGGACACTAGTACATTAAGCTATTTCATATTGCCTATGTTATGGACTGTTAATTTCATATTATTTTGGTTATATGACGACATTGTCATGGCGACACTGGTAGATTAGATTATATGGCGACATTGTCAGAATTTATCTTATGACGACATTGTCATGGCAACATTGTCAGATTTAGTTACATGGAAACATTATCACACTTACCTTTATATAGCGACATTGTCACACTTAACATTACATTTTGTGGTCCATAAATCATTTGACGTTCATTTAAACCAAATCATATTTGGCAGCGGGTTGTAAACACACAGGTTGCAAGTCTTGTATGGGCGGGACTTGGAACTGGGTAGATTTATAACGCCTTTGCTGGGAAATCATTTTCAAATGCTTTACATTTTACACTAAACTCTATGAACTCACCAACCTCGTGTTGACACTTTTAGTATGTATTTTCAGGTATTAAGCAATTGTACGCAACTGGAGGCTTTTGGCAGGGCATGGCATGGTCATAGGAGACTCTGATATTCATTTGGGGACCGTTTTAATTGTTTTAAGGGCCTATTTCCGCACTACTTTTAACAATGTAAATTTAACACTTTTGGTTAAACAATTTGATTCTAAATTATTGAGGTGAAAACCGTTCTTTGCGCTAGTGTTGTGATACCAATTGAGTTGCACCTCAGTGGCATGTATGCTTCCGCTGGACCCGATTTTGGGGGTGTGACACCTGACTGCTATCATTTTCTTGATAAAAAAGGTTCAAAACATTTATATCCTTTTCTTCAAACACAAAATCTTTAGTAAAAGAACTATTTTTAAAAGGAAATACAGTTTCATAAAACCTAACATCCCTAGAAAAAATGAATTTCTTTTGATCAAGATTAAACAATTTATATCCTTTCTTATCAAAAGCATATCCAACAAACACACATTTGTCTGACCTAGATCCAAACTTATCAGACTCAGTTAAAACAGTTGAAAAACATAAGCAGCCAAAACCTCTTAGACTTAGGAGATTAGGTTCAATTTTATACACCATTTCATAGGGACTTTTACCAGATAACACAGCAGTAGGTAACCTGTTAATTAAGTAAGTGGCAGTTAGAATAGATTCAGTCCACATGTTTAAAGATAGGCCCCCCTGAAATATGAGGGCTCTAGCTGTATTTAATAAATGTCTATGCTTTCTTTCTACACCATTCTGTTGGGGTGTATAAGGACAAGTAGTTTGATGTAAAATACCATTGGTTAATAAAAAACTTTCAAACTTTTTGTTTACAAACTCTGTTCCATTATCACTTCTGAACACCTTAATAGTTTTTTCAAACTGATTTTTGATCAAGTTATAAAAACTTACAAGATGATCATAAACCTCACTTTTGTTTTTCATTAGAAACACCCATACAGCTCTGGTGTAATCATCAACCACAGTAAGAAAGAACCTAAACCCATCCATACTGGTCGCCTTATAAGGCCCCCATACATCTAGATGAACAAGTTCACCCAGATTTTTAGTTTTATGGTCACTTAATGGGAATGGTTCTCTAGTCTGTTTAGCTCTATGACATATATCACAAGGTCCAGAACTAGTAGTCTTAAGGTCTTTTATTTTATCTTTTAGCACAGTTAGAACATGGTCAAAGAGGTGTCCAATTCTATTATGCCAAATACAATTTGACATAACACAACTCTTAATATTGCTATTACTAACCCTCTTACCTTCATCAAGAAAGTAAAGACCTCCTTTCTCACTACCAGTCCCCATCAAGAATTTTTGAGTTAAATCCTGAATTTTACAAATTTTATCATTAAAACTGACAATAACATTATTATCTTTAGAAAGCTTATGAACAGATAAAAAAATAACATGATAACCAGGAACTACCAATACATCTTTAAGAATCAAGTTATTTCCAATTTTATAACTTCCAATTTATTTAACTTGTTCAATAGTCCCATTGGGATGTGCAACAGTAAGATTTAAGTGAGAAACATCCATTATATAAAAAAGAATAGTTGCACAAAATGTGATGTACTCACTAGCTCCTGAATCAATAATCCAACGAATATAAGTACTATAAGTACTTATATTAGAGTTGAAGTTAAAGAATCTGCTAGTAAAAAAACTAATGACACAATTAGAGGTCATAACAATACCTGCAACACTAGCATGAGTCTTGCTAGCATCACCGGTATCACTAAGTAAAGACATTAACCTCTGATACTGATCACTAGTAAGAGTATGAGTGGTACTCTTACTAGTGTCAGCCTTATTATCAGTCACATTATTAGCATTGGTTTGACTCACATTTCCTTTTTAAACAAAACGAGGTGGATATCCCACCAATTCAAAGCACCTATCAATAGTGTGTCCATTCATATTACAATGCTTACAAACAAGATTAGACACTCTTCCAAATCTTCTATTATTATTATTATTCTTATTATATTATTGTTATTATTATTATTGTTTCTATTAGAGTTCCAATTATTATTTTGATTATTGCCAGTATTAGGCCTGGCTGCAAAAGCAGCAGTCCCATTCTAACAGCTTTAGAAGCCACATGACTATTTCTATGAGATTCATCTGTAGACAATGTGGCAAAAGCAGATTTAACATATGGTAAAGGATCAGTAGTAAGAATAAGACTTCTCACAGAACTGAAACCATCATCAAGTCCCATTATAACTTGCATTAGCCTTAGAAGGTCAGAATGCTTTTTCAATTTAGGGGCAGTGTCACAAACACATGTGGGCAGATCAACAAATGAGTCAAAATGTCTCCACAATGCATTAAACTCATGATAGTAATCAGATAGAATCATACCAGATTGTGTTAATGTATGAATTTTATGATGTAGGTTATAAATCACAGAACCATCTTCTTTATTATATATTTCATCTAATTCATCCCAAACAGCCTTAGCATTTTTAGAAAACACTTGACCATTATAAAGATCTTGTGAAATACATCCTAAGATCCAAGACAACACAACTGAATTACATCTATCCCACTGAGCCTGATAAAGACCATCAGCAGGATCCCTAAAACATTTACCAATCACAAAACCAAGTTTATTCCTTGTATGCAATGCAAACTGCACAGCAGCAGCCCAAACTTTATAATTCTCAGTTCCTTCAAGTTTGAAGGAAATCAACTGAGAACCAATGTCTTGGGGATGCAAGTACAAAGGATCATAAATGTCAAGTTTTAATTCACTACTACCACCTTCATGACTCTTATCTTTATTCTTATCTTTATCACTATCAGACATTTTTTAAGATTAAAACAACCAGGACAAAAACACACAAGAACATAAAAGACAAAAGAACAAGAGTAAACAAAACAAAGCAAACAAAAACAACACAGAAACACCTTATAACTCCACAAGCACATATAACCACCAACAATCTCAACACCACCAACACAAATATCCCTTAACCTACACTTCGTCACATGAAATTCTACAAAACCTAATAAAAACAACCTAGAGAGGGCGTGAGTGGTATTACAGTGCACGCAAGCTTCCAAGAAATCCCAAGGATCAAGAAGATCCACCAACAACCAATAGCACAGTGGAAAAACACCTGAAACAAACAAATTAATGTTAGAAACAAACCAAATGAACAAGAACTGACTGACACTATAAACCCTAAAAATTATTCTTAGGGTTTTTTATTTTAATTTCAAGAATCTTGAAATTAGAATCAATACAGCCAGACTTAACCAATCTAAACAAATAACAACCAGAAATTAGGGTTTGATACAATAAACCCTAATTTTGACCAATTTGATCAAGAATCAAATTAACTAACTCCGACACACAACTAGACCACAAGAACACTAAATCAAGGTCTAATTGTAACAAGAACCACCATGATCAAGAAACACCCAAAAATTGGAAAACCCTAATTTTTAGGAAAAAACCAATTAACCTTTAGATCTACAAGATCTAACAATAATAACACTATATTCACCCTCAGAACAAACAAACAGATCTAAACGTATAGACCAAAACCCCCAAATTCAGAGAAAGGACTGAAGTTGCACTGTATGAAGACATTAAGGAGCTAATGTGAAAGATTATGCAAGGCTGCTATATAATGCCTTACAAGTCAATAGTCTTCTATTATTCACTCTATTTTACTGTGTGTATTACTCTCTCTCTCTCTCTCTGGTTCCCTGAGTTAGAGAAAAACCCTAGTTTGTGTATTGATTCTTTCCAGTTTTTTGTATTGTAAACATAACTGCTATTCTTTAGCTTATTAGTTTTAATAAAAGAAGTGCGCCAAAGGGGAGGTTGGCTGGGTTCACTTGCAAGAATCTGAGTTGTTTAACGCTTCCATTATAAGTTTCTACAAACTCCTGTTAACAGAAATAGTAGTGTGAACCTAGAACATCCAAAATTTCACACTTTTCCATATACCATCCCTTCTTTTTTAACTCTTATCTAATAATTCCAACTCTAGAGTAACTATTCAAGCAAGAATTTGTCGTTTCGTGTCTATTTTGACCCATTTTACTACCTTTTTTTATTATCATAAATCACCTCACCCTAAAAGCTGAGTATATACTACTCATATCACCACCATGAATTCTCTTTTATTTTCCTTTATTACTTGCACTTTCTTTTTAAATTCAACGAGCAGGCAAATTCGAATATTTACTACTCGAGTCACCACCCCTACCACTAGGCTACTTAGTTCTGCTTATAACTTTATAAGTGTTTGTTTGCAGATGTCTCCATTGCAGAGGCACTACTTCCGACATACGCAAGCGGTTATCTTTACAGTGAATAGCAATGACAAGGATTGAATTGTTCAGGCATAAGATAAATTGCATAAATGTCGAAAAAGAAAAGGTTGTACAAAGTTGATAAGTCTCAATTCTTACACTGTGGTTCGATCATTTTTCACTTGATAATAGCAATGGGTCTTTAAGTTTAGTATCTTATTGTTTTTTGGTCTCAACATCCTATAAGTGCCTATCGACTCTGCTCAACTCAGAAACACACCATTCCATTTCTAGAAGCAACAAAATACGTTATATGGATACTTTCTACATTAGTCCCACTCACGAGTATCACAATGCTATTCCACAAAAAGTTCACGCACGGTATGTGTGGGTTGGTCAGGGACCCACAAATCCGACTTGATTTTTGCAACACGAATGAATTCCAGAATCACAATCACCAAAGCACATATACATACAAGATTAATGACAAACGACTTAAAAACCCTTTTTATCTCCAAACAGAATTCAATCCCAAACCGTAATGACTCATTTTCCCAAACCTCCAGATCCTTTATGACACATAGATGGTATGTGATGCGTGGTTTTGCGACCTTACAACAGGTTTTACCTCTCGAGGGATCTCAAGAGGCTTACCACCCCACCAGGCAGTGTACCTGACCGATGTAGTATAGTGTAGTGGTAAGTACGGGGGATTGATCGTTCTCCACAGGGAATAGTGTCGTTAGGATTGAAAAACTACTCTAATAGGTCTAAGGGTGAGGGAAGATTCTTTTTGTATTTTTATGTTTTTATGAAAGCAAGTAAAATCTCGAGTTTGAAGGAGTGGGCGGAATTAGTTGCTAGTCAACTAACCCAAATAACTACAAATGCAAATAAAATAAAATAACTGAAAATGAAAAGGTTGTGAAACTTATGTGGAGAGAAATGTGTTTACTTAGATTTCCTTACTCCCTAACTATCTTTTACCGGTTGATTAGTGTGTATTAATTGCGTGGATGACGGGTGTATTCCTTAATACCAATCGTGGGGTGGCGTACGTACTTCCCCAACTCTACAAGCTCCTACTTCACTCCTATGTCGAGCCGGCTAAGAAGCTCCTAACATGGGATCACTAGAATTCGCTCATGCATTAAATACAACCATAAAAACCTTAGTACGCATTGGTTCATGTTTCTTAAGACGTTCAAGCAAGTTACCGAATAGGAAGTTAGCCAGTTTTCTTAAGCCTAACATCGATAAACAATCATCCAATACAATTAATAACACACTAATAACCAATAATCAATAGCTAGGTTTCATTAGATCTAAGCAAACACAAGATAAATCTAGCCTAGCATGTTAATCAAAAGACAAGAACAAGATATAATCAAACAACACATAGAAATATTGATTGATTAAATGAATACTTATCTTCAATTAAACATGGGAGATCCAAGGGTATGAAAACCCTTAAAAATGGCAGAAATTCGTCTTAGGGTTTCCCCTCACAAAGTTGCACACTAATGACAAAAAATTGCAAAACTATATATAGAACTTAGGTGCTGACGGCGTCACGTTATAGATCTTGACGCCGTCACCTCGCCTTGTCTAGGGTTCCCGGATGGCCTTCTTGACGCCGTCCCTCTTTAGTGCTCCAAAATCCGCTCTGGCTTATCAAGGCTTAACGCCGTCAGAATAGTGCTTGACGCCGTCTCGCTTTAACTTAAACCGTGATGGCCTTGATCACTTCAAAGGGTGACGCCGTCAGATTTTCCATTGTAAAATTCTCTGGCTTATCGTGTGTATTTTTCATATCCACCTCTTTTGCCAAGCCATGACGCCGTCAAGGGCAATCCCTGACGCCGTCAAAGGTACTTTTTCAGCCGATTTTGAGACTTTGTCGTTTTCTTCACTTTTACGCTCCAAAAACGTCCAAAATGCTTCCCTTTCCATATTTCTTCTCCAAAGTACCTAAAATGACAAAAGGAACGATTTAGGGCAATATTTGATCAAATAAACACGATTTAGGGCTTAAATGACCCCCTAAAAGCGGTACACTTTTCACTTCATCAAATACCCTTACACTTGAGATTTGCTTGTCCTCAAGCAAATGCGCTTTTATTCTGATCAAAATACAAGTTAGGGGTCATTTAACACTAATATAAAAGTAATTACAACAAATAGTCGTTCCACTTTAATCATAATAAGCACGGAGATTACAAACTAGCACCTCACAAGTAGTGTTTAGATACTCACATCTCTCAGGTGTCATCAAAATAAATCTCATAAATGAAAACGGATAATATCTCTCACTACCTGTCATAGCAAATAGATTACCATAGGCTTGGGAAAGGATCGAAAACCTCCTCCACTAGGCGTAAGCACCTAAGATAAACTATCAAAGAGGGCTTTTAAACGGGTTATAACGTGAGGTGTAGGGATATGATAAACACGGATTTGTTGGATAAGGGATATTTTACTGGTGGCGAGTTAAAGATCTTGATTAATTACATGCACAATATGGCGTTGCTAAGCCAAGACTAGACTCGACTTAAGCTAAAAACAAAATAAAAAAAACATAAAATAAACATAAAATGAAACGGGATGGTATTCCGTATGTTTTTTCTACTTTTCTTTTTCTCATTTTTTTGTATTTTTCTTGATTTTTTCGATATATTTTTTTTTTTCATACACTCTTACCATACCATCCAAAATAATACATCATAGGGGTGTTGCATTCCCCTTACACTTGAACTTTTACATAAATTTACAAATAACTATTCTAATGACTCGAATTAAGATAATCGAAACACTTGGAGTACTTTTTAAAATATTTAGCACATATGGGGGTAATAATGTTGTTCTTCCCCATTACTCCATTACACTAGTACTTTACCCATGAGTCCCAATCGTCCCAAAACAATATGTACAAGGAGATGACTCGACTTAGCAACCATGTAATCAATTAGATAATTAACTTGGGGTTTAAACAAATGTTGTCACAATAATGCACTAAAGATGAGTGCATACAAGGTAGGCTAAGGCGATTTGGGTGTACATTTAAGTGGGGTGTAAACAAATTCTTCCTTTAAGTAAAATGCTTAAAGGTCGAAACGAAAAGATAGGCTCTGAGGGGTGTGCTAGGGGTATCGTGTACTAAAAATGAGTACAACGCAAAGGGTGTGGGAGAATTACTTGACCAATGTAGCCAATGTAATTATAACAAAAACACAGGTGTAAAACAATGGGTTAATCCTAATGCCTCTTATCATGTAGTAAATCTAACTACACGAATGTAGTCTCACTTGTGGCCTCGGAATGGTCCTAACTCAAGTTCTAGAATCTAAGTGCTACCGGTACACACATCATAGCATAAATGCTTTTCCTACCAATTCTAGGGGTGAACCTCACATATTTGGGGGTGGAAAATTTTTTAGTGGTACGGTTTTTTGTGCTAGTTATATAACTCCTATCCATGAGACGCTCATTAAGATCAAAGTTTCACTCCTATATGTTGTAAAAATTTTTAAATTTGGCACCAAAATTGCCTTAACAAGTATTTATCTCAGTTTTATTACACATCTACCATCAAACAAACAAAAATCAAGTGTAATTGCATTCTCTAAAGTATCGTATTTTACCCCCCTTTACACTTAAGATGAACATTGTCCCTAATGTTCAAATAACAAGATGTAAAAGTAAATAAGGTAAAAGAATGAAATCAAATACTCCCCTGATTCGTTTGGTGGATAAAGAGGTAACATGGTTAGATCTTCTTCCAAGAGAATGTAGAAGCTCCAAGACTAATGCATCGCCAAAAGCTTGATTCCACATACATCTCCTTGTCCAAAATAACCTGTTAAACCTGAGAAAACAAACACGAAAACCTGCATAACATCGGCGGGATAAATTCTATATATAAGGATATAATGCTTGTGAAATGATAATTTTGCAGATTCCTGGAGTTTATAAGTTAGAGATTTAATAAAAACTTTTTATGAAAACAAAACTTTCAAAAATTTCTGAAAATTAAAACCTGACGCCGTCAGGTTGTAAATCCTGACGCCGTCAGAAGTGATCTGACAGAATTCTCATGTTAAGTTTCCGGAAAATTTCTGGAAAAACCTTTACCTTACTTCCTGGAAATCCTGCAAAACATCATTATGACTCGATACAAGCATTTGACTCAAACAAATACTAATATGTATGTTAATTTATTATTATTACGATTCATGTTCATTTGTTCTAATAAACCGATTTGGATTTTGTAGGATCGAGTACTTCGAGCTTGATTGAGCTTGGTTAAATAAAAACCTCTGTATGGAATACAAGTGTTTATGCGGAAACTAAACAACAAGTATAATAAAGAAGAAAACTCTAAAGGACAATGATCCTCTATGGATCAGACTATGAACTAAGAATTGTGTTATTGAATATAGAAAACGTTAAAGGTTAAAGGTACATTCATCTCATGGACGGGATGTTTCTTTTATAACAATAAGAAACTCTAACCCTAACCCGTCTTACAAGAAAACGTGTGAAGAGATAAAGAACAATCTCTTCTAAAAATAAATCTAACAAACTTTCTAAACCTACGGATAACAAATAATAACTATCCGCAGCAATAAACCCTATCGGCAGAAACAAAACAATACTATCGGCAGGAACCAACTGCAGCAGCAATGCAACACTATCGGCAGGAACCAGTCTTCACTATCGGCAGCAATGAGAAATTCCTTATTTCTCATGAATCCCAACAATCCTCAACAATCCTCCCATCACTGAGAAACCCTTATTTCCCAGCGATCCTAACAATCCTCCCCTAATCTTGAGGTTGACTAGGTTAACCTGCAAGATTCCAATGTGATAGAGCTTTTAACTTCTCAGGCTTGAGGACTGCGACTTAGCAGCAGCAATAAGTAGTAACCAGCAGCAACATCCATAACTTGCAAGATTCCAACCTCTATAGCATCCAGCAGCAACTTCAATAGTTCAGCAGGAATAGGAAATCTTCTTCAAATCATGTATACTGATCACCATGACATTCACTTGAACTTGGCTGCTACTATGACTAGATGTACATCAAATCACTTAAGTTTCATACTATTCTCATCACATCCAGGTGTGTTAACTCCTGTGAGAGGTGAATCATTGAAAATTAATGGATTTGATGTCTCTTTACCAATAGCCATCACTACTGGAGTAGCCAATGTTTAGGTGTGTTAGACCATGGTACATTGATAACCATCTGATTTATTAGCAAATCAGCAACTATAAACGGATTTGACTTGTCTTTACCTGTAGCCGTTTGCTCAGGACTAGTCAATTCTTAGGTTTCAACTGAACCTTGGTGAATTGAATACCAAATATGGATACCAATTGTCTTTACCACAAACCATACTTTTGTGGACTAGCCAATCCTTTGGATCCTATACAGGGTTACATCCATGGTGAATTGAGAACCATTTTCAACTGTCAGAACTGAATCATGGGTGAGTTGAAGTACCCTATAGCTTTGAGCAAGCTATTACAGCTATCAACGGATTTGATTATCACACCAGAGCCGTACCCTCATGGTGAGTCAACTCTTTCTTGTCTGCAAGACATGGTGAGTTGAGTACCATTTAAGGTGAAGGTGTAAACACCAACACTGTACCTGCAAGGTGTTGCTTAAACCAACTTATTAGTACACAAAATATACAAGAATTTTTTTTTTTTTTTTTTTTTTTTTTAACTAAGAAACACACCAAAAGAAAAGAAAGAAACTAAGAAAAGAAATCAAAAGAAAGAAAGATAGAAAAATATACAACAACAACAAGCTTCATCCTCCCCTTAAGCTGATGAACCTTTAGCTGCTAGTTGATCTTTGATGAATTTAACCAATTGTTCTGCTGTAGTTAAATCATTGCCAATTGTATGCTTGGGAACTCTGACCTTCTGTGTCAACATTCTCTTTAAAAGTCCCTCAGATAATGGATAAATGACATCCACAAACATAGTCAGGAACTTGCCAGAGATGAGTTCTACAACATGAACATTGGAAGATGGATATAATCTCCAAGAAAATACTCTCCAGGTAGCTTGATTTCCCCATACCAATTTAGCCTTGTCTCCATCCAATGCAATTCATCAAGACTTGTAAATCTCCCCAAAGCAGTAGGCCAATCCCAGTAGGAGTATGAGATTGATAGTGATTATCCACTATCTTATAAAGGTTCTCCAAATCTTTTCTTTCAACCTTATTCAAGATCTCCCTTAGAAATGTAATGAATTTGACTGTCCCATCAAGAGAAAACCAAACATTGACATCACCTTCAGAAGTAGACCTAATCTCCCAATGAGCAATATGACCCCAAGAATGAATAGAATCACCCTCTGAATCACTTTCAGAATCAACCCTAATCAAATCATGATCATCCACTTCAGAAACATCCACAGAAGAAGAGTGGAAAGAGTGACTCTTCTGCCTTGTTCTTAGACCATATTGCAGGATAGGAACAGATAAAGATGGCTCAGTAGAAACAGAGATATGAGCAGCAGGAATATCATCTGAAACAAGACCTTCTTGTGATGCTTTAGATGCATCAACATTAGGACTTGGTGAAATGAATGTGGCATCCTGAGAACCTTCAGCAGGAATAAAAGAAGATGCACTAGACAATGTCTCTCCAGACTTCATTTTCTTTGCAACATCAGACTCTAAAGATGAAGATGCTCTTTTCCTGCTTTGTGGAATATCAGTCTGGACTAAAGAGTTGATCTTTGCATAGGTATCAAGGAACAACTTTTGAATTGCAGCATTAGTCCAACCTTTGAAGTAACTGATCTTGTAGTTAGCTTCATTCTTCAGATATACCTTCATAAAATTGATATTATCTCTGTTTGTAGGCATTTTAAATCCTGACTTTTGTCTTTCACTGATCCTGTGCATCAATTCATTCCAAGTGGATGCTCTTTGTTTCTTTAAAATAAATGCCTTAAGCTTATCTGACCTTTCATCTGAATCCAACTCTGAATTTTGAAGAACCATAAACCCATGAGCTCTAATAATCATGTCAGTAGCCAATAAGTATTCAACTTGCTCACTGAACTCTTCTGAAGTAGGATCTTCTGAACTTGGGTTATTCATAATCCCAGCAATATTCCTCTCATCAACAGACAATTTCCTTGCAAGCTCCTCATCTTGAGCAACCTGAGCTAGTCTAGCTTGTTCAGCAGCAATGTCCTGTGCTTGGATCTGTCTAGCTATCTCAACATCATTTTGAGTAGCTTCAGAAGGAATAGTGTTACTTTCAGCAGCAATGAGTGGACTCTCAGCAGTATTACCAGGAACCTTAGATTCAGAAGAAATACTATCAACTTCAGCAGGAACACCAGAGACATCAGCAGCAATGGTCCTTGTTTCAGTGAAGGCCTGAGGTTGAGTAATGATAATGTGCTCAAAAGAGGTAGGTACTTCAGTATTTGCACCATCAAGAGAAACAGATGCTAGCACATTAAGCCCATCAAATAACATATCATCCTGATCTTCCTCAGACTCAGAAAGTATAACCCTTCTTTTCTTTTGCAAATGAATAGCCTCCAATGAACTGATCCTTTCATTTAGTTCTTAGACAGTTCTACTAAAAGTATCCTTAGAATCCCTGAGCTCCTTTTTCCAAATTCTCCACCTTCTCATTAAAATTCCTTTTTGTCTCTGTAAGCTCTGACTCTAATGCCTCAATCTTCTGCATAGACCTTTCAAGTAACTGGGATATAGAAGGGAGATCAGCAGCATCCTTAGCTCCACCATCAGGAATACCTGAGGTGTTAGGAGCTTCATTGGATCTAGGTGGAGTTACATGAAATTCCCCTCCTACATGAGTGTCTTCACTGAAAGTCTGCCTAAACGGACTAGGAGTTGAAAGCCTTGAAGAAGAAGGTAAATCCACATCAGGTGTTGACTGAATAGCAGGTGTATCAACTGAGATGGTCTGGTTATTGGGCTCATCAGGGTTATTAGACTCATGTGTAGGTGTCACTGGTCTATGTGATGGTGGTAATGGGTCATCAGCAGCAACAGATGCAGATGCATCAGCAGCAATTGAAGTCCCTTCATCAGCAACATTTGGTGATGATGGGATACTGACATTATCAGCAGGATTAGGGTTGTCAGCAGGATGGACATTGTTTAACATGGTAGGTAATAAAGGCAAATGCTGGCCTGTAAAATTCATCTTCATCAGAGCAAACATTTTGGGAGTCAATCGATTCACTATCTTAGGAGATGTGTTAATGGTCTGTACACCTAATATAATTTGAAGAAACCTAGGGTACATCAAAAATCTGTTTTTACCATTAGTGATATTCTCAGACATTCCCTCAAAGATATATTTGGCCCAATTAAAGATCCTACCCTGTGATAAACAAACAAGACCAGACGCAATAGGACTTGGACATTGATCCCAACCACCTGTTTTAACACTCATACACTGGAGTAAAGTATGAATCAGAAATCTCCATTGAGGAGACAACTTACTTTTCAAGAAAGTACAACTACCAGTGACAGGATAACCTATAGCAGCCATACCATCAGTAATATCTTGCCTTGAAAGATCATATTCCCCATGCTCCTCAGGAAACTGAAGCTGTACCCGAATCAACTCCTCAGTAATAATCACTTCTTGCTTATCAATGGTAGCAACAATCTCGTTCCCCCTTCCAACAATGTGTTTAACCTTAGCTATTGCCCAAAACTGCTTAATCAGTGAATCATACACCGTAACTGGACAATAGGTGAGCGCATAGCAAATGGAAGACCCACGAAGAAACGCTAGCACTTGATCATAATCAACACTTTTCGAAGATGAATCTAAATATGCAATCTTGTTATGATCATCCTTGTAGCGAAGTGCTGACATTGTGTTGGATAACTGGTCTAGGGTTCGAGATGAGAGAATTAGGGTTTGATAGAATTTTGAGAAATTGAAATGAGTGAAGTGCAATTTTAGGTTGGGTTTCTAAATATATCACTTTTAAATCGCTGCAATACGCCGCACGTAACATTGACCAATCGACTTAAGAAGGTTTGACCAATCGGTAGCAACACTTGGTCAATCGGCAGCAATAAGATGTTTGACCAATCGGCAGCAATGAGTTGGTTTGACCACAGTCAACCTTCTGAACTTAGTCATTAAGAATAACTTACCCGAATTAAATCACGATACCAACCACCAATAAATTCGCACTAATCTCCATATCATTATATAAGCCTCAAATCACATAACTTTATCATCACAAATCAAACCAAAAATCTTCAAAATCATGAGTTCATCTAAACATCCAATTATAGAAATCTCATCAGATTCTTCCTCATCCAGTGACTCAGGGTGGAACAACTACTTTCCCAAAACAGCATCATCCTCTCAAAACAAAGGTAAGGCCAAGGTTGAGGAAGATTCATATTCAACTGATCCTTTACCATCTACTCCTTCGTCATTTGAATACTTTAGCTCTGATGATGAAGAATCATCAGAGTTGAAGTCCTTGACTTATTGTCAGGGTGAATGGGAGACATATCCTCCCAATTTTCCCCTTACAGATGAGCACAGAGAACAGATGAAGAGAACAGTGGCTCTGCTTACTGAAGAGATGGAGAGAACAACTGCAGCCTTCTATAAAGTACCGGTACCAAAAGGCAAGGCTAATCTTCAAGAAGGCTCTAGCCGTGAAAAACCTAACCCTCGAAGTCGAGACAATCGACAACGTGAAGGCCAAGATCCAAGACAAAGAAAGAATCCCATCAGACCAACTCCCAAGCCAAGCCAGTCAAATCCACCAACAAGTCACACTACCCCTCCGCCAAGTCAAGCAACTCCAAGGTTACGCCCTAGAACACATCAGAGGCAAGCTACCTCTAGTTCATCAACTCCAGCCCATGAACCAAGACAGCCACTCCCAGTGGTGTTGGCACTCCCAGTCCCCCATGTTTATGAAGAAATCAGTCGCCAGAGAGGAAGGAGGTTTATGCTTGATAATGTGGGTAAGGGTAAAGGGAAGATGGAATAGGTGGTAGGGTTTAGGTAGATTGATGTTTGAAGGTTGGAATGATGTTTAAATGCTGATGATAAGTAGCTTTTGTAACCCGTAATCTTTTGTAACCAGCAACTGAATGTGCTTATCTTTCTTATGATGAATGAAAATTACTGTTTTTAGCTTTAAGTCCAAGCATTAAGAAGCTGCAAAACAAAGTTAACTAACAAAAGACACTGAAAAAGTCTGCAAAACAAAATTAGAGAAACACAAGCATAATCATAAATGAATGAAAAACAAGACAAAAATACAAGCATTAGCCTCCCCTTAGGCTAATGCCACTCTTCAAACCAGCAAACACAATTACAACAACATGATTAACCAAACAGGACAATTACCAAGGATACCATGGAGAATAAGCCATTCCCCCTCCAAAGATTTGATTAGAATAGGCATGCCTGAAATCCCTTTGAAAATATGAAGAGGTACCAGCAGGAATGGTTCCCTGAATATCAGCAGGAACAGAGGTACCAGCAGGAACAGGTCTATCAGCAGGAAAGGGAGCCCTATAAAAGTTCATTCCTGATGCTTGTGGAACATATGGTGGTATTTGTTTAACATTTTTCCACAATGATCTGGTCTGTTGTTGCCCACCATTCATTCTTTTCTCATGATAATCACAATCTTTAATGAGGTGATATTGACTACCACACACAAAACATGTCTTCTTCCTAACAGCCTTGTTCTTACTATTACTTTTATTAAGATAGACAACATTATCACTAGTGAAACTAGAAACACATTAGTTTTTAACAGAATTAATAGAGCTGTTGTCTGAAAAGGCTGATTTAGAAGCAGATTTATCATTAGTTGTACTTAAAGACTTATGATTTTTGGGTGTGGAAGACTCTTCACTTGACTCACATGAAACAAAGTCTTTAGACTCTGCTTCTGAAGATTTGTTACTTGAGGAACATGAGACACAATCATTAGGTTCAGGTAAGTCTCTGGTCTTTTTACCATAAACCATTTGTGACTCATCTGAGTCAATTTCAGAGAGAGAGTGGACTGGTATAGGCATAAAAACTCCTCTTATAGGTGGAGGAACAGCATTCATTCCACCTTCTTTGACAAACCTAACAGGAATTTTATAGTCTATAGGTTCAGGGTTAAAAATACTATACTCATTAGGGTCATAAACTTGATCTTCCCCTATGTAGTCACCAAACCCTAAACCTCGTTTAGTTCTTACAGACATAGAGCTATCAACTAACTTATTTAGGTTTTTAGATGAATTTTTCCATTTATCAAACCTAGCCAAGGTATTGTCTAGCTTAGTCTGCACATCCTGTTTTTCTAACACCATCTTAGCCTTTTGAGACTCAGAATGTTTAAGCTCATTAGTGGTGTTTTTCAAGTCCCTCTCTAAAACCCTTATCTTTTCCTCATAAGCTAACTGATTCTTTTGAAACCAAACCTTTTGATTTTCTAAGGTTTTAACTGCCTTATCATAAGCTTGTACCTTAATAAAGTATTCATTATACTTAGACTTCATGTCATCATATTCTTTATTAAGAGTTGAGCATAATTCTTGACAAGCAGGGTTACATTTTTGAACCTGTGATGGGAATCCCATTAGAGCATATTCTTTCAGATTTTCTTTTGCTTGATAGGATTCTTCCTTTTCAGTCAGCTTTTCCATAGACTTATTATGGAACAAACTCCTAATCTTCATTGCACACATTTCAAATCTATCACCTGATAGCGACATTGTGAAAAGATACAAGAGAGACAATTCAACAATGTTTCCTTCTTTATCAGAGATCCTTACCAGGCTCTGATACCACTTGTAGGATCGAGTACTTCGAGCTTGATTGAGCTTGGTTAAACAAGAACCTCTGTATGGAATACAAGTGTTTATGCGGAAACTAAACAACAAGTATAATAAAGAAGAAAACTCTAAAGGACAATGATCCTCTATGGATCAGACTATGAACTAAGAATTGTGTTATTGAATATTGAAAACGTTAAAGGTTAAAGGTACATTCATCTCATGGACGGGATGTTTCTTTTATAACAATAAGAAACTCTAACCCTAACCCGTCTTACAAGAAAATGTGTGAAGAGATAAAGAACAATCTCTTCTAAAAATAAATCTAACAAACTTTCTAAACCTACGGATAACAAATAATAACTATCCGCAGCAATAAACCCTATCGGCAGAAACAAAACAATACTATCGGCAGGAACCAACCGCAGCAGCAATGCAACACTATCGGCAGGAACCAGTCTTCACTATCGGCAGCAATGAGAAATTCCTTATTTCTCATGAATCCCAACAATCCTCAACAATCCTCCCATCACTGAGAAACCCTTATTTCCCAGAGATCCTAACAGATTTCCCTTACACTTATCTTTTGCAAAATACCTTTATATGTAGTTAAGACGAAGTTAAAAACAAGATAAAGCATTTTCACAATTTACTTTTGAACATGAATCAATAATAATAAAAATTAAACACACATACGGAAACAAATAAAATCAAACAAACAAATAAATAAACACACAAAGCAAATAAAGCTTGGGTTTCCTCCCAAGAAGCGCTTTTCTTTATTAACGAGTCTTGTAGCTAGACTCAAAGTCACGGGTTCTACGTTTTTCCGTTTTGCTTCTCAATTGCCCCTCTAATCATCCTAACAACCTCCATATCAACTTTGTATCTAGGTCCTAGGTTCAAGCAATCTTTATAATAAAGGCTTCTCTTATTCCAAACATAGTCCATGCCTTTTTCTTTATCCTCATCATTGATGTCCTCAATCGCACCAATGTTGTCCTTGTCAAATCGAGGCACAAAACGAAATTCATTCACCCGATAAGGCATCCTATATGTGATCCTATCAATGTGATTAGAAAACTGAACCGTGCCTCCTAAACGATCATACTTTAAATTGGATGCTTCAATAAACGGCTTACCTAACACCACGCGAGATAGGCGGCAGTCAACAACACTTGCCAAATCTTCTAAGATCATGAAGTTGGTGACAAAGGTAAAATTCCCAACAAGGATGTGCATATCCTTAATCCTTCCAACGAAGTTGCAAACTCCGCCGGGGCACTTGGGGTTTATCCTAGGCTCAAGTGGTGTGTTTATGATCTGGCTATAAAGGCCTGAGGACATCACGTTGATTGGGGATTCACAGTCAATGTAAGCATGCTCAACGTATTGGTACCCAATCATACATGGTATCTTTACATTCCCGGGATCACCCCTCTTAATATTTGGGTCAATTCTAACAAAAGGTGGTCGAGGGTTATCAACTAGGTTGTTATAGTAAGCAATCTCCTCCTTAGTGGGGTATTCATTGAAATAATCATCCAACTTAGGATCTACCTTCACTTCATCAATTTTCTCAATCAACTTCTCAACCGTAAGATTATCACGTTCTAAGTAATTATCTGAGCATATGGCGGTCTCTAAGTTGTTCAAGGCATAATCAAGCTCTATATCAATCATTCTACTGAGCTCTCTGAGCTCACTAATCTCATTCTCAAGTTGGCTACGCAACAAAGCTACTTCGCCAGGTGTAAGGGGTGGATTCGCGTTTTCCATAATGGCAAACTGAATAGTCAATGAAAATCTTATACGAACAAAAGCACGAAGAAAATAGATAGACTAAAGAAAAACCTAGAAAAATAAAATAAAAATCTCACTAGAAAGGAATCTAGTGAGTAGACCTAATAAAATAAAAATTCAACCTAAACAATAACTATTCCCCGGCAGCGGCGCCAAAAACTTGATGCGTGGTTTTGCGACCTTACAACAGGTTTTTACCTCTCGAGGGATCTCAAGAGGCTTACAACCCCACCAGGCAATGTACCTGACCGATGTATTATAGTGTAGTGGTAAGTACGGGGGATTGATCGTTCTCCACAGGGAATAGTGTCGTTAGGATTGAAAAACTACTCTAATAGGTCTAAGGGTGAGGGAAGATTCTTTTTGTATTTTTATGTTTTTATGAAAGCAAGTAAAATCTCGGGTTTGAAGGAGTGGGCGGAATTAGTTGCTAGTCAACTAACCCAAATAACTACAAATGCAAATAAAATAAAATAACTGAAAATGAAAAGGTTGTGAAACTTATGTGGAGAGAAATGTGTTTACTTAGATTTCCTTACTCCCTAACTATCTTTTACCGGTTGATTAGTGTGTATTAATTGCGTGGATGACGGGTGTATTCCTTAATACCAATCGTGGGGTGGCGTACGTACTTCCCCAACTCTACAAGCTCCTACTTCACTCCTATGTCGAGCCGGCTAAGAAGCTCCTAACATGGGATCACTAGAATTCGCTCATGCATTAAATACAACCATAAAAACCTTAGTACGCATTGGTTCATGTTTCTTAAGACGTTCAAGCAAGTTACCGAATAGGAAGTTAGCCAGTTTTCTTAAGCCTAACATCGATAAACAATCATCCAATACAATTAATAACACACTAATAACCAATAATCAATAGCTAGGTTTCATTAGATCTAAGCAAACACAAGATAAATCTAGGCTAGCATGTTAATCAAAAGACAAGAACAAGATATAATCAAACAACACATAGACATATTGATTGATTAAATGAATACTTATCTTCAATTAAACACGGGAGATCCAAGGGTATGAAAACCCTTAAAAATGGCAGAAATTCGTCTTAGGGTTTCCCCTCACAAAGTTGCACACTAATGATAAAAAATTGCAAAACTATATATAGAACTTAGGTGCTGACGGCGTCACGTTATAGATCTTGACGCCGTCACCTTGCCGTGTCTAGGGTTCCTGGATGGCCTTCTTGACGCCGTCCCTCTTTAGTGCTCCAAAATTCGCTCTGGCTTATCAAGGCTTGACGCCGTCAGAATAGTGCTTGACGCCGTCTCGCTTTAACTTAAACCGTGATGGCCTTGATCACTTCAAAGGGTGACGCCGTCAGATTTTCCATTGTAAAATTCTCTGGCTTATCATGTGTATTTTTCATATCCACCTCTTTTGCCAAGCCATGACGCCGTCAAGGGCAATCCCTGACGCCGTCAAAGGTACTTTTTCAGCCGATTTTGAGACTTTGTCGTTTTCTTCACTTTTATGCTCCAAAAACGTCCAAAATGCTTCCTTTTCCAGATTTCTTCTCCAAAGTACCTAAAATGACAAAAGGAACGATTTAGGGCAATATTTGATCAAATAAACACGATTTAGGGCTTAAATGACCCCCTAAAAGCGGTATACTTTTCGCTTCATCAGTATGGTACCACCAATTGCACCAATAACAACATGTAGGGTTATCAAATCGACCCGAAATCGATATATGTCGATCTCAACGTCTATCAACAACCCAAATGTGCTAATCCATGCAATTATAACCAACAATTAAAAAAACGTGCTGATTATTACATGTGTGGTGTCAAAAACACCATGGACTCACTCAAAACACTTGAAAACAACTATAGACGAAATCAACCCTTAAAACTTGATACTTTTAACACACTTACACTCTGTTAGTTTTGTGGATATAAATTAATATGTGTATGACCGGATTCGAACACGAGACTTCGGGATTGCACAATTTACGTATAAGTTTCAATGTTTTAATAATTAATATAATAAGTTATGTTTAATTATTAAATTCACAAATAAACACTTAACGGACGTTAGTACTTAACGGGAATTGACTAACGATCGTTAAATGTTAAAGGGAGACGAATATAAGGAAACTAACCAAGAAGGATCTAGAATCCCTTAGGGATTCCCTATGTTCGGCCGAGCAAGAGAAGGGAAGGTATTCCTACCCTAACTTGGACTACAAGTTTGAATTACTATAAATACAAGGCCTCTTGTATTCATTATTCTTAATCTTGGTTCCTTGAAAACCCTAATTTCTCTTCTTCTCTCCTCCCTTGTGCTCAAAACCGATCGACATACTCCCTAACCTTTAGGGTCGATTTTTTTGAGCTCAAACCAAGTGTTGGGTTTGTTTGTGATTCAAGAACCTAGCTTTTCTCATTGAAACGTTAGTAATACATGTGTACAAGAATGAAGAACAAACATACTTTTGTTTGTGATCCTTTTTCCATTCGACTTAGGTGAAGTCGATTATACTAAACCCTAAGTTAGGGTTTAATTGGTTCTTGTTGGTTGATTTCTTGTTTCGCTAGAAATCATTAAGGTACGCATATTCTTTTAATTCGGTTAACTAATTACAAGTATTTGATATTTACTTCCGCTGCATGCTTTGATGATGTTTACATGTTTATATATAATTGTTATGATATAAAATTACAACAGTGGCATCATGAGCCGTTAATACTGTGTAATTAATTACCGAAACACATAAAATTGGATCTTTAGTGATTATTACATGTTTATGGTTTTCTAGGGTTATAAAAATTAGTAAACCCAAAATTTTTTTAATTAGGGTCGATTACCCTAAATTTTTTATAGTTAGGGTTTTATTTTGTAAAACTTGTAGAAACCCTAGGATGCATGTAAATTTTTTATGTGATAATTAATGAATATTTTATATGTCATTAATTGATATGCGATCCTTATGACTTGATTATTGTTAATAATAAGTGCTATGTGGGAATCCATGATGAAAACATGCATGTTTTGTCATGGATCATAATGAAGTTGATGTAATTGTTACGTGTTTTGGATTACATGCTATTATTATGCGATTAGAATTAATTAATTAGGGTTTTAGTAATAAAATTGTATGACATGTTTAATGACTAAAAAAATTTAATTAATTATGTAATTAGGGAAGACCTAAAATTGGGGAAGACCCTATATGAATCGTATATTAAATCAATTATGTGTGTTATTGTATATATTTATCGTAGGACTTACGCAACCAGTAATGGTGTATGTGGTCCATTGGTACCTAGCTCAAAAACCATTGGGAGTCTTAGATCAATATATACATGTTAATTGATTTGTTTAGCATGTACATTATTTAAGTCGTTTATTTTTATTAATTGCGTATTTGTTTATATATGTTTGTGACATGATTGTAAGCAAAAGGGTAATTTTTGGAATAGAAAATAAACTGGACTTAATAATGGTGTAATATGGTTTTAAGCTTTAAAATCTTAAACTTTTAATTGATTGATGCAACTGTACCAAAATGGTCAACGGCGGACCTAATTTTGACAAACTATAAGGTGGGTTTAAGGTTGGTTTCGCATTAAATTGTGGCCTCAAAGAGACTCCATTATGTCTCTCCACCCGCTTGTGCGTCAAATTAGACTTACTAAGTACAACCATTATATGTACGAATCATCTTAAGGCTAAGTTGTAATTTTCTCAACGCCTCAATTAAAACTTTGTTGATTTAAGCTTAGTAAAGAAACTAATGAGTAAAAGTTTTTTACATGAAACATATGATATAAGATGAATGCATGACATCTTTGTACATATTTTTGATAACACACATCAAAATTCTACCCTTTAATTTAAGTTATATGCCATCCAATGAAACGGAAACACCTGAGATTACTATTTACGTTATTGTGAGACTTAGCTAGATGGTAATCAAAGGGTAAATCTCCATTTTTCGTGGGATCGAGCATGGATGAATTTGCAGATTATTAAGTTGGTTAACTTAATTGAGTTGATAGTGAGATATGATCACTCAAGGCATAAGATGGAGATAAAACATGCTTACATTGCAACTAGAGTTGGCAAATATGTAAATCCCATAATTTCTAGGAATTGCAATTTGTATATTGGCAATTGAGTTCGACTTGTACCTTATTGAATACTTTCATTACTAGCAGATCAACTGATGTGATGAAACTATGTCAATTTGGATAATAGTTTTCAGTGAAAATTAAATGGTTAATTGTTATTTACCATGGGTATTTAATTTTCTTGAAAGGTTTTATTATCGAAATTACTAACTTTTGAAAAAAAAATTCTGTAGAAATGGCTCTACCCGAAAACACTACTATGAATAATATGAGTTATGCTTTCAAGCAAATGCTTGATAGAGAAAAGTTGACCGGTACAAATAATTTCAATGATTGGCATCGTTCTTTGAGAATTGTTCTGCGAGTGGCCAAAAGACTTGATTATCATAGTAAGCCTCTTCCTACTGCTCCTGCTGGTATTGCATCAAATGCAGACCATGAAGCTTATAACATTGAGTATGAGAAGCACAATGATGTGGCTTGTCTTATGTTAGCTGGGATGGACACTCAATTGCAAAAGCAATTTGAGAACAATGGTCCCATGGAACTCAAACTTATGTTTGAGAAACCACCTGCTGCAGAATTATATGAATTGATAGATTCTCTGCACAGTTGTATGCAGGATGCTAGAAAACCAGTGAGTGTCCATGTATTGGAAATGAAAATTTATCTGGACCAATTGGAATGACTCGGCTGTGGTTATGTACAAGATGTATGTGTTGGCCTCATCAATCGATCCCTTAACGAGGATCTGTTTGGTGATTTTGTACGCAACTACAATATGCATTGCACGGGGAAGACAATCAGTGAGTTACATGCAATGCTCATTGACTTTAAGAAAGGATTGTTAAAGAAGGCACCTACACCCACAGTACTAGCAATACAAGGTGGTAGGATTACTAAGCCCAACAAACCGCAACACGCGAACAAGAAGGGTAAAGGCAATGGAAAGGGTAAACAAGTTATGTCCTACCAACAAATGCCTAAGAAGCAGAATCTTCCTAAGAAGAAGGAGAACCCAAGAAGGATTTGGTTGCTTGTCACCACTGCAACACTCCATGACATTGGAAGAGGAACTGTCCATTGTTTCTAGAGGAGTTACGTTCGAATAAAAATAAGAAGGCTGGGAATGTCGCGAGCACTTCAGGTATTTTTATGATTGAATTATTTTCTTTTCCTCGTAAGTATAATTCCTGGGTATATGATACGGGATGTGGTATTCATATTTGTAACACATCACAGGGACTTAGAGGAGCAAGGAAGCTGGCCTATGGAGAAAGATACTTGTACGTAGGAAATGGCATACGTGCAGCTGTTGAAGCCATAGGGACATTCGATTTAGTCTTACCATCGGGTTTAATACTAGTTTTGAATAATTGTCATTATGCACCTTCTATTATTAGGGGTGTCATTTCTCTTTGTTATTGAATAATGGTTTTGTTCACATCTCCTTATACTCCACAACAAAATGGTGTATCTGAAAGGAGAAATCTTACATTGCTAGATATGGTACGATCAATGTTTAATCTTACAACTCTTCCCATATCCTCTTGGGACTATGCCCTTGAAACTGATGTTCGCATATTGAATATGTTTCCAACTAAGAAGGTTGATAAGACTCCATATGAATTATGGACTGGAAAAGCTCCCAACTTTTCTTACTTAAAGGTCTGGGGTTGTGAGGCGTTTGTTAAATGTGACTCACTAGATAAACTCCAACAGAGATCTATTAAGTGTATCTTCGTAGGATACCTAGAGGAAACAATGGGTTACTACTTTTACTTTCCACCAGAGAATAAAGTCATTGTGGCTAGGTATGGAGATTTCTTTGAAAAGAATCTCATATCTCAAGAATTCAGTGGGAGAGTTTATGATCTTGAAAATGATCAGGAAGATACATCACCTTTTGAAAACACTAGCACACTTCCTGTGGGACCTGAAAGTCTAGGTCCTCCACCTGAAGTTGAAGTGGTTCCCATTCGCAGATCTGCAAGAACTGTGAAAGCTCCTGAACGTCTATGTCTTAACGTAGAGTGTGAGGAAACTATACTAGGGGATCTTGATGAACCTACTAGTTATAGGGCTGCCATTAATAGTCCTGAAAAGGACAAATGGCAGGTTGCTATGAATGGGGAAATGCAATCCATGAGAGACAACGAAGTCTGGATTGAAGTAGACCTTCCTCCCAATGCCAAGGTAGTTGGGAGTAAATGGCTCTTCAAGAAGAAAACTAACATGTATGGAAATGTACACACCTATAAAGCTCGTTTGGTAGCTAAAGGCTTTACCCAAACAGATGGTATTGACTACGAGGAAACCTTTTCTCCTGTAGCTGACATTAGAGCTATTAGGATTCTCATAGCTATAGCTGCATACTATGACTATGAGATTTGGCAAATGGATGTCCAAACCGCCTTCTTAAATGGTCGCTTAGATGAAGACATCTATATGGCGCAACCTGACAGGTTTGTGAATCCTGAATTTCCTGAGCGTGTATGCAAGCTTCAAAGATCCATTTATGGATTGAAGCAGGCATCAAGGCAATGGAATAAGAAATTTGATGAAGAAATCAAAAGGTTTAGATTTACTCAGAATTTTGATGAGCCATGTGTATATCACAAAGCTAGTGGGATTAATGTTACTTTCCTTATCCTATATGTCGATGACATATTGATCATGGGAAATCATATACCAAGTTTAAATGAGATTAAGTCTTATCTTGGTAAATGCTTTTCTATGAAGGATTTAGGAGAAGCAACATACATCCTTGGAATCAAGATCTACAGAGATAGATCAAAGCGGTTGATTGTATTAAGCCAAAGTTCTTACATTGATAAAATATTGAAGAGATTCAATATGCAAAATTCCAAGAAAGGATATTTGCCAATGCAAGTAGAACATGGCTTATGTAGCAAACTATGTACTTCAACACCTGAAGAGGTAGCACACATGAAAAAAGTTCGATATGCTTCAGCAGTAGGATCTATCATGTATGCAGTAAGATGCACAAGGCCAGATGTGGCGTTTGCACAGAATATGACCAGTCGTTTTCAACAGAACCCAGGTGGACTCCACTGGCATGCTGTTAAGAACATTCTTAAGTATTTGAGGAATACAAAAGAGATGTTTCTAGTGTATGGGGGAAATCCATATGCAGAACTTGGTGTTACAGGTTTCTGCGATGCGTCCTGGCAAACTGATAAAGATGATACAAAGTCTCAGACGGGTTATGTCTTTTTCATAAATGGAGGAGCAGTAGACTGGAAGAGCAAGAAGCAGAGTATAATAGCGATGTCTGCAACAGAAGCTGAGTATATTGTTGCATCAGAAGCTGCGATGGAATCTGTTTGGATAAGGAAATTCATTTCGGGGCTAGGAGTTATGCCATCAATTGAATTACCTATTAATATGTATTATGACAATTCTGCCGCAATTACATTTGCCAATGAACCTGGAGTCATGAAGGGCGCCAGACACTTTCCTAGAAGATATCACTATGTTCGAGAACAAGTCGAAATAGGTGAAATCAATCTACTCAAAGTTCACATAGATGACAATCTAGCTGATCCCTTTACGAAGGCTTTACCTAAGGAAAAGCTTACTCAACATGCCAATGGCATTGGACTTCGTTTAGCTACTAGTTTCATGTAGATCTGTGGTTAGTATTTGGATAAAGGATAATGTAAACAATTATTATCTTAATGAAATAAAATATTTTGTTATGTTTATTTTCATTTATAATATTGTATCCTATATTTGCATGTTTAATCCATGAATAACTTATGTTATTCTAAATAGTCTGTTGTCAATCAATAATATGGGAATATTATTGAATTAAGACAAATCTAAGTTTTGGTAGAATATACTTAAGTATATTGATGTGTTGGACATGCAAAATTCACATGATATTCAATAAATGGATAAATTGAATATAGGACAGATCCCAACCACATGATTATACTTTATGCATCTTTGTCATTAAAGTAAATCATGAATATTTATCCTCAGACTTGAGATACCAGATAACAGTCGCGGATGTAGCTCATTTTCTGTAAGATAGTCTAACGCTATCCGTAACTGGTAGTTATAAGGGCTATTTTCAGAGGTGATGCAAAGTTCAAGGGTTATGCTTGTAGTCAAGAAAGAATTTGTTCTTTCAATTTTGTTTTGAAGTATAATGCTGATGGGCCCCTCGTAGGGTTGACAAGATGTTTGCATGGCCATGCCCAAGATCTATCTGGAATACGTTCAGATGATTTGGTAATCTTGATCAATTATAAATAACGAGAAACAGAATAGTTAATTATGGAATGACTTAGATCCATATCCATATTAACGTGGTATTAGAAACAAAAGGATAAATATGATGATGATTCATCAAAAGGTTTTTCCAGGAAACCACACTCAGGGTCGTTTTGGGGGCATTGGGGTGTTATGGTAGACTAACCAATGTCATTACTATATTAATGTATATCCAAGTGGGAGTTGTTAGTTTTGTGGATATAAATTAATATATGTATGACCGGATTCGAACACGAGACTTCGGGATTGCACACTTTACGTATAAGTTTCAATGTTTTAATAATTAATATAATAAGTTATGTTTAATTATTAAATTCACAAATAAACACTTAACGATGTTAGTACTTAACGGGAATTGACTAACGGTCGTTAAATGTTAAAGGGAGACGAATATAAGGAAACTAACCAAGAAGGATCTAGAATCCCTTAGGGATTCCCTATGTTCCGCCGAGCAAGAGAAGGGAGGGTATTCCTACCCTAACTTGGACTACAAGTTTGAATTAGTATAAATACAAGGCCTCTTGTATTCATTCTTCTTAATATTGGTTCCTTGAAAACCCTAACTTCTCTTCTTCTCTCCTCCCTTGTGCTCAAAACCGATCGACATACACCCTAACCCTTAGGGTCGATTTTTTTGAGCTCAAACCAAGTGTTGGGTTTGTTTGTGATTCAAGAACCTAGCTTTTCTCATTGAAACGTTAGTAATACGTGTCCATTCGACTTAGGTGAAGTCGATTATACTAAACCCTAAGTTAGGGTTTAATTGGTTCTTGTTGGTTGATTTCTTGTTTCGCTAGAAATCATTAAGGTACACATATTCTTTTAATTCGGTTAACTAATTACAAGTATTTGATCTTTACTTCCACTGCATGCTTTGATGATGTTTACATGTTTATATATAATTGTTATGATATAAAATTCCAACACACTCAACAAAAAATCAAGCCCTTTTACAGAAACGAAGTTAACTCAAATTAGTCACAGACCTCAATCAATTTGGAGTTGTATTTATTTTTATAGGAATTTTAGAAGACAGACTTACTGCACTCGTCTAGAATCTAACCCATTCTGGAAAGTCATCGTTTTTGACCCATTTAAAGACCAGATATGAATAAACTTTCTTCATATCAAATTTAGTAGACTCATGGAGATTTTCAAAAAACTAAGAATCATCTTATTTTGAATTGATATGAATTAGTTATGAACAAGACTGAATTCAAGAATCACAATCACCAAAACACATATACATACAAGTTTAATGACCAACGAACCTTAAAATACAGAAGTTTATACAATCATCTAAAAACCTCCCTTGAATCCCCCATCTTCTAGTATGTTCGACGATCTAAACACACAAACTTAAACACACTAAAATCACTAATGGGGTGTTTGTTTAAGCTTAGAAAGCGGGCTTATCTCTTATGTGGTTTTCAGCTTATATTTCATAAACTCACTTTTTGTAGCTTCTCCAAAGGTGAAGAACGGTGGGATCACCCTGGTCCCATGCATCCTAAGGATGCCAACCGGACCCTCCCCCAAGGACCCGGCCCCAGGCAATGAGCACCTGTGTACTTATCAGGAGGTGGGCTTTGAACCCTTGCCATTTTTTTCCAATATGCCCCTCGTTGACCAGTCAATCTGAGCATTTGCGGCGGGGGGATGGTACCAATTGAAAGCTTTTAGGCCAATGGAGAGATTCGAACCCCGGTCTATTGAATTTTTTTCGGCTTTTATAAGCTTATCATGTCATAGGGGGTGTTTGTTTAAGCTTATTCGGCCGGCTTACGAGCTTATTTTACTTTTGAAAAGCTCATAAGCTCAAATTTTTTTGCCTTACGAGATTATACACTTGCTTATAAACTTGAATAAGCCATTATCTCACATTGTTAAGCTTATAAGCCTAAAATTTAGAGCTTATGAGGTTTTCAAAAGTTCAATAAGCTCATAAGCCAAAAAAATTCAAAATAAGCCACAAAAAGTTAGATTATGAAAGGTAAGCCAAAAACCACATAAGCCATTGATGCGTGGTTTTGCGACCTTACAACAGGTTTTACCTCTCGAGGGATCTCAAGAGGCTTGCAATCCCCACCAGGCAGTGTACCTGACCGATGTAGTATAGTGAAGTGGCAAGTACCGGGGGATTGATCGTTCTCTAGGGGAATAGTGTCGTTAGGATTGAAAAACTACTTTAATAGGTCTAAGGGTGAGGGAAGATTCTTTTTGTATTTTTATAATTTTTTGGAAAGCAAGTAAAATCTCGGGTTTGAAGGAGTGGGCGGAATTAGTTGCTAGTCAACTAACCCAAATAACTACAAATGCAAATAAAATAAAGTAACTGAAAATGAAAAGGTTGTGAAACTTATGTGGAGAGAAATGTGTTTACTTAGATTTCCTTACTCCCTAACTATCTTTTACCGGTTGATTAGTGTGTATTAATTGCGTGGATGACGGGTGTATTCCTTAATACCAATCGTGGGGTGGCGTACGTACTTCCCCAACTCTACAAGCTCCTACTTCACTCCTATGTCGAGCCGGCTAAGAAGCTCCTAACATGGGATCACTAGAATTCGCTCATGCATTAAATACAACCATAAAAACCTTAGTACGCATTGGTTCATGTTTCTTAAGACGTTCAAGCAAGTTACCGTATAGGAGGTTAGCCAGTTTTCTTAAGCCTA
Organism: Artemisia tridentata subsp. tridentata; assembly: GCA_021014915.2. Classification (NCBI taxonomy): domain Eukaryota; kingdom Viridiplantae; phylum Streptophyta; class Magnoliopsida; order Asterales; family Asteraceae; genus Artemisia; species Artemisia tridentata. The sequence continues at coordinate 51,739,075 of CP139506.1, read as the reverse complement.
ACATCGATAAACAATCATCCAATACAATTAATAACACACTAATAACCAATAATCAATAGTTAGGTTTCATTAGATCTAAGCAAACACAAGATAAATCTAGCCTAGCATGTTAATTTAAAGACAAGAACAAGATATAATCAAACAACACATAGACATATTGATTGATTAAATGAATACTTATCTTCAATTAAACATGGGAGATCCAAGGGTATAAAACCCTTAAAAAATGGCAGAAATTCGTCTTAGGGTTTTCTCCTCACAAAGTTGCACACTAATGACTAAAAATTGCAAAACTATATATAGAGTTTAGGGGCTGACGGCGTCACGTTGTAGATCTTGACGCCGTCACCTCGCCGTGGCTAGGGTTCCCGGATGGTCTTCCTGACGCCGTCCCTCTTTAGTCCTCCAAAATCCGCTCTTGGCCTATCAAGGGTTGACGCCGTCAGATTTGTGCTTGACGCCGTCTCTCTTTAACTTAAACCGTGATGGCCTTGATCACATTAAAGGGTGACGCCGTCAGACTTTCCATTGCAAAACTCTCTGGCGCGTCACGTGTATTTTTCATATCCACCTCTTTTGCCAAGCCATGACGCCGTCAAGAGCAATACTTGATGCCGTCACATGTACTTTTCCAGCAGCTTTGGAGACTTTGTCGTTTTCTTCACTTATATGCTCCAAAAACGTCCAAAATGCTTCCTTTTCCAGATTTCTTCTCCAAAGTACCTAAAATGACAAAAGGAACGATTTAGGGCAATATTTGATCAAATAAATACGATTTAGGGCTTAAATGACCCCCTAAAAGCGGTACACTTTTCACTTCATCAGCCATAAGCCCACTATATAAGCTTAAACAAACACCCCCTAAAAAGGGAGGCAAATCACACATGGATGATGACGTGGCATTTTACAACCATACACACTAATTAACTACAGTAGTAACTAAAACAATCAGTGATGAAAAGAAATGAGAACTAACAACATTATGATGCTAATGAAATAAGAACAAGAGTTGTTGTTACCTAAAACACTAACGGAAAACTTAACGGAATTGTTAACAGAAAATGATGCTCTGTTAGGCTCAGCTTTCTCTCTCCGGTGACCGGACATGACCAAGTTGCCACATTCGATGACCGAGTTTTTTTTTTTTTTTTTTTTTTTTTTTTAATTCAAACATTTTAAACAACAAATTTATAAATATAAAAACGTAAACGTTCAAATTTAAAAACACAACGTACGAAATTAAAATGTTGCATAAACTTCTTGGGATAAAAATAGTACATAGATTTAAAACATTACATAAACAAAAAATAAACATTACATAAACTACAATACGTAATTAATCCAAGTGATCCCAAGTTTGAGAGTTGTCTGAGCGATAACCATCGTCGTAAGCAGAGTAGTTCGCAAACCTGCTCTCTTCGTACTCTCGTTCCAAAGTGTTAAACTCCTGCTCCCTACGATAACGTTCGCTTGCAGTGGCGACCAAGTTAATTTTTTTTTATTCAAATATTTTATATATATATATATATATATATATATATATATATATATATATATATATATATATATATATATATATATATATATATATATATTATATATACATATACGTGTACATGCATGCAAATACGTGTTGTACATGCATGCAAAGCTCAAATACGTGTACATGCATCTTACTAACAAGTCTTTTTTTATTACTGAATCACAACAAGGGAGCATGCATCTAACCCAGTGCAACACAAAATACCTTATATCCTATACAAATTAGCTAGTATAGTACTTTAGCTTAGTAGTATATTTTACTAGATCACAAATACAGCAAAAACAAACCTAAACAAGTATACTTGTTTCATCATCTACTCCTACATACCGTTGCTTCTAGTTGTCTATCATAAGCTCGAATGCCATAACGTATATACAACATCACCACCCAAACATCCCCACTTATATACTAATAAACCTCACAAAAAAACTAAACTCACAAACACACAACCACCCTCACAAGTCGGTCAGTCTATCGACTGACTTCTCCCTTTTTCAAGCCAAGAAAGAGTGGGTGGTTAAAGAAGGTTTTAATGGAGATACGTCTTTCAAGGTTACCAACGCGTGAGTGACCTCCCTATTACACGCAACCTTATTACATTTTGTTGGTGATGTAGTAAAAAAGTGATGTGGTGCTAAGTTGACGATGATGATGTTGATCACCACTACACCTAATCTAATTTTAGAACAGTAATAATAATTATAATAAAATAAAATAAAATAAAATAAAATAAAATAAAATAAAATAAAATAAAATTAAAATAAAATAAAAAACTCTCGTTGTCTTGGTCTTTGCTTCTTAATTTCTCATGATTTGCTACGCTCAAGTTGCACTATAAAATTGTGCTTTATCTACGCAATTTGAATATGGATATTGAAGGTCACCAAACTAAAGTTATGATCAAATAAAAAGTAAAGTTATAATGAGAAAAATGACAAGAAAGCATAATCACATATGTAAAAATACACTAACAAAGTTGTAGGCATTTTTTATTTTTTATTTATTTATTTTTTTAATTTCTCTCGTCTTATTTAAAATGGATATTAACTTTTCTCATTTTAATTTTCGATCTAACTAAATCCCTTCTCACAAAATCTTGACTGATGACCAAGCAGATTCTGAAGAAGAAGCAAGCGGAAAGATTTTTCAGTCTTTTCTTATAATGATCTGGTCGAGAGAGTGCGATTATAAAAGCTGATAATTATTGAAGTAAACTATCTTTTAGCATAAACTATTTTTGTTAAAAAATATGTGTATGAATCATTTTCTTTGGTCAAAAGTCTAATGAAATCGTCACTAGAAAGAATTGTTTTCACTAAAGTTTTTGTATTAATCATTCATGAGATAAATATATTAGAAGATAATCTCTAACAAAGTTGAAGATTGAGAATACAAGCAAATGGGTACAAATTGAGACTCAAGTAGAACTACTCTAGAAATGATCTCATTTTGGGTAGACTCGGAAACATTAAAGATCGAAAACTATATATGTGTCGGGTGGTTATCTTGAGACCTATATCTAACGTAAGAAAAGCCGATTGAAATCTTTGAGCTAACACGTATCCGTGAACCATATGGCACTATCGACCAAAGCATTCACATCTTTGGTGGCGATATGTAGTAATGTCTATATTTTGCTCCCATAGTATTCGTGAACCATATAACGCAACACCACAAAAAGATAACCCAAAAAGATAGTTTAAACGACTGTTAGCAAAAGCATGTGTCTAAATATGTGTATAAAAATCAACAAACCATATTTATTTTGAACAACATACAGGAATATTGCAAAGTTGAAAGTTGATTATGCAAAGCCGAATGAATGATTTGATTTATTTCATAAATTATTAAACGATGTCACTTGCTATTTTAAAAACGTAATATGCAATTAGTGATGATTACCACTTAGACTTTATATTATTTAACATAAAAAATCATTATCCGGCTCTTTTTATGGTGGCAAACCAAACAAGGAGCACCACACTATTTCATGAGTTGTGAATTTGTGATGCACACATGAATACATGATATCTGATCTTTTTTTTGGATTAATTCACAACGTAAAAAATCATTGTTACACATACTCAAAATTGGGTAAAGACTTAACATTATCGACATGTATGTTTAGTAAAGAGTAGACATGTCAAAAGCTTGTTATTTACTCGAACTGATTTTGATAATACAAGCTTGTAGGCAAAATGAGCACTTTGTTTTAAACAATTCAAATGAGCTTTAAGAAACGACTGATGGATCAAACTTATCGGGGTCACCAACAATCTAAAAGCCACAGTGTGACTTCAAAACATTTGTAAATGAAAACCGGTGTCCAATCAATACCATATCGACTTACCAGAAAGTTTGTAAACGTTTAGATACCAAGTCTAATGCATGAATTGCATCCTAAAGGCATATGAAAATGTAAAAGGACCAACAATCATTCGACATTTAACTCAAAGTAAACAGAGCAATTCCATAATGTAATACTTTCTTGTTTACTTAAGACATCAAATCGGGAGCTCCCCAACCGGATGCCTTCTTAGCAGCGGCCTTTTGGTTCTTTCGCTTCACTTTGCCAGGTCTGCCACCTTGTGAGTGAAAAGTCAATGTGCTTCTGCGAGTTCCAATCCTGTAACCACAATTAAGTAAATACAACATCGCAATAAATGACCATGATAAAGCAAAGACGCGAGTCAAATAGGACTTGAAAAAGGTTGTCAGGTTAGGTAACGGCTTAGCCAATTTCTTTTGGTTACTTTTTACAGATAAACAAATACCAAAACCGCTTGTTCGCAAGTGAAGGAGGCAAAATGGCCACTACCAACGAGGTTCCTTTGCATACCTGGTGTTTCAGATAGCTGATATCAATCTCAAACCATTGCATATCACTGCCACTCACCAACTTACTCATATCAGTTAGATTGCCTAATTGTTTAATGAAATGAATTGCCCTGTGATTTGTGGAGACAAAATCATTGTTACGTAACAGTGCGAGAATGTGTTCCTTTTCTTCAAGACACTCAGAACAACAAGACGATTCTAAATGAAACATTATGAAAGAAAGGTACTCAGATCATCAATTCCATACTTTCCGCCATAACTTTTTCATCACAAGTGTAGTAGCAGGTGCTTTTTCAAAACTTCGTGTGCAGTTAACGGCTGGAACCCAACTTTGTAAAGCATGTGGGTTACGTTTTCAACATGATCACTAAAAAGAGCAATATTAACAATCCCAACTAAGTGTCGAATACAACAGAACTTGCCTTCCAACCCTGTAACCACGGCCACATTCAAGTAAACAGAACATCACAATAATGACCATAACAAAACAAAAACTCGAGTCAAATAGGACTTGAAAAAGGTTACAGGGAATGAGTCAAAATAGCCAGGTTTTGTACCTACGAACCTAGCTGAAGCTGCTTTAAAGGGTGCGTGAGAGCATTGTTTCAGCTTATGCTTACAACATATAAGCACTAAAAGCAAATTTTTACCCACAATCCTAACTTAAAAAGTGATTATTTCATTAAATTTAAACATAGCAATCCATTCAAAAGTGAAGTTTTGTCTCTAATAAAACACAATATAGCAATAAGCACCAAAAATTTGCTGTCTCAAAACATTTTTTTTAAATACTTTTAAAAGTATTTTTGACGGCTAAAACATATGAAATATCTACTTAAATTTAGCAATACCTGATGCGCCTCTTCTTGACGAGCACCTTTAACATGATGGATGGACTTGGCCATACCAGGTTTGAACACAAGTATTTGCAGACGACGCTCAAGGAAGTTCTCCACAGAAGAGCCAGCACGTAATCAAGCGTGTTCTGGCTTTCATCCAACAAACCCATACCTTAAGCAAAAATGCTTTTTATTTTGTCTAATAAAACAATGCATTTGGTTGCCACTTGAACATACAAAACATACCATATTGTCTAATAGCCTGATTTTGTATGCAACAACAGAAATCACAAATAAAAAGAATTAAGTTTCTGTCATCAAAACACGAAGGGCTAAAATAATGATATTAACTAAATCAAACTCACAGTATGTGGATTCTATTACAATCCCTATCCCTCTTAAACCTTCCAAATTAGGAAAGGGTGATGTGGGTTTGCAGCGGTAACAAGGTTGCGGATGGTAGGTGCTGCAAAAAAGGTATAATCTCACTATCTTTTCTTATTAGTATTTATATCGTTATGTTTTTCTTTGCTCAATTGGAGGAAGCGAAGATCAGAGTCAAAATATGCCGTGGAGAAAAGCTTACTTATGAGCGGAAGACGAAGTCGCAGGGGAACCTGTGGCTGGATTGAATCCTTCTCAGGAAGAGCTGTGCTTGCTGGGTCTTTTTGTCTAGCAGCTATGGAAAAGCCTATAGTATAGGGCTGGAATCGCAAGAAAACCCGGTCTCTAACTGAAAATTCCCTCTCACTTCTTCGTTGATCCTCATATTGCTTCATTCTAACTTGTGGTTAAGGAAAATATGAAGCGCCCCCATTAAAGAAAACATTCAAGGATACAACGAGTCTCTTGGATTTCACGTCATAGCGTCTATACCCGGACTGAGCATATCCAAGAAAGACACAAGTGGTTTCCGACACTACTTATCATACCACAATGAAATGACCCCATTTGAATTGAAGCCCTCTATCGCAATGCTCCAACACTTGATTCACTTATGAGCAACTTGCTCCCACGCACCCTTGAAAGCAGCTTCAAGTGTCTGTGTTAAGCTGCTATTTAACATGTTTGTTTTACTACATCTGCTCTTATTTACAATCTTATGTTCGTGTTTTTCCCTTTTATCATAAGTATAACGATCTTCCCATATGAACTTTGTGACCCTTTTGAGTTTTGAGATAGAGAAGCTTTAGTGCACATGGTTCATTATTGCTATAACTTACTTTTCATATCGTTCAAAATCTTGCATATGGTGTGAGGTTAAAACACGTGCTTTTGATGATGCAGATCATCGAACGTGTGTGGACTTGAAGGTTAGAAATCTACTTTCCATACTCATTTTGCACATCCAAAGTACCATCCAAATAACCATTATGTTCGTACGCATCATGTAATGTTAATAGTGAATGCAAATTGGTTTTGTTTACAGGATAAGTGGAAAACACTAGCTCACACAGCAAGCATCCCCCTCCGCAAAGAAGGGGTGAACCGGTGCCGCAACGTCTGTTGGACCGGGTCCTGGCTGTTATTCAGCACGGCCTGAAGCGTCAGAGTGAACCACTTTGAATACTAGGAAAGGAAATAAGATTGTTCATGTGTTGCTGAATAACAGCCAGGACCCGGTCCAACAGACGTTGCGGCACCGGTTCACCCCTTCTTTGCGGAGGGGGATGCTTGTTGTATGAGCCAGTGTTTTCCACTTATCCAGTAAACAAAACCAATTTGCATTCACTATTAACATTACATGATGCGTACGAACATAATGGTTATTTGGATGGAACTTTGAAGGTGTAAAATGAGTATGGAAAGTAGATTTCTAACCTTCAAGTCCACACACGTTCGATGATCTGCATCATCAAAAGCACGTGTTTTAACCTCACGCCATATGCAAGATTTTGAACGATATGAAAAATAAGTTATAGCAATAATGAACCATGTGCACTAAAGCTTCTCTATCTCAAAACTCAAAAGGGTCACAAAGTTCATATGGGAAGATCGTTATACTTCTGATAAAATGGAAAAACACGAACATAAGATTGTAAATAAGAGCAGATGTAGTAAAACAAACATGTTAAAGAACAGCTTAACACAGACACTTGAGCAAAGACAACCTAAAATAAAAGCAAGTGGGAGCAAGTTGCACATAAGTGAATCCTGTGTTGACAATTGAGCAAAGACAAACATATTAACTGATGTGGGTTTGCAGCGGTAACAAGGTTGATGGTAGGAAAGCGGGTGTTAGGTGCTGCAAAAAAAAAGGAAAGGGTATTAAAGAGTATAAATAAACTTTAATGCAAGTGAATAACCTTAAATATTGGTAGATGAAATTAAATATTGGTAGATGTAACTTGTAAGGTAGTTGAATGTTTTTAATGTTTGGTCAAATAAATCAACATAAAAACTCTTTTTACATTTAAAAAAAAAAAAAAAAAAAAAAAAAAAAAAAAAAAAAAAAACATACTTTCTTATTCAAAAAATAATAAAACTAACATAAAAACATACTTTCTTATATAAAAAAAAGTTAAACATAACATATAACATTAGAAAAATACATAATTAAAAAAAAAAAATACAAATTAAGAACACATGCAAATTACTTTCTAAAAGACCATTACATGCTTTTTTTATAAAAAAAGATACATTAATAAGCCTAAAACAAACTAAAAATAGCATTTGTCTAAGATAAATCCGAAAAAACCTTACACACACAAACACATAGATTTATTTATGTAACCTAAAAAACACTGAAAAAGCATACTACTTTAAAGAACAAAAAAGATAGAAATGACATTTATCAAACGTTTACATATTTGACCAAAGAATTAAACAGATATATTTTTTTATGACCACATATTTAACTTTTATCTAGAGAAACTATATGTTAGGAACAAACAAAAGCACAAGTTAACTAAAATGAGAGTAGAAAATTAAAAAATGATATTTAACCTTAACTAAAAGCTAGCCAGGTTCTTGCCACCAGTAGATCTATAAAAGAAACACTAAAAAACAACCTCAAAAACCAGTAGGAGTCTCAGTGGGCTGTGATTTGGGTGGTGATGGTGAGATAAGAGTAATTTTGTTAGATGTGTTAATGAAAGGCTATTTTTATAGTGAAGTTAAAGCTAACGCTCCTGCCCCACTACATTAATAACGGCTCTATACTGATTGATGTTTGGGCCGAGATACTGATTGATGGGCTGTATATATTATTTATGGCTCGGGCTTTGATTTTTTTTAGGGGTGGGTTTATATATAACATGATCCATTACAAAGTACTCTTTCCGTCTCAAAAATACAATACATATTTTCTTTTTGAAATATCTCAAAATAAATGTTCACTTTTCTTGTAAGTTATATAAAGAGAATTTAGTGAAGGAATATTCTATTTGAATATTTGAAAATAATAGTAGTCTCACTTTTATTAAACTGTGTGATTTTTGTGTCACGACAATAATTTTAAGACAGAAGGAGTATCATGTTACTCTCTTTTGAAAATTTATAATTTTGGGGCTTATAAAAACCTCCTTATAAAAGCAGATAAGCGCACTTATATAAGTTATTTGAGTCATATAACCTCATAAGAAATATATAAGCTTACCCAAACACCACCTAAGTTATTGAGATCGCTTTTAAAGAGAGAGAGAGAGAGAGAGAGAGAAAAAAAACTAGCGTAACTTCGAAATACCAAAAAGTTAGGATATAAAAATGGTACAGTGGACGTAAAACAAAAATATTAAACATGGTTAAATTTTTGGGAAGCTAAAAATTGAGTTGTGTTCTGTCCTTGGGAAAGCATCTTTAGGTTTTAGCGAAGTAATATAAATGTTTCAGGTGATAATCTTTCGGATGAAGGTGTATATAAGTCGCACATTTAATGGGTAGCACAGTCGCATATATAAGTACAAGTTATAAAGCATAAGTTACAAATAATTGATTTTTATAGTGATAAGGGTAAATAAGTAATTTTAAAATAATAGAAAAAGAATGTTTGGGAAAACCCCCACCTACCGTTGTAATTTAATAATTAAAAAAATGACACGTGTCGCACATCTAGTGGAGTCGCACAGTTGCACATGACCATTTTTAGAAGATGTGTTTTTTTTTTTGTACTAGATTTTGACCTCACCATCACTTTTAGTACCACATAGAGAATTTTCTCAAACTTTAATGTATGTTGGGAGGTGGTTGAAAGGCTTTAATGCAAAATGAAAACTCTTTTAACATAAAAACTACATTCTTGTATGGTGTAAAATAAATTACAAAATACATACACTACATTATTTTTCAAAAAAGAATAAAACCACATAAAAACATACTTCTCATATAAAAAATCAACATGAAAACATACATTATTTTCAAAAAAAGACACAAATTATTTTTCTACAAAACCATTACATGCTTTTAAAAAAAAAGATAGATTAATGAGCCTAAAACAAACTAAAAAAGTATTTCTCTAGATAAATCCACATAAACACATAGATAATAGATTTATTTAACCTAAAACAAACACTGAAAAAGCATATTGATATACATTCTTTTAAGAATAAAAACCAGATAAAAAAAATGCATTTATCAAACTAATAATACACAAACTCATAATGAATTAGTTTACATATTTCACCAAAGAATTAAGCACATATATAATGACCGCATATTTAACTTTTAGCTACGCGAAAAACTATTAGAAAAAAAAAAGGCACAAGTCAACTAATACTAAATGGGTGTATGTTTAAGTTTATATAGCGAGCTTATGGCTTATTTGATTTTCGGCTTATGTTTCATTAGCTTACTTTTTGGCTTATTTTGAAACTTTTTCAGCTTATATAAGCTTATCATGTTATAAATCATAATAATAGCCTTATAGAAGCAAAAGAGTTACGAAAACAAGCCACAAAAAGTGAGCTAATGAAACATAAGCCGAAACCCACCTAAGCCAACTATATAAGCTTAAACAAACACCCTTAGCTTTTAGCTACTGATTCAGACTAAATAAAGAAAACACACGTTAACTAAAATAAACCATATACGACAAACTTAACAACAAATTTATCTAACAATTTTTAAAAAATTAAATCGTACATTTTCAGCGGTGAAAGGGCGGCAGTGGCGGATTCCTGCAACGGCACCAACTGATCTACAAAAAAAATTGTTACAACATTTCAGAAGTTCAGAAAAATATATGGATCTATAAAAAAAACATGAAAATATATATGAAACACAAATAGAAAACCTTAAAAAACCAATGTTTTGAGATGAGATGAGAGTGTTAGGGCTGTTTCTTTTTATTTCCTGGTTGGATATAGTGTATGTTTAGAAAAGTACAAGTCATTTGTAACAAGAAGTGTTTGGAAAAAAGTCGTTTCTTTTGCATCCTGAATGAACAATTTTAACAACAGTAAATGACTAGTTTACCCTTCATCCTTATCTTGAACAACCCAGTTCCCATGGTTTAAATGCGTGGAGCTAAACTACAATCAAAAAAAGTGGTAAAAAAACAACCACATCCTAACTCCAGATTTCCCTAAACTCATATGAACCAATTAAAGACGCCAACTTTACAACACTAAAAAAAAAAAAAAAAAAAAAAAAAAAAAAAAAAAAAAAAAAAAACTCATTATCCTACCGAGGTGTCTCAGTTGAAAATATGGGATTTCTTGATCTTCCGACCGAGTCGATTCAGTTGAAACGACAAGATGAAACGGGGCTTTAGAAGACAAACGAGAACAAGATATTGTAACTGTTAAATTTTGATTTTTATGGTCCTTAGATCTGCTATAGTGTGCGGTGGTGGTGGACTGTTTAGGGTTAAGAGAGTAGGAGTGGTTGAAGGTGAGAATGGTGGAGATTGGTGGTGCGGTGGTTATGGTTTGTGCAGTGGTGAGTTTGTTTAGATGGAAATGGATGGGGTTTTTATGCCCTTTTACACTCAGGAATAATGTTTGTATTAAGCTAAAAAAAACATAATAATTTCCCGTGTGTATAAAGGCATTTGTTAGCAAACAGGATATTAAGTTGAAAAGAAACGGGACCTTTGGTCTGTGTGTGCATGAGCATATATGTTTGCTTGTTTGCTTACTTGTGTTTATGTGGGAGAAGGAGAGTAGGTGGCTCTATTTAAGTTTGGAATTCAAGAAAAGTGTCGGGGGTTATTTGCATTGCGTTTTGTATGTTATTTTTGTTTGATCGTGATAAATTTAACATGTTTCTCGTGTAGCTCCTGATTAGGGGTAAGGCTGAGTAAAATCACCCGAAAACCGACCTGAATCGACAAACCGAATGAAACCGGGCTGAACCGAATCAAACCGACCTTATTCGGTTCGTTTTAGGTTTTGTATAATTATTTCAGTTTTACTCGGTTCGGTTCGGTTCAGATCAAAACACACTTATTCGGTTCGAAATAGCTAAACCAACCCGACACAAACCGACCTTATTGAGTTCGGTTTCGATGGCTTTTACTCGATTCAGTTCTCGGCTCACGTTTTACCTTATTCGGTTTTCGGGTCGGGTTTGGTCGGGTCAGGTCGGGTTTGACCCGTTGCTCAGCCCTAATCAAGGGTGTCGAAAAAACCGACTTAGACCCGAACTCGAACCCGATGAAGCTTATTCAGGTTGGGTAATTTTATTTGGGTCAATACGAGTAACCCGAATTTTAAATAAGATTGGGTGTCGAGTTAAAAATGTTTGGCTAACTCAGGTTCGGGTCGACCTGATTGACCCGAAACTTAGTAAACTAGTCAATTTTTTAATTAATTTACTCATATTTAGGTTGGCCCGAATCCGAATACACTCGACACAATACAGACCCGAACTCGACTAACCTGAGATCTTAAAAGGGTCGGGTTCGGGTATACTTCTTTTAACCTCAATTTGACTTGACCCGAATCCAACTAACCCGACCCGACCAACACCCTTCCTCGTGATATAATGATGTTAAATGACCTGAAGATAAAATGTTATTATGCATAAGTGTTTAATAGAATGTATATAGCTTAATTTCTTAAATACAAAGTAATTTTGCAAAGAGCTTGCAGTTTTTTTTTATAAAAAGTGTGAAGTGTGTCGTATGTAAATCAATTGACACGACTCCATCTTAAAGTCTTAAACCGTTTTGGACACAAAAAAGTTTTTTTTTTTTTTTTTTTTGTCCGTTGCTTGTTGATTTATAATTTTGTGGATAGTTCTATACATCACGTTGCTTTATAATTTTGTAGATTGCTCTAAATTTCACGTTTTGAAGGTTATATAGCTTTGTTCTTTCAAGTTTAGTTGTTCATTCAAGTTTAAGGGTTTTGGATGTTATTAATTCATGCAGCGATATGAAGTACGCAAATTTGGGCTTTTGGTCAGAATCATTTGGCATGCGGTATGTTGGTCGATGCTATACCTTCTATGGTGTGTCCAAATGAAAAATGGGTGTTTGAAAATAAAGTGACAAACCTATCGACTATCTGTGATGAGCTCCAAGTTGTCTCGTTTATTTGGTGGTCGAATAGCTCTAAAGGTGTGACTACTTCGCAGGTTGATTGGTACTCAAGCTCGTATAATGCTTGCAAGAGTTAACATGGTTCCCACAGCTCATGGGATTGTGTCTTCTATCGCTAAGAATAGTTCAAAGTTTGTGTTCCTTTGTTAAAAATAGTTGCAGTTTGGTCTTGTTAGGGGTGTCAAATGGGTCAAACCGACCCACGCCGAACCCGACTTAGCTTATCGGGTTTATCAACCTGATAAATCCGATAGTCATATCGGGTCGGGTTAGTGTCTTAATTAGTTCGTTATCAGCCGATAAACCCGATAAGCTATAATGACAAATTTATAAATCTATAATTTTTTAACTAAACTCGGTAATCACTGTCCATTAGTCGTAAATTTAATCAATAAGCCCACTTTAGAGATAATCTCAATATTATGTGCCATCCTGTACTTGATCAATATCATAACAGTTCATAAACCTTCCCCACGAATCATTATATTGTCCTATGCTCGTACTCCTTCCGTCCCAAAATAAGTGTCCAGTTTGACTTTTTAGAGTCAATCAGGTTCAACTTTGACCTTAAATATATTTTTGTGTTATATAATACTTGATGAAAAATTATACCAATGAAAAATACATTTAAACCCAATCCATTCATATATTTTGCATCAAGTATTATATAACACCCGCAAAAATAGATAAGGTCAAAGTGGAATCAATTTGACTCTGAAAAGTCAAACTGGACACTTATTTTGGGACGGAGGTAGTATGATTTAAATGATGGTAGATTACTCTAACATTTGTTATTCAAGAAAAGGTAATGGTTTCATCTTTAGTTGTACTTGTATATTAAACTTAGCATGTTCAAATGAATGAATATATGAGTACTGATGTATGTTTCAACCGATTAAGAAAATAAGAACACAATTTATGCAATAATAATCCAAATAATCATACTTGCATTACCTTTTCTCAGTTTGGCTTAAATAGGTGATATTGAAACCAAATGATCCTACTATCTACATGAACTCAACGAAGTTACAAAATTAGATTTGGGATTTTCACAAATGCTTAGGAACTACATAGATATTATGCATCCCCAAAAAATTTGGAAACTTGAAGCCTACTGCTACGAATTTCTATATGAATACCTATGAAAACATTAGTTATAGTTTGAAAATGAAATATTACTTAAAAGTGTATAACTCACAATAGGACAAACAATATATTGTAATCAATATTAATGTCTAAAATTGGTTGACGTGAAACAATATTTGTCTAAAATATTTAAGTCTTTATATATAATTCTTGTGTCGGAAGTAAAGTGGATTATGTTTATGTTGATAATCATCAGAAATTTTTGAACATAAAATATGTGTTCTTCTCAACATACTGTGTATATACGCAAAAGATGGGCCCTTTGTTGTACTTTTCTGTTTCACTTCCCACCTTTTGTACTTTCATTTAACTATGCATGTGTCTTTTTTAAGGTTGATGTGGAGTCTAATTAGACCATGTTGAGGCCAATGCCATTGGAGACGACAATTCGACATGATGTTGGCAGATTTTGCATATATTGTTTGAAAATAAGAGACATTTTCTGTTTGAGACGTATGGTAACCATACATGATGAGGGCATGGTTGTATAGGTTAATGAAATCAAACTTTAGAAAATAAGGTTTTGAGAGAGAGAGAGAGAGAGAGAGAGAGAGAGAGATATTTACAATTCAATCGTCTTGTCTTGTTCCTAGATGTTCTATAGGAAAAAATTGTCATTTCGTTCCTCCACGGAGAACCTTTTATTCTAAATTCTAAATCACAGGATAAGATAAAAATTCACTATCTTTCTTCGATTACAGGATCAAGATTCATTTTGTGAGCTAGATTTTGTGAGAGAAAAGCTAAGATTCAACAGTTACAAACTAGTTGAAGTGTATACGAGTAAAAAGGTAAGTTTATATAGTTCATGGTTTACAAAAAGGTGATGCGGCTTGGCGCGACACGGCGATGGCTATATACTTGATAAAGTCTATGACATTAGAGATGCTCTAACGGGTTTCATAAAAATTGGTTAATCAAAGGTAGACTAAGAAGTGTCGGTGGGATGTTAACATAGTTTCTTTCTATTATTTTTCCTCACTAATGTATAATTTATTTTTCCTTTCAAAAATTAAATATCAACACGATGATGGTCGGAAACGGTCTCGAGATTAATCCAGTGAGGTTGCGTATATCTGAGTTAAAAAGACTCGCCCTCCCTGGGTTACTTATACATGAAAACCTAAATTTTACCCGTTTTAAAACTATATATTACATCTTGTTTCCTCTCTTTTGAACTTTTTGCTTACCAATCATAGTATTCCATATGAAACACGTTTCATGCATCTTATATTAATATTTGCATAAGAAAACCGGATATGTTCTTTGAATATCGTAAACCCAACCGATTCATCACCTTTTATAAACATATATATCTTCAAGACCTACTACCAAAATATGTTTCTATTATAACTAAACATTACATTTTTTTTATTATCCATGGATATGAATTCTTCTACTAGCAAAAAATTTATCTTTTTTTCTTTGTACCTCTTTTTTCATGTGTACCTCATATTTAATTTCCTCTCTTGACTTGCATTTATGATTATTTTCGGCTTGATGAGTCCATATATTTTCATCTTGTAGAGTGTTGTCAACCTCACACCAACTACCTTCTTGGAACTTTCATTGATTGTCAATAGATATATCAATTGCCTTGTTCAGCTTTAAAAACAAATTTGATCTTGTGACACGCAGCGTCTATAAACATATTTTTGTCCAAAGGAACATGCTTGCATGTTATCAAGTTACTCATTTATTAAATTTTTTAAATCATTAGAAACAAAAAATGGATCAAAGCTCAAGTTCGATTCAAGCATTATAGAAATGTAGTTATAAAAATATTGACCAAAACTGTACGCAATTGATAGAGCTTAAGTTTAAAACATTTACACATGCATTTGTTTTGTTTTGAAACTTGAACCTGTTGACTCAAATAAAAGTTTAAATATGATCAGTCATGCAAGACACAAATACTGGACTTATTTGTCGTGGCCAGTTTACAGTCCTCGTTTAATACAAAACCTTTGTTATATAAATTTTGTTACACTCAATAATCCACGGAGAACCTTTTATTCTAAATTCTAAATCAAAGGATAAGATAAAAATTCACTATCTTTCTTCGATTACAGGATCAAGATTTATTTTGTGAGCTAGATTTTGTGAGAAAAGCTACGATTCAACAGTTACAAACTAGTTGAAGTGTATACGAGTAAAAAGGTAAGTTTATATAGTTCATGGTTTACAAAAAGGTGATGCGGCTTGGCGCGACACGGCGATGGCTATATACTTGATAAAGTCTATGACATTAGAGATGCTCTAACGGGTTTCATAAAAATTGGTTAATCAAAGGTAGACTAAGAAGTGTCGGTGGGATGTTAACATAGTTTCTTTCTATTATTTTTCCTCACTAATGTATAATTTATTTTTCCTTTCAAAAATTAAATATCAACACGATGATGGTCGGAAACGGTCTCGAGATTAATCCAGTGAGGTCGCGTATATCTGAGTTAAAAAGACACGCCCTCCCTGGGTTACTTATACATGAAAACCTAAATTTTACCCGTTTTAAAACTATATATTACATCTTGTTTCCTCTCTTTTGAACTTTTTGCCTACCAATCATAGTATTCCATATGAAACACGTTTCATGCATCTTATATTAATATTTGCATTAGAAAACCGGATATGTTCTTTGAATATCGTAAACCCAACCGATTCATCACCTTTTATAAGCATATATATCTTCAAGACCTACTATCAAAATATGTTTCTATTATAACTAAACATTACATTTTTTTGATTATCCATAGATATGAATTCTTCTACTAGCAAATAAATTATCTTTTTTTCTTTGTACCTCTTTTTTCATGTGTACCTCATATTTAATTTCCTCTCTTGACTTGCATTTATGATTATTTTCGGCTTGATCAGTCCATATATTTTCATCTTGTAGAGTGTTGTCAACCTCACACCAACTACCTTCTTGGCACTTTCATTGATTGTCAATAGATATATCAATTGCCTTGTTCAGCTTTAAAAACAAATTTGATCTTGTGACACGCAGCGTCTATAAACATATTTTTGTCCAAAGGAACATGCTTGCATATGATGTTATCAAGTTACTCATTTATTAAATTTTTTAAATCATTAGAAACAAAAAATGGATCAAAGCTCAAGTTCGATTCAAGCATTATAGAAATGTAGTTATAAAAATATTGACCAAAACTGTACGTAATTGATAGAGCTTAAGTTTAAAACATTTACACATGCATTTGTTTTGTTTTGAAACTTGAACCTGTTGACTCAAATAAAAGTTTAAATATGATCAGTCATGCAAGACACAAATACTGGACTTATTTGTCTTGGTAAGTTTACAGTCCTCGTTTAATACAAAACCTTTGTTATATAAATCTTGTTACACTCAATAATCCTTAAAAAGATAATGGATTAGAGAAACTTGACTCAATTTTATCAACACAACCAAACTTTTACTATACAAACAAAAGTCTAGCTTGTATCTAAATACAATTAACCACATTACAATAATTGAAGGGAGGTGATTTTTACACTCTTCAAATTGATTGGCACACTCTAATTTAGAGTGTCTTGACATTTATATCCTTACAGCGGTGAAAATGAGTAAAGT
Organism: Artemisia tridentata subsp. tridentata; assembly: GCA_021014915.2. Classification (NCBI taxonomy): domain Eukaryota; kingdom Viridiplantae; phylum Streptophyta; class Magnoliopsida; order Asterales; family Asteraceae; genus Artemisia; species Artemisia tridentata. The sequence continues at coordinate 51,721,637 of CP139506.1, read as the reverse complement.
GATGTGAGGGTATAAATGTCAAGACACTCTAAATTAGAGTGTGTCAATCAATTAAGGGAGTTTGCAAATCACCTCCTGAAACATGGTACTGAATAGATATCAAGTCCCAAAAGTGGTTTGAAACTTTGATAAGTACAAGAAGTAAATATCTAATATTATTATGTAAAACCTTGATCCATATTCATATCCCAAATAGTGTACTCGTGTATAGCAACAACGACAAATAGTCTCCGTTTAACAAACAATATTGATACGAAAAGCTATAAAGAGGTTTAGCACATATTCATTTGTCATAATTAAACACAATATGTATCAAAACACTATTTCTATAAACTAAGATGTAATGTCCCCTAATTTTGTAAACTAATAATGGGTTCAAGCTTATTATTATAATGAAACTAATACAAACTGTGACCACACACATTGATTCCATCAACATTAATGTCCTCACTACATCATCTTTACCATTTGTATGGGCATCTTTGACGTGCTCAACATTAAAGATGTGGTTGTTGATATTGAATTGAATCATATTTAATTTGCTTTGATGTGCACTCAACATCAATGTCCTTAGCTCGCTGCATTATCTTTTCCATCTCTCTGCTGCATGCATATTTGATGTGCATATATTACTCAACATTTAAGATGTGGTTGTTGATATTGAAAGACTCATATTTAAGCTAGCTATCTCAAACATCTATGGAAGTAAACATGTGGTACTCTACTAAGCTGTCATAGCAGGCACAAAATTGACTACACATAAACACTTTGTGTTGTTTAAAGTAACAATGTACGTGTTCTTCATAACAATGTCATTGTTTAATGTGTTGGATCTTAAGTATATATGGCTGATATAACCTGCTATTGGATTATAATGACGTGTTTGATATATAGGACCTTAATATTAGGCTAATAAATAATAGAAACCTTAATTTTCTTACACTATTTCTTGCGTCAAGACTTTGTATTTAGACTCTACATACATGCTGAAACATACGGGAAATCAAAAAAGATAAATCTAAATACTAGAACTCACACTATGAGGAATGGAGACTAATCAGTTATGCTCTAAACCATAACATGGATAATGGATGCCCTGAGCCAAACACCGTCACCTTGATAAGTTTGTTTGTGTAGCTGTGCAAGAAGTTTCAATCAATTTGGAGTTGTATTTATTTTTATAGGAATTTTAGAAGACAGACTTACTGTACTCTAGAAGCAAAAACACAAATATCTCCGTTAAAAACAATATTGATACAAAAGCTATAAAGAGTTTTTGCACATATTCATTTTTTCATAATTAAACACAATAATTTTCCAAAAACACTATTTCTATAAACTAAGATTAATGTCCCCTAATTTTGTAAACTAATTTAATGGGGTTTAAGCTTTTTTATTATAATGAAAAATAATACAAACTGTGACCAAACACATTGATTCCATCAACATTAATTCCTCACTACATCATCTTTACCATTTGTATGGGGATCTTTGACGTGCCAACATTAAAGATGGGGTTGTTGAATTGAATGGGAATCATATTTAATTTACTTTTTAAGTCACTCAACATCAATGCCTTAGCCCCCTGCATTAAAACTTTTTTTCCCTCTCTCGCTGCAGCATATTTGAGTGCATAATTACCAACATTTTAAGATGTGGTTGTTGAATTGAAAGACTCATATTTTTTTAAAAATTTAACAATAATGTAAATATATAGAAGAAAGCACACTGTAATATAACATTGTTATTTTTTTTATTATTTCATATTAAATAATTTCATATATCAATTTAATTACGATACAGTTGAAAGAAATTTATATTTTTATTAAGTAATAATAATAACTTTATAAATTTGTAAAATATGTACATTTGCAAATTAATGTATAATGCAATTTTTTATTAATAAAAAATTACAATTGAAACATGTAATAATAACTATAACTTGTAACTGAATAATAAACAAATGTAGATTGACCTTAAAAAAAGATTAACTTGTAAACGTCAATAACAAGATAATTGTATTTAATCATCTAGACTATAAAAAACAAAAATACAATAAAGACACATTATTTAAAAACACATTAGAACTCGTTGCATATGAAAATATGTGTTTAATTAGCATTTATAAAGTCTGATCTGTAATTATAAAATATGTCTTTGGCAAAAAATTTGTGAATGATCATACAATACTTTTTTCTAAAAAAAATCACATTACTATTCAATGTTTATAGAATTTATAACATTATTTTACATAATGTTTAAAAATAAAGAGTCTTCTCAAAAAACATAAATTTAATAACGTCATACATATACAGTTAATACAATTAGATATCAACAAAAAGAAACACACTAAATATAAGGATAAAGAATTTAAACAAGTCAAGCTTCTTGTCTTATTAGCTCACTATAATACTTATCACTTATAATATAAACAATCAAAAAATCAAAGTTAAAATTATGATTAGCATTGCTTTATAAACACTTGCTAAGAATCAAAGTTTCACTGTTAAAATAACTTTCCACACTAATTATTTAAGATTGTTGACAAAATAATGATTTTTTTTTCAAAAAAATTTATAATGAATGAAATCATTCAATTTTCAAAAAAAGTTTCTGTCATGGAGTAAGAAAAAAAGATCATCATAATAGACTGCTACGAGGCAAAGAAACATATCAAAACAAATGTAATGAAAAGTCGTTAATGACATTATGAACCAGAGCATGAATTGTTTTTTCAAGTAAAAATTACAATCAAAAATTTTAATAATCATAATAGTTCTAATAAATAAACCAATATAAATTTTTATTAATTTTTACATATTATTAATTTAACTGTACTCTACTTTATGTGATAAGTTACATTCAGCATATTTCCAAGGGTAAGCTTGCTTCAACTCTTAAAATTTTCTATAAAATTTAATAACTTGTATAGATTTTTACAAATAAATATTCACACAACTAAAATGATAATATGTGATTACACATACTGAAGTACGAATTTTGAAAATATCTTTTCATATAACTTTTTCTGGGGAAAAGTAATCGGAGTATGAGATCGGGATGATGATTGAAACTTCTGTTGTTAGAAGAATCGATCAAACTGATCTTCTTCCTTGATTAATGTTAAAAATATCCTGAAAATGATAATTATAAGTTAAATCAAAGCAATTGATATAAAAAAGAAACATAAGCAGAGCAATATATAGATTCATTTTAAAAGTTGTAGTATTTAAGATAATTATAATTTATATTAAGATAATCTCAATTAAATGTTAAAAAAATAAATTTCTTATAAAAAATAATAAATGTTATTTTAATAAAATTGATATAAAATATTAAATTACAAAAAACAAAACAATAAACATAAATCAAATATTAGAATGAAAGTAAAACAACTTAAAAAACGTCATCTCTACAAGCTAAATTAATAAGATTAAAAAATATACCAATCAAACAGACTAGTAAAAAGCGAGCAATGACTACTTTAAGGATTTGCATATTTATGTAAATTTTCAATAATGTAGAGTATGAGTATGGTAATGATATATTAACTAGTCCGTATATTATAAATTTAGTTATAATAAAATATTTAATATAGTTATAAATAAAGCCATATAGAATAATTAAGAAACGAAATTAAGAATGTATTTAATTAAAACTACAACACTATAAAGTTATAATTAATAAACAAATTATATGTTGATAAAATAGAAAATTGATAAGAGAGTATTATAAAATAAATTTTAAAAAAAAAAAAAAAAAAAAATGTTTTTTTTAATAAATAAAAAATATTTTAATAAAAAATAAAAAATACTATAAAAAAAAAAAAATATAAATACTTTTAATATTAATAAAAAAAATATTCAAAGAAATTAACACAATTATTAATAAATAAATTTAAAAAATAATATTTATAATAATTCAATAAGATTTTATCATTACTTTTAAAAATAAAAAAACAATATAAAAATTAAATATAAAATATTACAAATAAAAAAAAAAAAAATACAATCATGTAATTGTTGAAAAAATTTTTGATTAGAATATTTATAAATAAAACATTATACATAATTATGCATAATTGCTATTTTTGCGTATTTAGGTTATAAAATAATAAGCAATAAATCTTTTGATATAATTTTTTTTTAAAATTAATTTGAAATAAATGTACTTATACAATACAAATATAACAATATATTCTTGAATTAATCTATAAAAAAAAAAAGATAAATTAATAATAAAAATACAACATTGATTTTAAGAAAATAAAAAAATACAATTAGAAAAGGTATATAAAAAAATTAAAAATTTTTAAAGTTTTTGGACATCTTAGTACATAAAATTATTAATTAGTAAGAAAGAAATAAATAATAAATATAATATTTAGGAATATAATAAAAAAAAAAATTAAAACCCAATTTATAAAAAAATAGATCAGTGATACTTGAAGGTTTTTTAAGTTCTCATTTACAGATTATTTATGAGTAGTTATAATATAAAAATTGTGGTAAATAATAATTTAAGAACAATTCAAAAATAAGAAAAAATATTAAAAAAAATTTCTAAAATATTTTAATGTATCTAAAAAAAGTTTAGTATCAAATGTGTATTATAACGAAGATATTATTTAGATAAAGTAAAAAATGATTATAAATAGTTATTTACAGATACATTAATCTATATAGCAAAAATATAAAGCATATACATTTTAGTTTGCGATTTCTTTATGTTTTGCGTATTTAGTTTACTTTTAATATACTTGGGTACAAAAATGCTAGACAGCGAATAGAAGCTAAAAACAGTTGAGATAATAAACATAATTATCGCTCACATACACAATTAAAAATTCGTAGGGGTCGATCAACCATGATCAAATTAATGTAATGTTATAAAAATGAATAAAACATGAAAAAACACTTGAAAATTTTTTTTTTGTTATTTAAAATGTATGAGTATTTGAAAATTTTTTATTGAATAATAATATATACTTCATATACGTCATTTGGTCTAAAGTGTCAAATCTTATTCTACTATAAAGCCACTTATAAAAAAAAAAAAAAAAAAAAAAAAAAAAATTTACAGTTGTATGATTTTCGCGAGTAAAAAGAACGTAGCAAGAGTATGATAATTGTTTTTGTTCTCTATGTGGGTAGTTAAATATGTTGAATGTAAGTTGTTTTGTATTTGTGATGGTTTATTTTAGATATTATACAAATATTCTTTATAATTTTCAAGTTATAAAGACTTTTTTTTATTATTTTTGATTTGAATGGCTATAGTGAATAAGTGCGATTGTTATATTTTTATATTTTTTGTACTTTAGTAGTGAAACAAAACAAGAACAGACTGACAAAAATATGGTGTTTAGTTTTTTTTATAGTTAGAAAAATTGTATGCTAACAAACTATTATTGTGTTATATATTTATTTCTATGTTTCCGGGGGGGGGGGGGAAAAATTTTTTTTTTTTTTTAAAAAAATTTTTTTTTTTTTTTTTAAAAAAAAAAAAAAAAATTTTTTTTTTTTTTTTTAAAAAGGGGGGGGGGGGGTTTAAAAAAAATTTTGGGGGGGGGGGGTTTTTTTTTAAAACCCCTTTTTTTTTTTAATTTGCCCTTTTAAAAAAAATTTTTTGGTTTTTAATTTTTTTTTTTGGGGAAAAAAAATTTGGGGGGGGGTTTTTTTTTTTTGCTTTTTTTTTTTTTGGGAAAAATTTTTTTTTTTTTTATTTTTTTTTTAAAAAAAAATTTTTTTTAAGAAAACGGGTTTTTTTTTTTTGGGGGGGGTTTTTTTTTAAAATTTTTTGGGTTTAAAAAACCAAAAAGGTTTTAAACTTTTTTTTTTTTTTTTTATTTTTTTAAACCTTTTTTTTTTTTTTTAAAAAAAAAAACCAAAAAAAAAACCTTTTTTTTAAAAAAAATTTTTTTTTTTAAACTTTTTTTTTTGGGGGAAAAACCGGGGAAAAAAAAAAAAAAATTTTAAAACCCCAAATTTTTAAAAAAAAAAGGGGGGGGGGTTTTTTTTGGGGGGGGGGGGGGGGTTTGGGGGTTTTTTTGGGGGGGTTTGAAAAAAAAGGGGGGTTTTTTTTTAAAAAAAAAATTTTTTCCCCTTTAAAAAATTTAAAAAAATTTTTTTCCCCCCCCCCAAAAAAAAAAAACCCCCCCCCAAAAAATTTTTGGACTCAGGGGTTTTAAAAAAAAAATTTTTTTTTTTTTAAAATTTTTAAACAAGACTGAATTCAAGAATCACAAAACACCAAAAAATATACATACAAGTTTAATGACCAACGAACCTTAAAAAAACAGAAGTTTATACAATCATCTAAAAAACCCCCCTTGAATTTCCCCCCCCCCCCCTTTTTCTAGTATTTTTCGACGATCTAAAAAACACAAACTTAAACCACTAAAATTTACTAATGGGGGGGTTTGTTTAAGCCCTTTGAAAGCGGGCTTATCTCTTATGTGGTTTTCAGCTTATATTTCATAAACTCACTTTTTGTAGCTTCTCCAAAGGTGAAGAACGGTGGGATCACCCTGGTCCCATGCATCCTAAGGATGCCAACCGGACCCTCCCCCAAAGACCCGGCCCCAGGCAATGAGCACCTGTGTACTTATCAGGAGGTGGGCTTTGAACCCTTGCTATTTTTTCCAATATGCCCCTCGTTGACCAGTCAATCTGAGCATTTGCGGCGGGGGGATGGTATCAATTGAAAGCTTTTAGGCCAATGGAGAGATTCGAACCCCGGTCTATTGAATTTTTTTCGGCTTTTATAAGCTTATCATGTCATAGGGGATGTTTGTTTAAGCTTATTCGGCCGGCTTACGAGCTTATTTTACTTTTGAAAAGCTCAAATTTTTTTGCCTTACGAGATTATACACTTGCTTATAAACTTGAATAAGCCATTATCTCACATTGTTAAGCTTATAAGCCTAAAATTTAGAGCTTATGAGGTTTTTAAAATTTCAATAAGCTCATAAGCAAAAAAATTTCAAAATAAGCCACAAAAAGTTAGATTATGAAAGGTAAGCCAAAAACCACATAAGCCATAAGCCCACTATATAAACTTAAACAAACACCCCCTAAAAAGGGAGCCAAATCACACATGGATGATGACATGGCATTTTACAACCACACACACTAAATAACTACAGTAGTAACTAAAACAATCAGTGATGAAAAGAAATGAGAACTAACAACATTATGATGCTAATGAAATAAGAACAAGAGTTGTTGTTACCTAAAACCCTAACGGAAAACTTAACGGAATTGTAAACAGAAAATGATGCTGTGTTAGGCTCAGCTTTCTCTCTCTGGTGACCGGACATGACCAAGTTGCCACACTCGATGACCGAGGTTTTTTTTTTTTTTTTTTTTTAATTCAAACATTTTAAACAACAAATTTAAAAATATAAAAACGTAAACGTTCAAATTTTAAAACACAACGTACGAAATTAAAATATTGCATAAACTTATTGAGATAAAAATAGTACATAGATTTAAAACATTACATAAACAAAAATACGTAATTAATCCAAGTGATCCCAAGTTTGAGAGTTGTCTGAGCGATAACCATCGTCGTAAGCAGAGTAGTTCGCAAACCTGCTCTCTTCGTACTCTCGTTCCAAAGTGTTAAACTCTTGCTCCCTACGATAACGTTCGCTTGCAGTGGCGACCAAGTTAATTTTTTTTTATTCAAATATTTTAAATATATATATATATATATATATATATATATATATATATATATATATATATATATATATATATATATATATATATATATATATATATATATATATATATACATGTACATGCATGCAAATACGTGTTGTACATGCATGTAGGGGTGAGCAAACGGACCGGATGGACCGGACCGACCGACAAAACCGACCGGACCGGACCGGACCGACCACATTCGGTCCGGTCCTCGGTCTAAGCTTTTTGGCTAATTCGGTCTTCGGTCCGGTCGGTCCGGTCCGGTCCGGTCCGGACCGACCAAAAAACCGAAAAAACTTGCCAAATCTTGCCTAATTGGACCGGACCGACCGAAGACCGACCGGACCGAACCGGACCGAGACCGGACCGACCACATTCGGTCCGGTCTCGGTCTATGGTTTTTCCGGTTCTCGGTCTTCGGTCCGGTCCGGTCTTGGCCGGTCCGGTCCGGTTTTTGGACCGTGCACACCCCTACATGCATGTAAATACGTGTTGTACATGCATGCAAAGCTCAAATACGTGTACATGCATCTTACTAACAAGTCTTTTTTTATTACTGAATCACAACAAGGGAGCATGCATCTAACCCAGTGCAACACAAAATACCTTATATCCTATACAAATTAGCTAGTATAGTACTTTAGCTTAGTAGTATATTTTACTAGATCACAAATACAGCAAAAACAAACCTAAACAAGTATACTTGTTTCATCATCTACTCATGCATACCGTTGCTTCTAGTTGTCTACCCTAAGCTCGAATGCCATAACGTATATACAACATCACCACCCAAACATCCCCACTTATATACAAATAAACCTTACAAAAAAACTAAACTCACAAACACACAACCACCCTCACAAGTCGGTCAGTCTATCGACTGACTTCTCCCTTTTTCAAGCCAAGATAAAGTGGGTGGTTAAAGAAGGTTTTAATGGAGATACGTCTTTCAAAGTTACCAACGCGTGAGTGACCTCCCTATTACACGCAACCTTATTACATTTTGTTGGTGATGTAGTAAAAAAGTGATGTGGTGCTAAGTTGACGATGATGATGTTGATCACCACTACACCTAATCTAATTTTAGAACAATAAAATAAAAATAAAAAAAATAAATAAATAAATAAATAAATAAAAAAAAAGCTCTCGTTGTCTTGGTCTTTGCTTCTTAATTTCTCATGATTTGCTACGCTCAAGTTGCACTATAAAATTGTTCTTTATCTACGCAATTTGAATATGGATATTGAAGGTCACCAAACTAAAGTTAGGATCAAATAAAAAGTAAAGTTATAATGAGAAAAATGACAAGAAAGCATAATCACATATGTAAAAATACACTAACAAAGTTGTAGGCATTTTTTATTTTTTATTTATTTTTATTTTTTTTAATTTCTCTCATCTTATTTAAAATGGATATTAACTTTTCTCATTTTAATTTTTGATCTCACTAAATCCCTTCTCACAAAATCTTGACTGATGACCAAGCAGATTCTGAAGAAGAAGCAAGCGGAAAGATTTTTCAGTCTTTTCTTATAATGACCTGGTCGAGAGAGTGCGATACAAAAGTATAAAAGCTGATAATTATTGAAGTAAACTATCTTTTAGCATAAACTATTTTTGTTAAAAAATATGTGTATGAATCATTTTCTTTGGTCAAAAGTCTAATGAAATCGTCACTAGAAAGAATTGTTTTCGCTAAAGTTTTTGTATTAATCATTCATGAGATAAATATATTAGAAGATAATCTCTAACAAAGTTGAAGATTGAGAATACAAGCGAATGGGTACAAATTGAGACTCAAGTAGAACTACTCTAGAAATGATCTCATTTTGGGTAGACTCGGAAACATTAAAGATCGAAAACTATATATGTGTCGGGTGGTTATCTTGAGACCTATATCTAACGTAAGAAAAGCCGATATGAAATCTTTGAGCTAACACGTATCCGTGAACCATATGGCACTATCGACCAAAGCATTCACATCTTTGGTGGCGATTTGTAGTAATGTCTATATTTTGCTCCCATAGTATTCGTGAACCATATAACGCAACACCACAAAAAGATAACCCAAAAAGATAGTTTAAAACGACTGTTAGCAAAAGCATGTGTCTAAATATGTGTATAAAAATCAACAAACCATATTTATTTTGAACAACATACAGGAATATTGCAAAGTTGAAAGTTGATTATGCAAAGCCGAATGAATGGTTTGATTTATTTCATAAATTATTAAACGATGTCACTTGCTATTTTAAAAACGTAATATGCAATTAGTGATGATTACCACTTAGACTTTATATTATTTAACATAAAAAATAATTATCTGGCTCTTTTTATGGTGGCAAACCAAACAAGGAGCACCACAATATTTCATGAGTTGTGAATTTGTGATGCACACATGAATACATGATATCTGATCTTTTTTTTCGGATTAATTCACAAGGTAAAAAATCATTGTTACACATACTCAAAATTGGGTAAAGACTTAACATTATCGACATGTATGTTTAGTAAAGAGTAGACATGTCAAAAGCTTGTTATTTACTCGAACTGATTTTGATAATACAAGCTTGTAGGCAAAATGAGCACTTTGTTTTAAACAATTCAAATGAGCTTTAAGAAACGACTGATGGATCAAACTTATCGGGGTCACCAACAATCTAAAAGCCACAGTGTGACTTCAAAACATTTGTAAATGAAAACCGGTGTCCAATCAATACCATATCGACTTACCAGAAAGTTTGTAAACGTTTAGATACCAAGTCTAATGCATGAATTGCATCCTAAAGGCATATGAAAATGTAAAAGGACCAACAATCATTCGACATTTAACTCAAAGTAAACAGAGCAATTCCATAATGTAATACTTTCTTGTTTACATAAGACATCAAATCGGGAGCTCCCCAACCGGCTGCCTTCTTAGCAGCGGCCTTTTGGTTCTTTCGCTTCACTTTGCCAGGTCTGCCACCTTGTGAGTGAAAAGTCAATGTGCTTCTGCGAGTTCCAACCCTGTAACCACAATTAAGTAAATACAACATCGCAATAAATGACCATAATAAAGCAAAGACGCGAGTCAAATAGGACTTGAAAAAGGTTGTCAGGTTAGGTAACGGCTTAGCCAATTTCTTTTGGTTACTTTTTACAGATAAACAAATACCAAAACCGCTTGTTCGCAAGTGAAGGAGGCAAAATGGCCACTACCAACGAGGTTCCTTTGCATACCTGGTGTTTCAGATAGCTGATATCAATCTCAAATCATTGCATATCACTGCCACTCACCAACTTACTCATATCAGTTAGATTGCCTAATTGTTTACTGAAATGAATTGTCCTGTGATTTGTGGAGACAAAATCATTGTTACGTAACAGTGAGAGAATGTGTTCCTTTTCTTCAAGACACTCAGAACAACAAGACGATTCTAAATGAAACATTATGAAACAAAGGTACTCGATCATCAATTCCATACTTTCCGCCATAACTTTTTCATCACAAGTGTAGTAGCAGGTGCTTTTTCAAAACTTCGTGTGCATGTGGGTTACGTTTTCAACATGATCACTAAAAAGAGCAGGATTAACAATCCCAACTAAGTGTCGAATACAACAGAACTTGCCTTCCAACCCTGTAACCACGGCCACATTCAAGTAAACAGAACATCACAATAATGACCATAACAAAACAAAAACTCAAGTCAAATAGGACTTGAAAAAGGTTACAGGGAATGAGTCAAAATAGCCACTACCCATGAGGTTTTGTACCTACGAACCTAGCTGAAGCTGCTTTAAAGGGTGCGTGAGAGCATTGTTTCAGCTTATGCTTACAACATATAAGCAATAAAAACAAATTTTTACCCACAATCCTAACTTAAAAAGTGATTATTTCATTAAATTTAAACATAGCAATCCATTCAAAAGTGAAGTTTTGTCTCTAATAAAACACAATATAGCAATAAGCACCAAAAATTTGATGTCTCAAAACATTTTTTTTAAATACTTTTAAAAGTATTTTTGACGGCTAAAACATATGAAATATCTACTTAAATTTAGCAATACCTGATGCACCTCTTCTTGACGAGCACCTTTAACATGATGGATGGACTTGGCCATACCAGGTTTGAACACAAGTATTTGCAGACGACGCTCAAGGAATTTCTCCACAGAAGAGCCAGCACGTAATCAAGCGTGTTCTGGCTTTCATCCAACAAACCCATACCTTAAGCAAAAATGCTTTTTATTTTGTCTAATAAAACAATGCATTTGGTTGCCACTTGAACATACAAAACATACCATATTGTCTAATAGCCTGATTTTGTATGCAACAACAGAAATCACAAATAAAAAGAATTAAGTTTCTGTCATCAAAACACGAAGGGCTAAAATAATGATATTAACTAAATCAAACTCACAGTATGTGGATTCTGTCATCAAAACAAATTAGGAAAGGGTGATGTGGGTTTGCAGCGGTAACAAGGTTGCGGATGGTAGGAAAGCGGGTGGTAGGTGCTGCAAAAAAGGTATAATCTCACTATCTTTTCTTATTAGTATTTATATCTTTATGTTTGTCTTTGCTCAATTGGAGGAAGCGAAGATCAGAGTCAAAATATGCCGTGGAGAAGAGCTTACTTATGAGCGGAAGACGAAGTCGCAGGGGAACCTGTGGCTATTGAATCCTTCTCAGGAAGAGCTGTGCTTGCTGGGTCTTTTTGTCTAGTAGCTATGGAAAAGCCTATAGTATAGGGCTGGAATCGCAAGAAAACCCAGTCTCTAACTGAAAATTCCCTCTCACTTCTACGTTGATCCTCATATTGCTTCATTCTAACTTGTGGTTAAGGAAAATATGAAACGCCCCCATTAAAGAAAACATTCAAGGATACATCGAGTCTCTTTGATTTCACGTCATAGTGTCTATACCCGGACTGAGCATATCCAAGAAAGACACAAGTGGTTTCCGACACTACTTATCATACCACAATGAAAATGACCCCATTTGAATTGAAGCCCTCTATCGCAATGCTCCAACACTTGATTCACTTATGAGCAACTTGCTCCCACGCTTTTATTTTAGGTTTTCTTTGCTCAAGTGTGTGTTAAGCTGCTATTTAACATGTTTGTTTTACTACATCTGCTCTTATTTACAATCTTATGTTCGTGTTTTCCCCTTTTATCAGAAGTATAACTATCTTCCCATATGAACTTTGTGACCCTTTTGAGTTTTGAGATAGAGAAGCTTTAGTGCACATGGTTCATTATTACTATAACTTATTTTTCATATCGTTCAAAATCTTGCATATGGCGTGAGATTTAAACACGTGCTTTTGATGATGTAGATCATCGAACGTGTGTTGACTTGAAGGTTAGAAATCTATTTTCCATACTCATTTTGCACCTTCAAAGTACCATCCAAATAACCATTATGTTCGTACACATCATGTAATGTTAATAGTGAATGCAAATTGGTTTTGTTTACAGGATAAGTGGAAAACACCGGCTCACACAGCAAGCATCCCCCCTCCGCAAAGAAGGGGTGAACCGGTGCCGCAGCGTCTGTTGGGCCGGGTCACGGCCTGAAGAACCACTTTGAATACTAATGTGGATTCTAACAACACATGAACAATCTTATTTCCTTTCCTAGTATTCAAAGTGGTTCACTCTGACGCTTCAGGTCGTGCTGAATAACAGCCAGGACCCGGTCCAACAGACGTTGCGGCACCGGTTCACCCCTTCTTTGCGGAGGGGGACGCTTGCTGTGTGAGCTAGTGTTTTCCACTTATCCTGTAAACAAAACCAATTTGTATTCACTATTAACATTACATGATGCGTACGAACATAATGGTTATTTGGATGGTACTTTGGAGGTGCAAAATGAGTATGGAAAGTAGATTTCTAACCTTCAAGTCCACACACGTTCGATGATCTGCATCATCAAAAGCACGTGTTTTAACCTCACGCCATATGCAAGATTTTGAACGATATGAAAAATAAGTTATAGCAATAATGAACCATGTACACTAAAGCTTCTCTATCTCAAAACTCAAAAGGGTCACAAAGTTCATATGGGAAGATCGTTATACTTCTGATAAAAGGGAAAAACACGAACATAAGATTGTAAATAAGAGCAGATGTAGTAAAACAAACATGTTAAAGAACAGCTTAACACAGACACTTAAGCAAAGACAACCTAAAATAAAAGGAAGTCGGAGCAAGTTGCTCATAAGTGAATCTTGTGTTGACAATTGAGCAAAGACAAACATATTAACTGATGTGGGTTGTAAGGTAGTTGAAATTGGTAGATGTAACTTGTAGATGAAATTAAATATTGGTAGATGTAACTTGTAAGGTAGTTGAAAGTCTTTAATGTTGGACAAATAAATCAACATAAAAACTCTTTTTACATTTAAAAAAAAAAAAAAAAAAAAACTGGATTCTTGTATACTTTCTTTTTCAAAAAATAATAAAACTAACATAAAAACATACTTTCTTATATAAAAAAAATTAAACATAACATATAACATTAGAAAAATACATAATTAAAAAAAATACAAATTAAGAACACAAATTACTTTCTAAAAGACCATTACATGCTTTTTTTATAAAAAAAGATACATTAATAAGCCTAAAACAAACTAAAAATAGCATTTGTCTAAGATAAATCCGAAAAAACCTTACACACACAAACACATAGATTTATTTATGTAACCTAAAAAAACACTGAAAAAGCATTCTACTTTAAAGAACAAAAAAGATAGAAATAACATTTATCAAACGTTTACATATTTGACCAAAGAATTAAACAGATATATTTTTTTATGACCATATTTAACTTTTATCTAGAGAAACTATATGTTAGGAACAAACAAAAGCACAAGTTAACTAAAATGAGAGTAGAAAATTAAAAAATGATATTTAACCTTAACTAAAAGCTAGCCAGGTTCTTGCCACCAGTAGATCTATAAAAGAAACACTAAAAAACAACCTCAAAAACTAGTAGGAGTCTCAGTGGGCTGTGATTTGGGTGGTGATGGTGAGATAAGAGTAATTTTGTTAGATGTGTTTATGAAAGGCTATTTTTATAGTGAAGTTAAAGCTAACGCTCCTGCCCAACTACATTATTAACGGCTCTATACTGATTGATGTTTGGGTCGAGATACTGATTGATGGGTTGTATATATTATTTATGGCTCAAGCTTTGATTTTTTTTAGGGGTGGGTTTATATATAACATGATTCATTACAAAGTTCTCTTTCCGTCTCAAAATTATAATACATATTTTCTTTTTGAAATATCTCAAAATAAATGTTCACTTTTCTTTTAAGTTATATAAAGAGAATTTAGTGAAGGAATATTCTATTTGAATATTTGAAAATAATAGTAGTCTCACTTTTATTAAATTGTGTGATTTTTGTCTCACGACAATAATTTTAAGACAGAAGGAGTATCATGTTACTCTCTTTTGAAAATTTATAATTTTGGGGCTTATAAAAACCTCCTTATAAAAGCAGATAAGCGCACTTATATAAGTTATTTGAGTCATATAACCTCATAAGAAATATATAAGCTTACCCAAACACCACCTAAGTTATTGAGATCGCTTTTAAAGAGAGAGAAAGAGAGAAAAAACTAGCGTAACTTCGAAATACCAAAAAGTTAGGATATAAAAATGGTACAGTGGACGTAAAACAAAAATATTAAACATGGTTAAATTTTTGGGAAGCTAAAAATTGAGTTGTGTTCTGTCCTTGGGAAAGCATCTTTAGGTTTTAGCGAAGTAATATAAATGTTTCAGGTGATAATCTTTCGGATGAAGGTGTATATAAGTCGCACATTTAATGGGTAGCACAGTCGCATATATAAGTACAAGTTATAAAGCATAAGTTACAAATAATTGATTTTTATAGTGATAAGGGTAAATAAGTAATTTTATAAAGCATATATAAGTACAAGTTATAAAGCATAAGTTACAAATAATTGATTTAATGGGTAGCACAGTCGCATATATAAGTACAAGTTATAAAGCATAACTTTAATGTATGTTGGGAGGTGGTTGAAAGGCTTTAATGCAAAATGAAAACTCTTTTAACATAAAAACTACATTCTTGTATGGTGTAAAATAAATTACAAAATACATACACTACATTATTTTTCAAAAAAGAATAAAACCACATAAAAACATACTTCTCATATAAAAAATCAACATGAAGACATACATTATTTTCAAAAAAAGACACAAATTATTTTTCTACAAAATCATTACATGCTTTTAAAAAAAAGATAGATTAATGAGCCTAAAACAAACTAAAAAAGTATTTCTCTAGATAAATCCACATAAACACATAGATAATAGATTTATTTAACCTAAAACAAACACTGAAAAAGCATATTGATATACATTCTTTTAAGAATAAAAACAGATAAAAAAAATGCATTTATCAAACTAATAATACACAAACTCCTAATGAATTAGTTTACATATTTCACCAAAGAATTAAGCACATATATAATGACCGCATATTTAACTTTTAGCAACGCGAAAAACTATTAGAAAAAAAAAGGCACAAGTCAACTAATACTAAATGGGTGTATGTTTAAGTTTATATGGCGAGCTTATGGCTTATTTGATTTTCGGCTTATGTTTCATTAGCTTACTTTTTGGCTTATTTTGAAACTTTTTTGCTTATATAAGCTTATCATGTTATAAATCATAATAATAGCCTTATAAAAGCAAAAGAGTTACGAAAACAAGCCACAAAAAGTGAGCTAATGAAACATAAGCCGAAACCCACCTAAGCCAACTATATAAGCTTAAACAAACACCCTTAGCTTTTAGCTACTGATTCAGACTAAACAAAGAAAACACACGTTAACTAAAATAAACCATATACGACAAACTTAACAACAAATTTATCTAACAAGTTTTAAAAAATTAAATCGTACATTTTCAGCGGTGAAAGGGCGGCAGTGGCGGATTCCTGCAACGGCACCAACAGATCTACAAAAAAAATTGTTACAACATTTCAGAAGTTTAGAAAAATATATGGATCTATAAAAAAAACATGAAAATATATATGAAACACAAATAGAAAACCTTAAAAAACCAATGTTTTGAGATGAGATGAGAGTGTTAGGGCTGTTTCTTTTTATTTCCTGGTTGGATATAGTGTATGTTTAGAAAAGTACAAGTCATTTGTAACAAGAAGTGTTTGGAAAAAAGTCGTTTCTTTTGCATCCTGAATGAACAATTTTAACAACAGTAAATGACTAGTTTACCCTTCATCCTTATCTTGAACAACCCAGTTCCCATGGTTTAAATGCGTGGAGCTAAACTACAATCAAAAAAAGTGGTAAAAAAACAACCACATCCTAACTCCAGATTTCCCTAAACTCACATGAACCAATTAAAGACGCCAACTTTACAACACTAAAAAAAAAAAACTCATTATCCTACCGAGGTGTCTCAGTTGAAAATATGGGATTTCTTGATCTTCCGACCGAGTCGATTCAGTTGAAACGACAAGATGAAACGGGGCTTTAGAAGACAAACGAGAACAAGATATTGTAACTATTAAATTTTGATTTTTATGGTCCTTAGATCTGCTATAGTGTGCGGTGGTGGTGGACTGTTTAGGGTTAAGAGAGTAGGAGTGGTTGAAGGTGAGAATGGTGGAGATTGGTGGTGCGATGGTTATGGTTTGTGCAGTGGTGAGTTTGTTTAGATGGAAATGGGTGGGGTTTTTATGCCCTTTTACACTCAGGAATAATGTTTGTATTAAGCTAAAAAAAACATAATAATTTCCTGTGTGTGTAAAGGCATTTGTTAGCAAACAGGATATTAAGTTGAAAAGAAACGGGACCTTTGGTCTGTGTGTGCATGAGCATATATGTTTGCTTGTTTGCTTACTTGTGTTTATGAGGGAGAAGGAGAGTAGGTGGCTCTATTTAAGTTTGGAATTCAAGAAAAGTGTCAGGGGTTATTTGCATTGCGTTTTGTGTTGTTTATTTGTGGTAATTGGGGTGAGATTGGTATCCTGATAGCAATTAGAAGTCACGAATAGTACGCTTTCAGATCAATTAAATTGGAGTGTATACCAATTAACGACCGGATAAAATCTAATTGATTCAAGTTTGTGAATGATTGTATGTTTGCAGTAAAACGTGATCAAAATATGGTTGATCAGCCTTGTGTTTTCTCTATACGAAATAGAGAATATATAAGACGGTTTATAGGGGCGGTTATTAGGGCCTAATAACTGTAAAACAGTTATACTAACCGTAAAACAACTAGCAGCAGGAACTGCACTAGCAGCAGGAACCGTTGCACCATCAGCAGGAACCGCTGCACTATCAGCAGGAACCATCAGCAAGAAACCCTGCACTATCAGCAGGAACCAGCCAGGGGACGCTGCACTTGGACCCTGCCAGGGGCTGCCGCCCCTTGGACCCTGCTTCTCTCAGGGGCGTTGCCCCCAAACCCCCACCAAGGGGGCTACGCCCCCTTGGAACCCCCGTTAGTCCAGTTAATATCCAAATAAGTGTCGACCCTTATTTGCATATTAAACTCAATCTATTTTACACTAAAATACCAACAAACCTCCCCCATTTTAGTGTAATCATAAATTAACTAACTAGTTCACAGCAAACAATCAAACTAATGCATAAATGAAATGTCGAGACGATTGAATTTCATATTAGTATATTACGCATTCCAAATATTCGAATATCAAGGTTTCTCGAAAGATTGAACCTTGTAATATCACTATTGAATACATGAAGATAATATACACATTAGTTTTTCACACACAATTCTTACATGACACATTCTTTTACTAGCCTATGTCCCTATCCTTCATAAGTATATCAAAGCCAAGTCCCAGCTTCTTGAAGCAGCTAAACTTCATACTCATATAGGTAATTCTTTTAGTCTTGCACCTGCAAATGCAATTTTTCAAAAGAATTATTAAGAAGATATACTTCAACCTACCTCATCTTGCAGACTGAACACATACCTTTGGGATAACTTTGATGTTATGTTCCAAACTCTAGATGTTAAGCTTTCCACATTGAAAATTCAACACCAAACATCATATTAGGTGGGAATTGGGTATCTTAACATGAGAGCTTTCAAATGGACTTTAAACCTAATCCCACAGCTGATCCTTTCACGAGATCTCTACATAACCCTTTGGTTAAATGATCAGCTAAGTTCCGATGAGTTGCAATCCACTCAACGGATATGACACCATGCATTATGAGCTCACGAACCATGTTGTGTCTCACACCTAAGTGTCTTGACTTGCCATTATACACTTGACTATAAGCCTTAGCCAATGTAGCTTGACTATCACACCTGATAGAAATAGAAGAAATAGGCTTTGGCCACAGTGGAATTTCATAAAGCAAATTCCTTAACCATTCAGCCTCATTACCAGCTGCCGCCAAAGCAACAAACTCAAACTCCATAGTTGAGTTTGTTATGCAAGTCTGTTTCTTTGATGCCCAACTAATGGCACCTCCCCCAAGAAGGAACACCCAACCAGATGTAGAAGAATGATCTTCTTTATTGGTTATCCAACTTGCATCGCAAAAACCCTCAATTACCAAAGGAAATCCAATGTAAGTCATCTTATAATCAACTGTTCCTTTCAAATACTGGAACACTCGACTCAAAGCTCGCCAATGAAATGTACTAGGATTACTAGTAAACCGACTAAGCTTTCCAACTGCATATGCAATATCCGGCCTAGTACTTATCATGGCATACATTAAGGATCCAATCCTTTTCGATTATTCTAGTTGTGACACCGCTTTACCTTTATTAGGTAATAGCTTAAGTTGTGGATCCATGGGAGTACCTATCGGAGAACAATCCTTGAAATTGAATTTATCCAAAATCTTTTCAATATAATGTGATTGTGATATTGAAATACCCTTGTTCTCACGAATGATCTTTATACCTAAGATCACTTCCGCCTCCCCCATGTCTTTCATAGCAAATTTAGATGACAAGAATTCCTTTGTCTCATCAACTCGACCCCAGCCAGGGGCGCTGCCCCTTGGACCCTGCTTCTCTCAGGGGCGTTGCCCCCGAACCCCCACCAAGGGGGCTACGCCCCCTTGGAACCCCCGTTAGTCTAGTTAATATCCAAATAAGTGTCGACCCTTATTTGCATATTAAACTCAATCTATTTTACACTAAAATACCAACATTTTGTATGTTATTTTTGTTTGATCGTGATAAATTTAACATGTTTCTCGTGTAGCTCCTGATTAGGGGTAAGGCTGAGTAAAATCACCCGAAAACCGACCTGAATCGACAAACCGACAGAAACCGGGCTGAACCGAATCAAACCGACCTTATTCGGTTCGTTTTAGGTTTTGTATAATTATTTCAGTTTTACTCGGTTCGGTTCGGTTCAGGTCAAAACACACTTATTCGGTTTGAAATAGCTAAACCAACCCGACCCGAACTGACCTTATTCAGTTCGGTTTCGATGACTTTTACTCGATTCAGTTCTCGGCTCACGTTTTACCTTATTCGGTTTTCGGGTCGGGTTTGGTCTGGTCGGGTCGGGTTTGACCCGTTGCTCAGCCCTAATCAGGGGTGTCGAAAAAACCGACTTAGACCCGAACTCGAACCCGATGAAGCTTATTGAGGTTGGGTAATTTTATTTGGGTCAATACGAGTGGTATGTGCTTAAACACATACCTTTTATTTACCAAATTAAGACCAAAACAACCAAAAACTAACCAAAATGCCAAAGATATTTGTGTTTTTGTGTTTGTTTATGTGCAGGAACGGATATCAAAGAAAAGGACAAAAATAAAGCAAAGACCGGGAAACCGAGCACGAGATATGGAAGTGTTATTTTTAGCCGATGCTGGGATGCAAAAAAGTGGAAGTCAACCTTGAAGTTTCATCAAATGACAAAATAAGCCCTTGGAGAATATTTTTGAGAATGGCAGAATCAGACCCTAGAGTTTCATATTTTACATCTTTGGCCCTTGTATTTCATTTGCTAAATCCAAAATCCTAAAACAATAATCAAATCCGGATTTAATCACAAAAACCCAATCCATAAACATACCCCAGCCCATCTTCCTAGCCCACTATCCCAACCCTTTATCCCTTACCCGATCCACCCAACACCCAATCTTACCCGGTCAAACCTTATTTAATATAGGTCAAATAATAGTAAAAAATAATAATAATAAAGGTTACCCGCCCATGTTCTTCCCCTTATCCCCAATTACCCAGCCAAGATAAACCCTAGTTTACCCCGTACCCCAAAATTACCGAAAGTAAGGGCAAATCCGTACAATCAAGAGAGGTTCTAGAAGGTGTCAGGTGTCAGAAGAGTTAAACACGCACGAATGGCTATGTGGCAAGCTATCATTGGTTCGAACACCTCACCAAAGCTAATCCAAGGGTCGTTATTGAGAGGTTGATGATTTGAGATGATCTGAGGGCTGAAGATGATCCAGAGAAAGCACAAATCCCTCAGATTGCCAGCATGTCAAGAAGGGCTGAATCCTTCCTAGCTCGGCTATAAATAGGAAGTCGATCTTCATGTATTGAGAGTTAGTTTTTAGTAGTGTTACTCTGTCAAAATTACTTTATGTCTTGTAATTTTAAATTTCTTTTGTAAACTTTTAAGATTTTATTAATGAAATTGTTATTTTAATTTTCCTTTGATTCTGTCTCAATTAAGTTGTTTATCTGAATTTAGTTTATTAACATTGTTGTTAGCTTATTGCAAAATCATTTCTAGTTTATTCCTGTTTTAATCTCAATTTTTGTTAAATTTCTTTTAAAATCCAAAAATAATCCAAAAATAAAAAAAGTCAAAAAGTCAAAACCACAGGTTGAAAAGTCAACAGAATAAGCTGTTAATAAGCTTAGGTGTTATTAAGCTGAATTGGTGTTATTTCTGGCTTATTTTAAGCCTGGGTAATATAATTGTGAAATCAGATCAGCTTGATTTTAACAGGACAGCATGTGATTTTATGTTCTTAATCTTAGCTTATTTTAGCTTATTTGATCTAGCTATTCTTACTGCTTATTTGAATAAGAATTGTGGTTGTTTTTAGCTTACTAGTAGCCTGGTATGTACTTAGTAAAATATAGGTAGATTAAATTAGTAGGGCTAGTAAAAATTGCTTAATCTGATCTTAAAAGGTTGTTTGGAATAAGGGTATCTAAGCTTGTTACTGTAGATTGGCAGTTAGGTGAAATATGATTTGGCTTCATTAAGGTAATTTGAGATGATATCAGTAGAAAGTTTGAGGTTTAGTGATCACTAGAAGCAATTTGTTC
The DNA here is from genome assembly GCA_021014915.2 of Artemisia tridentata subsp. tridentata. Classification (NCBI taxonomy): domain Eukaryota; kingdom Viridiplantae; phylum Streptophyta; class Magnoliopsida; order Asterales; family Asteraceae; genus Artemisia; species Artemisia tridentata. The sequence goes on along the minus strand of CP139506.1, from coordinate 51,699,620 downwards.
TTATTTGCTTAATTGAGTCCCAAAATCTGTCACAATAAGCTCAGCAATAAGCTGAGTTGTTTTGAGGTTTTTATTGGATTGAAAAGTAGTGTAAAGGTTCTAAAGTCAGAATACAAAAGCTGGATAGGTTAGGTTTAGTTATGCACAACTTTTGCGCCACATTTCTAAATCTGCTGTTACAGAACCTGTTGTGCAGACTAGGACTTATTTCTGCTGCTGATCTAGCCTGTCTTGTGGCTTATTAGATTAAGCTTAGAACTTGAAATTTGGTTTGTAGCTAGTTGATACAACAAGCTTGAAGCTCATCATCTGGGATTCTGCTTTTGAACTTATTTGGAAGCTTATTTTGAGCTTGCAAATTCATCCAGTCAGACTTGTCTGTGCTTGTCTCATTTTCAGTCCAAAAAGCACTTTTTCAAGGGTAAATTTAGATAAGCAATTGAAGTAGAAAATTGGAATTTGAAGTACTTTTGGGTAGCCAGTAGTTCTGAGAGACTTTTGCCCCCTTAAGATTTAATCTCTCAGCTTATTATGACTGCTTATTTGGGCTGAGAAGTTGGATACTTAGCCTTTGCTTCTGTCTCAACATTGTGACTGCTCATCTGCTTATTCTGCTTTTTCATAGTGCTAATTTGTGATCTTTCAGTTGTTCTGTGCTTATTATAGTTAGCTTATCAGTTCCTGAGCTTCTTGTAATTTTTGGTTTTCATTTGCTTATTTTTAGCTTATTTCCTAGAGCTTATTTTAACTGTTCAGCTTATTTAAGCTGAACTGATTGCTGATTTTATTTTTCCTAGATTGTCTATTAAAAATTATAATTACTCAAAAATTTTCAGATTTTTCCTAGCTGTTTTACTATTTTTAAATCATTTAAAATTGTTTTAATTAGTTTTTTAATTCATAAAAAATTATTAAAAAGTCAAAAAAATATTTTTCTTTTTCCAAAAATATTCTTTTATCAGTTTTAATATAGGAAAATTATTTTTATATTTTTAGGTTTTAAATTTTAGAAAATCACTTTTTAATTACGTTTTAAAATTCGTCGCGTAACATTTTTAAATTACGGTTTTCATTTTTAGGTTTACATGCTTAGTGTAATTGTACTTTTAGCTTAATTAGTTGTTTTCATTTAATATTTCATTGTTCGTAGTATAAAATCACAAATCAATCACTCTTTTTCACACACATTCACTACACAATTCGACAACGTTTACGACAACTCGATATTCGACCTTTGTTGGGACACGACCCGGGGAAAACGCATACTGTTAGTGCAAGCAGTCTCGTTGGGGAGATTGCTAGTGCAAGCAATCTCGTTTGTTTTGATTGATGACAAACATGTAACTTGATACATAGCGTAAAATGTACAAGTTACTTGTAATCATATCTTGTCTCAACATACATTCAACACCTCTCAAGTCCTCGTATGATGCAACACAGGTTCGTACATGTTTGTTATGTAGCATTATGATCAAACCCTTAACAAACCATTTAGAATGTTTAAAATACGGTTAGGTAATTAAGTATTTTAAAAAGGATAATCATTCTACTTAGAACCTTATTTTACATGATCACTAGGATACATGTTACATACATATATACATTTACATATTTTAATATTAACACATGACATCATGGCATACCTAATTAGAAAATCTTATAAAGATATGAAATATATTTTGGAAAGATTTGGTAGATTTTATAAGATTTGATTTTGGAAGATTTAGTAAGATTTGATAATATTTTGTATAGATCTTTAAGCTACTAGATTTGCACATGTTTTAGTTGTACACATGGTTTTAGTCTTACACATGGTTTTAGTTGTACACATGGTTTTAGTTTTACACATGGTTTTACACATGGTTTTGCACATGGTTTTGTACATGGTTTTACACATAGTTTTACTATAAATAGTAGCCATGGTTTTACACATTGATCATCCAACTAGAACATACATTCCCTCACTCATTACACACACTTAGATCAGTAGCAAACCATGTAGATTCATACATTAATCACCCATTACATAATGATCATAATGTTACTAACTTTCATTATGTTGTAAGCATACATTGTTAATGATCCTGTGAAGCAAGCTCAAGATCATGAGACATCATCCATAGCATACTTCATGATCCACCAAGAAGATCTTAGTTGCATACATGAAGATCCATCACAACAAGTTTAGGGAGCTTGTGATCTTCATACATTGAAGGCTTCCGATCAATGGAAGTTCATATAGTGTAGGCATTCATATCCATGATACACTTATGTCATGGATCATTGTTGTAACCATCATTGTATCATTTAGATCAGTAGAGTGTGGTTAGTGCTTTAGTCCTCAAAGCACAAAGAGTGTAGGGAGTGGTTGTACCCTTGGTAAAGAACTCGACATCTAGCTTAGTGTCGGTAATTGTATAAGCGACGATGGGAGTGGTTGTACCCTTGTAAAGAACTCGGTGTTTAGCTTAGTACCGGAAAAGGAAGTAAGCGACATGTAAAGGTTTTCTCCGCCTAAGAAAGGGAGCTTGTTGATCTAGTGAAGTAACTCTCGAGTTGGGTACTCGGGGAGTGGAGTAGGGCGGAGAGGAGCTCCGTGACCGAACCACTATAAATCATCGTGTTCGGTTTGCGCTTTCTTTTACTTAGCTCTTTACTTTTATATTTGCATTATGTGATTGCTTGTGTTGTGATTATGTGATAATACTTGTGTGACAACTTGGTAGACATAAACTACAACAGACAGTGTTCATATTAGAACTAGCCAAAGTGGAAATTTGATACAACAAGTTTTAAGTTTTAAAACGGTAAACGTATTCACCCCCCTCCTCTACGTTTTCATAATTGGTATCAGAGCGGGTTGGCTCTCATTTTCAAAACAAATGGTTTTTAAAATAGAGTAAGATCCATGTATCAAATTACCTCTGAAGCAGAACATAATATGAAAAATGTTTAGCTAAGTATACTTTGAAATTTTGTTGTTAAATATCACTTTGTATACAAGCTTGAAGGTGTTCTTGAAAAATAAAAGAAAAATGTTTCTCAAAAAGAATTTGTAAGTGTCAAATTATGTGCTCAGAACTAATTTACGAAAAATACCGTTTTGAAGGGAGTGTTTGGAATAATCATTAAGTTAGTTGAAAAATCACCTCCGTAATATTTAGATAAGTCACATAGGTAGAAATGTTGTTAATATTTGTAATATATGCCTAAGATTAAGTGTAGCAAGTCCCACACACTTTCGCTATGTCAAAATATGAGTTTAGGATAATCTGTCACAGGTCTCGGCGGATCCAAATCACATAAAGGGCGGATCCCTCTAAAAGGATCCGTCAGATCCGTCGGTGCAGTACTCAGTTTTTGTCAAATTTCAAAAATTCATAACTAATTAACCGTAAGTCCGTAGGAGTCGCGCCACCTATCATTTTGAAGGGAATTAAGTCTATTTTCATTTAAAAATAGTCTCATGGCCTAGATCTAAATTGAAGTAGGTAAAATAAATCAAATACTATAACCTGTTCAAAATGTTAAGTTTTATTTTGACACAGTAAGTTAAACTTTTGAGTCGAGCAATGTAAATTGGTATCCTTTGCTCATAAATATGATTTCTTTTGAAACTAAAGAATTTGGTAATATAAAGGAAACAAATTAAGCTTGGCATACATCGTCATATTTAAACGCAAAGTGACGAAAAGTATATTTTCATCTATGCTATGCTATGTGGCTAACTGTTCTATATTATTTGCATATATGTGATATGCTTGTTGATAAGTATGATTGTAATTGTTTATTTGTAATAAATAAGTGTCTTGCCATGATACTTACTTGCTTGTTTATCAATTGCTTGTTTTATGCATAATAGAACATTTGCTAGATATTGTGTAATACATTGATAAACTATGTCTGTTCTACTTTTAGACTTAGATATTATTGACTGATTATATTATGTGAAAACCTTGCGTAACTTACTTAGAAATATGTACTAAGTGAAATGTCTTGAAAAGTATTGACTTGCACAAACTCTCACTTAATTGCTCAAGTATTATAATGAGTAAACATGTAGTATCTTTGAAAAAGAGTGTTTGGTACAAACAATTTGAAACAATGATGTGTTGAGTTGTTATGCCTTTATGATATTATCTTGTTGTTAAACCTTCATGTGAACTAACCATATCATGCAGGACGATAACACTTTGATGTTATCAAGTTTTCGGGTTTAAGCCACTGTTTGGCTTAACTCTCATTTAAGGTAAGTTAATATGATCAGATTAAACTATGTGTGTATGTGTGTTAGAATAAACATCATTAGTAGTTTTGCATTACATATTTGCTAATAGATATGTTCCAGGAGAATTTTCGGGTCTTGGTCGAAAAACGCGAATTTTGCATATCTCTCTGTTTGTTTTTAGTAGTTTTGTTCAACGGATCCGACGGATCCCTCATTTTGGATCCGCCAAGAGTTATCGTTGGATCCGCCAGTCCAGAACCCACGGATTCCACGGCTCCCAAACTTTGGCTCCGCTTTTGTTGTCGATTGGATCCGTGGGTGTCAAAAGTAACTTTTCAAAATTCCCAGACTAATCCCAATCCTTAGATTATAGATTCTAGTTTTTGTTTAGGTTTATTCTACTGATCATTAAGTGTATTTGGATGATTGAGAATTACGTAGAACCATAAGATTGATCAAAACTCATTCACATCAAATCCAATATCCTCCCTGTCTATAAATTAGAAAGATCAGGATCCTCACTCAAGATCACTCACGCTCATCACTAAGATTCTTTTCACTGATGATTTACTCATATTAGGATTAGAACATTTCACTTGCACCTATAGGAAAATCATCTCTAACCATAACTTCAAACTTCACAAAAAGGATCCAAGAGACCTTTCTCCATAAAGGAAGGAATCCGGAAACTTGTTTCTTGAGGTCCATGGACCACTGATCATTTGTGATCATTACACATATTCCCTGCATTCACTTGTCCTTTACTTATCCATTAGCTTGATTTGTAAATTGACAACTTCCAAACTAATCCAGACTCACTGTTTGCAAATATATCACATATTACAAACCCAACTCATGTATGTATTCACGTATGTTACCTCACTTGGTTAACATGTCATCCTTCAAGACGATTTACATCAAGTCATAACTCACACTTAGGTTATAGATGTAATTATCAAGTCTTGTTATTCTTTTCTCAAAGTAGGATTGACAACTTAAAGTATTTCATCCGAAATATTCAAGTAAATTTGACTTACGATTGTAGTCATTAAAAGTCATATCCAAAACAATCAACTCCCAAGTATTTTAACAACGTATGTTAAAACACTTATCCTATCGCCTAAGTACACTTGTACTTTCACTATTATCCCATCACACTCACTTCTGTGATATGTCTTATACCCTAATCCTTAGATCACATCACACACTAGTTATACCAACCAATAGATCATAAGAGTCTGTCTTCATCCTCGTTATCCATAAGAATTAGTCTTCATCACATTCAGCCCCTAAGTTTCACAAACATAACCAAACACTTCATCCGCTAGTGAAACACAAGAATTAGTATCCATTCTTGTAATCTTCAACATTCATGAAACCCAAAAGTTCAACAAACTCCTTCATCACCATAATTCACGCCATTGAGTGCATTGCTCAAAAAGCCCTTAGTCCAACACTCATACCAAATCAAATGCAAGTTGAATCAACTCATCAATACCTTGCCACCTATAGAATTAGAACTTCACCATCAAATAAGCATAATGCTCACATTCATTAAATAGTACCACAAGTCATCAAAGTATTGGTAATACTTTGTTTCATTAAATCTTGAATCAACATTGTAACAACTTATGTTATAATGAAATCTCAAAGCCAATCTCATACATCCCAAATAACAATCTTGAGGAGTATACAAAAGAAACTCAAGTAAGTTTATCTTGTCTAGTTATCATATTATTGAAACCTAGTTTATTTAGGATAAGTCTATCCAATTCAAATACTTTGTGTTCATATCTTCATTTAGGAAAACATGATGTTTCGGAAAAACATTATGTGTTTATTTTTCATCTTGTTAAAAAGGATAATGTATATCCTATGCATCATTATTTTCTTGCAACATGAGCGGTTATGTTACAAGATATTTCATTACACCACATTGGGCAAATAATCTTAAAACAAACATCCACTAGTTCTATGAACTATCTTCCTTATTGAGCACTAGTTAAATCTTACTTGTTGAAAGATACCATACGTATCTATTTCCTTTTAAGCGTACATTAAACCTTGGTCAAACCTTGTGCATATTCACATCTCTGGAGCATACACAAGACCTATTAAAGTTAGTAACTTTATTTAGATTCTTGTTCCAAAGAACTTTCTTCAGAACTTTCATGACATATCCCGTTACCACACACAAACACATGTCTTGATCTTAGATCACTTACATAACTCATACTTAAACTCAACTTAAAGGATGTCACCCTTTAGATCATTCAATCTTAGATTCCAAACACAATGATTAAAATCCATCGACACATATTTGTCAAATTTACGTGTATAACATGACATCTTCATCACACTAGTTTTTATAGAAATAGTTGAGTCTCATTAAGTCATGTATTGGTGAATTATCTTGTCTTAGGAATAATTAATCAAACAAGAAGTAGATGTGATTTTTCTTTAGTTTATTAAAAAAAAATCACTTGCATTACATATACGTGTATTGATTACATGATATTTGTTTGATATCTTGATGTTATCATTGTCAAATGTGTAAACCTTAGAAAGGTTTTGTCTGCATGCTTATATGCTGTATGATTTGTATGATATGTTCATTCTTTTGTTATATGCTATTTCGCAAGATTAACGTATTACTTGTTAACTCACACTTACTATATGGTGTTAGATAGTCTTTGTCTTTAGTTGACAATCATTGAGCTTTTTCATAGGATAGTCTAAATGGTACATGCTCCTAAATGTTATAATGGTTTGCATGAATCTTAGTCTCACTTCTTTGTCACACTATTTGTTTGCCATATGTGCACTTTGTCTAAGTGGTCTTGGTATGATGAACATTTAGAAGTCATTTTATTTTATACATAGATCATTGTGTTAATTAATGGGTAAGTATGCTTAAGTGACTAAGCCTAACTTAAAAACAATTTCACAATGTAGTATCTAAAACAATGCTATCTTGCAATATGATTATTTGTCTTTATGCTATGTGGTATCTTTATGTCTATTAGTAGATTATTTATTTTTATAAGATGTTGTCATATGATATTCACATCTTTTGTCATTAAGACTTTTTGTCTTGTAGGCTGATAACAAACTATTTGTTATTTCTCTTTGTTATGCTTATTTTGCATAATTGTTATCTCATTATTGCTACTTAAATTAGTAATATATTTATGGGATCCATTTTCTTGCATATAGCTTTAAAAGCTAATAGGATTAAGTTTTAGAGGTTTGAAATTTGTGTTTGGATATCTTTCAATATACCTCTCTCCAAATCATATTGTTGCTTCCGCTCACCTAACAATATCTCCATCATCTTTTAGTTAAAACAATATATCTCCCATAAGGAAAACCACATGCCTCATCGTGCGATCATCTCGCATTGATAGAGAAGAGCTACGTAACTTCACGGATGAAGTTCTTTGTATGCTAACCAATATCCACTAAAACATTGTTAAGCTCATCGCTTTCATTAATCTGCAACATCCTAAACACTTTACCTTCATTCTTCATTTAATGCATCATAGATTATGTTGAATGTCCACCAATTAAGGAGGAGAGAAATTCATTCACATAATTGTCTTTTCTTTAAATAACATGTACTCATGTTTCTTACATTCCCAAATACCGACAAGTAGGTTCAAATCACTTAGTTAAAACAGTTCACAAAATCACAAAGTGTTTCTAACCTTATTAGCTCAACATCACAGCTCTGCACCAATATCTCATTAAAAGAAAAACACATCATGTGTTTGACAAACCTCTTAAATGAGATACATTAAGTCTCCTTAGAATTTGACTAGGATTAGTGAAACCAAATTAGTAGTTATAAGTGAATAGACCTTAGTATGAACCTTCGTTTGATCAAAAACGACAAAACATGGCCTAATCGATTTTGGTCCCACGGAACCCTTCGATAAGAAGGACGGAACCAAAATTTTGGTTCCGCCAAATCCGCGGGTACCTGATCAGCTTTTAACCATTCAGAAACCAAACAACTTTAGGTAATCAACGAATCTAGGATTTTCATCTTAATCTCACAACTTAATTGTCTAGAACATCTTTAGTGTCTAGAACACCATTATAGGATCTCATCCTTTTTCACTCTTGTTACATATCAAGCATGTCATTGTCAGTGCAAACAGAACCATCATTCTCAACATGTTAGTCCAACCAACACTCTCATCATATGATATCATTCTCATCCACATATAGGTATCTAGTATTTCTAATTGTTACATATGGAATCTCTATTCCTAAGTGATCATTGTCTTCACTTCCTCTCATTCTCATTCAAACATTTACTATGGCATGATTCATCTTTGGTAGATGATAATATCATAACCGTAACCGTCTTCAAATACTCTTATATCATTTGCTATACATTAGAGTTTCTGAATTCATTGCATTCATTATAATCACCACCATCCATCACTTCTTTCACTAATCATCAATCCCATGGATTAGCGAAAAACCTACTTACATCAACCTTTAGTCATCCATTAAGTTATCATTCACTTGTAAACCAACATCATATTAACACCACTCACTTTAAGCTTTTTAACTTCACTTCATATCCTCCTCATAGGCATTGTTTTGTAGGATTTTATCATATGATATTGCTGCATCATATTTTTATTTGATTAGACAATCACAATTGGTATGTTGCTTGTGATTAGATTATTGATATGTTGCATAATATTTTTCTTTGAGATAAAATATATTGCACTAACCATTTCATTGTAGGTTCATCATCATATACGCTCGATCGTATATAGCTTACTCATCATAGGATAAAGTTTGCTTCGATTACTATTCCTTTTTTTATAGGTGCTTCTTGACAATCTCAAACCAGGAGGATTATCAGTCTAGCACCCATATTGCATCGTCTATACACATTGGTCGTATATGACTTAAGACATAGCTTCTAGTGCATTGATCTTTTGTTTTGTAGGTTCATCTTGACGCGCTAGAGCAAGGGGGAGCTTTCGTCAAGTAGTTTTTAGGATGCATCATATACACACATTGGTGTATATCATATACTTGTCCAAGGACAAATATTGTTTTATACTAACCTTTATTTTGTAGGATTCTTCATCCTTGGATCATATACGTTGGTACCCTAGCAACGGGGAGTATAGATCAAGGGGGAGGATATCATATTCTAACTATTTTTTTTTGTAGGATCATACATCTTAACATTGTCACTCCAATTAGGGGGAGTATTATCCAAGGGGGAGCCTTAAAGTTCTCATTATCATTGCATTATCATACTTGGTACTCTAATCTAGGAGGAGTAATCACCAAGGATTGGTTACCACATTCCGCTACGCATATCTTCTTTTCGTTTCGACAAAAAGGAGGAGATAGGTCTACATAGTCCAACATAGATTACTCACGTGTATCGTTGGCTATTTGCATTTCATTCATCATGCATTTTTCATATATATTCTTTTTATGTTGCACACCACTAACCTTGATGTAGGTTAAGAGTCTTAATTTGATCCATGGATCCGCTTACAACCTAGGAGACGCAACAACCATAGGAGATTGGAGTAGTCTATTTAACTTCACTAGGGATGATGCAAGCTCGCCATTTCGGGGAGAAATTAAGTTAACTCCAAGGACACACCCTTTTTGCTTCGACAAAAGGGGGAGAAAGGTGTAAACGGAGAAAGTGAGTAATTACGAACACAAGGAGAAAAGGGAGAAAGGTGTAAACGGAGAAACTGACACAAGAATAAAGTAAGTAATTATGGACACAAGTAACTTTTTGCATTTTACTTTCTATCACGTTTACATATTTTGTCATCATCAAAAAGGGGGAGATTGTCAGTGCAAGCAGTCTCGTTGGGGAGATTGCTAGTGCAAGCAATCTCGTTTGTTTTGATTGATGACAAACATGTAACTTGATACATAGCGTAAAATGTACAAGTTACTTGTAATCATATCTTGTCTCAACATACATTCAACACCTCTCAAGTCCTCGTATGATGCAACACAGGTTCGTACATGTTTGTTATGTAGCATTATGATCAAACCCTTAACAAACCATTTAGAATGTTTAAAATACGGTTAGGTAATTAAGTATTTTAAAAAGGATAATCATTCTACTTAGAACCTTATTTTACATGATCACTAGGATACATGTTACATACATATATACATTTACATATTTTAATATTAACACATGACATCATGGCATACCTAATTAGAAAATCTTATAAAGATATGAAATATATTTTGGAAAGATTTGGTAGATTTTATAAGATTTGATTTTGGAAGATTTAGTAAGATTTGATAATATTTTGTATAGATCTTTAAGCTACTAGATTTGCACATGGTTTTAGTTGTACACATGGTTTTAGTCTTACACATGGTTTTAGTTGTACACATGGTTTTAGTTTTACACATGGTTTTACACATGGTTTTGCACATGGTTTTGTACATGGTTTTACACATAGTTTTACTATAAATAGTAGCCATGGTTTTACACATTGATCATCCAACTAGAACATACATTCCCTCACTCATTACACACACTTAGATCAGTAGCAAACCATGTAGATTCATACATTAATCACCCATTACATAATGATCATAATGTTACTAACTTTCATTATGTTGTAAGCATACATTGTTAATGATCCTGTGAAGCAAGCTCAAGATCATGAGACATCATCCATAGCATACTTCATGATCCACCAAGAAGATCTTAGTTGCATACATGAAGATCCATCACAACAAGTTTAGGGAGCTTGTGATCTTCATACATTGAAGGCTTCCGATCAATGGAAGTTCATATAGTGTAGGCATTCATATCCATGATACACTTATGTCATGGATCATTGTTGTAACCATCATTGTATCATTTAGATCAGTAGAGTGTGGTTAGTGCTTTAGTCCTCAAAGCACAAAGAGTGTAGGGAGTGGTTGTACCCTTGGTAAAGAACTCGACATCTAGCTTAGTGTCGGTAATTGTATAAGCGACGATGGGAGTGGTTGTACCCTTGTAAAGAACTCGGTGTTTAGCTTAGTACCGGAAAAGGAAGTAAGCGACGTGTAAAGGTTTTCTCCGCCTAAGAAAGGGAGCTTGTTGATCTAGTGAAGTAACTCTCGAGTTGGGTACTCGGGGAGTGGAGTAGGGCGGAGAGGAGCTCCGTGACCGAACCACTATAAATCATCGTGTTCGGTTTGCGCTTTCTTTTACTTAGCTCTTTACTTTTATATTTGCATTATGTGATTGCTTGTGTTGTGATTATGTGATAATACTTGTGTGACAACTTGGTAGACATAAACTACAACAGACAGTGTTCATATTAGAACTAGCCAAAGTGGAAATTTGATACAACAAGTTTTAAGTTTTAAAACGGTAAACGTATTCACCCCCCCCCTCTACGTTTTCACACATACGTTGCCTTTTCCTTTGGAAAAAAAATATACTATAAAAACGACGAATCAACGAGCAACCCGAATTTTAAATAAGATTGGGTGTCGGGTTGAAAATGTTTGGCTAACTCAGGTTCGGGTCGACTTGATTGACCCGACTAAAGGTTTTTTGTATTTATTTTATAAATTATTTATGTAAACTTAGTAAACTAGTCAATTTTTTAATTAATTTACTCATATTTAGGTTGGCCCGAATCCGAATACACTCGACACAATACAGACCCGAACTCGACTAACCTGAGATCTTAAAAGGGTTACGTTCGGGTATACTTCTTTTAACCTCAACCTGAATTGACCCGAAACCGACTAACCCGACCCGAGCAACACCCTTGCTCGTGATATAATGATGTTAAATGACCTGAAGATAAAATGTTATTATGCATAAGTGTTTAATAGAATGTATATAGCTTAATTTCTTAAATACAAATAGTAATTTTGCAAAGAGCTTGTAGTTTTTTATAAAAAGTGTGAAGTGTGTCGTATGTAAATCAATTGACAAGACTCCATCTTAAAGTCTTAAACCGTTTTGGACACAAAAAAGTTTTTTTTTTTTTTTTTTTTTTTTTTTTTTTTTTTTTTTTTTTTTTTCGTTGCTTTTTGATTTACAATTTTGTGGATAGTTCTATACATCATGTTGCTTTATAATTTTGTAGATTGTTCTAAATTTCACGTTTTGAAGGTTATATAGCTTTGTTCTTTTAAGTTTAGTTGTTCATTCAAGTTTAAGGGTTTTGGATGTTATTAATTCATGCATCGATATGAAGTATGCAAATTTGGGCTTTTGGTCAGAATCATTTGGCATGCGGTATGTTGGTTGATGCTATACATTCTATGGTGTGCCCAAATAAAATATGGGTGTTTGAAAATAAAGTGACAAACCTATCGACTATCTGTGATGAGCTCCAAGTTGTCTCGTTTATTTGGTGGTCGAATAGCTCTAAAGGTGTGACTACTTCGCGGTTGATTGGTGCTCGAGTCCATATAATGCTTGCAAGAGTTAACATGGTTCCCACAGCTCATGAGATTGTGTCTTCTATCGCTAAGAATAGTTCAAAGTTTGTGTTCCTTTGTTACAAACAGTTGCAGTTTGGTCCTGTTAGGGGTGTCAAATAGGTCAAACCGACCCACGCCGAACCCGACTTAGCTTATCGGGTTTATCAACCCGATAAACCCAATAGTCATATCGGGTCGGGTTAGTGTCTTAATTAGTTTGTTATCAGCCGATAAACCCGATAAGCTATAATGATAAATTTATAAATCTATAATTTTTGAACTAAACTCGGTAATCACCGTCCATTACTCGTAGATTTAATCAATAAGCCCACTTTAGGGATAATCTCAATATTATGTGCCATCCTGTACTTGATCAATATCATAACAGTTCATAAACCTTCCCCACGAATCATTATATTGTCCTATGCTCGTATGATTTAAATGATGGTAGATTACTCTAACATTTGTCATTCAAGAAAAGGTAATGGTTTCATCTTTAGTTGTACTTGTATATTAAACTTAGCATGTTCAAATAAATGAATATATGGGTACTGATGTATGTTTCAACCGATTAAGAAAATAAGAACACAATTTATGCAATAATAATCCAAATAATCATACTTGCATTACCATTTCTCAGTTTGGCTTAAATAGGTGATATTGAAACCAAATGATCCTACTATCTACATGAACTCAACGAAGTTCGTATTAATCACTTAACAAAATTAGATTTGGGATTTTCACAAATGCTTAGGAACTACATAGATATTATGCATCCCCAAAAAATTTGGAAACTTGAAGCCTACTGCTATGAATTTCTATATGAATACCTATGAAAAAATTAGTTACATTTTGAAAATGAAATATTACTTAAAAGTGTATAATAACTCACAATAGGACAAACAATTGTAATCAATATTAATGTCTAAAATTGGTTGACCTGAAACAATATTTGTCTAAAAATTTTAAGTCCTTATATATAATTCTTGTGTCGGATACGAGTAAAGTGGATTAAGTTTATGTTGATAATCATCAGAAATTTTTGAACATAAAATATGTGTTCTTCTCAACATACTGTGTATATACGCAAAAGATGGGCCCTTTGTTGTACTTTTCTGTTTCACTTCCCACCTTTTGTACTTTCATTTAACTATGCATGTGTCTTTTTTAAGGTTCAATGCAATGTAGAGTGTTTTTAATAAACTCATGAGATGGTGATGTGGAGTCTAATTAGACCATGTTGAGGCCAATGCATTGGAGAAGGCAATTCGACATGATGTTGGCAGATTTGCATATATTGTTTGAAAATAAGAGACATTTTCTGTTTGAGACGTATGGTAACCATACATGATGAGGGCATGGTTGTATAGGTTAATGAAATCAAACTTTTAGGAAATAAGGTTTACACCGGAGAGAGAGAGAGAGAGAGAGAGAGAGAGAGAGAGAGAGAGAAGGTTTACACCGGAGAGAGAGAGAGAGAGAGAGAGATGTCGATATTTCCAATTCAATCGTCTTGTCTTGTTCCTAGATGTTCTATAGGAAAAAGTTGTCATTTCGTTCCTTCACGGTGAACCTTTTATTCTAAATTCTAAATCACAGGATAAGATAAAAATTCACTATCTTTCTTCGATTACAGGATCAAGATTCATTTTGTGAGCTAGATTTTGGCTGTGTTTGGTGACGCAGATTATGAGAGATTATGGGGGCTACAGCTTTTTTTTCTTCACAAAATAATCTTTTGTTTAAAAAGTAGCATTGTTTGGGTGAATAACTTATGAAAGATTATAGTAAAAATAATCTCCAAAAATAAAAGCTCCTTGAACCAACTTATGAAAGATTATGGGGGCTACAACTTTTTTTTTCTCAAAATAATCTCCAATTATGTCATTTTACACCTTTAATTTACAATTTCAGCTAGTATGCCAAACATCACTACAAAAAAATCTATAATTTTAATCTTTTTCAGCATCAGCAACAGCACCAGCAACAGGAACAGGAACAGCACCAGCACCAGCACCAGCACCAGCACCAGCAACAGTTACAAACTAGTTGAAGTGTATACGAGTAAAAAGGTAAGTTTATATAGTTCATGGTTTACAAAAAGGTGATGCGGCTTGGCGCGACACGGCGATGGCTATATACTTGATAAAGTCTATGACATTAGAGATTCTCTAACAGGTTTCATAAAAATTGGTTAATCTAAGGTAGACTAAGAAGTGTCGGTGGGATGTTAACATAGTTTCTTTCTATTATTTTTCCTCACTAATGTATAATTTATTTTTCCTTTCAAAAATTAAATATCAACACGATGATGGTCGGAAACGGTCCCGAGCGTATATTTGAGTTAAAAAGACTTGCCCTCCCTGGATTACTTATACATGAAAACCTAAATTTTACCCGTTTTAAAACTATACATTACATCTTGTTTCCTCTCTTTTGAACTTTTTGCTTACCAATCATAGTATTCCATATGAAACACGTTTCATGCATCTTATATTAATATTTGCATCAGAAAACCGGATATATTCTTTGAATATCGTAAACTCAACCAATTCATCACCTTTTATAAACATATATATCTTCAAGACCTGCTACCAAAATATGTTTCTATTATAACTAAACATTACATTTTTTTGATTATCCATGGATATGAATTCTTCTACTAGCAAATAATTTATCTTTTTTTCTTTGTACCTCTTTTTTCATGTGTACCTCATATTTAATTTCCTCTCTTGACTTGCATTTATGATTATTTTCGGCTTGATTAGTCCATATATTTTCATCTTGTAGAGTGTTGTCAACCTCACACCAACTACATTCTTGGCACTTTCATTGATTGTCAATAGATCTATCAATTGCCTTGTTCAGCTTTAAAAACAAATTTGATCTTGTGACACGCAGCGTCTATAAACATATTTTTGTCCAAAGGATCATGCTTGCATATGATGTTATCAAGTTACTCATTTATTAAATTTTTTAAATCATTAGAAACAAAAAATGGATCAAAGCTCAAGTTCGATTCAAGCATTATAGAAATATAGTTATAAAAATATTGACCAAAACTCTACGTAATTGATAGAGCTTAAGTTTAAAACATTTGCACATGCATTTGTTTTGTTTTGAAACTTGAAATAAGTTTAAAATATTTGTTGTGGTAAGTTTACAGTCTTCGTTTAATACAAAACCTTTGTTATATAAATCTTGTTACACTCAATAATCCTTAAAAAGATAATGGATTAGAGAAACTTGACTCAATTTTATCAACACAACCAAACTTTTACTATACAAACAAAAGTCTAGCTTGTATCTAAATACAATTAACCACATTACAATACTTGAAGGGAGGTGATTTGCACACTCTTCAAATTGATTGGCACACTCTAATTTAGAGTGTCTTGACATTTATATCCTTACAATGGTGAAAATGAGTAAAGTGATGTGAGGGTATAAATGTCAAGACACTCTAAATTAGAGTGTGTCAATCAATTAAAGGAGTGTGCAAATCACCTCCTGAAACATGGTACTGAATAGATATCAAATCCCAAAAGTGGTTTGAAACTTTGATAAGTACAAGAAGCTAAGTAAATATCTAATATTATTATGTAAAACCTTGATCCTTATTTGTATCCCAAATAGTGTACTCGTGTATAGCAACAACGACAAATAGTCTCCGTTTAACAAACAATATTGATACAAAAAGCTATAAAGAGGTTTAACACATATTCATTTGTCATAATTAAACATAATATGTATCAAAACACCATTTCTATAAATTAAGACGTAATGTCCCCTAATTTTGTAAACTAATAATGGGTTCAAGCTTATTATTATAATGAAACTAATACCACACACATTGATTCCATCAACATTAATGTCCTCACTACATCATCTTTACCATCTCTATGGGCATCTTTGACGTGCTCAACATTAAAGATGTGGTTGTTGATATTGAATTGAATCATATTTAATTTGCTTTGATGTGCACTCAACATCAATGTCCTTAGCTCGCTCCATTATCTTTTCCATCTCTCTGCTGCATGCATCTTTGACGTGCATATATTACTCAACATTTAAGATGTGGTTGTTGATATTGAAAGACTCATATTTAAGCTAGCTATCTCTAACATCTATGGAAGTAAACATACGAAATGGGTAAAAAAGGTGAGAAAATGAGAGAGCTTGGCTGCACGAAGCTATGAGGGAAGTATGGTGGAGGCTGATAGACTAGCTAGATTGTATTGTCCTCTCAAACATATATAAAATAAAGCTGATGAGACATACTAGGTGAAGTAAATGGTATGAGAAGTATGGTGTTGTTCAAGGAACAAGAGTATCTTCAAAGGTTCAACTTTTAAATTGAAGGACTGCATGTTTTGTATTTTGAGTACAAGTATACATTTGTCATCTTCATTTTAATTAAATGTTATCGTTTTCTTCTCATACAATTATATTTTTATTATAGTTTTAAAGAGTAAATTGCAAAAATCGTCCTTGTGGTTTGGCCAAATTGCACGTTTCGTCCTTGTGATTCATTAAGTGCAAAGATCGTCCTTATTTTGCACTGTTACGTGCACTTTTGGTCCTCCATCATTGCAAAAATCGTCCTTGTGGTTTGCCAAATTTCACTGTTGAAGGACTAAAAGTGCACGTAACAGTGCAAAACAAGGACGATCTTTGCACTTATTGAACCACAAGAACGAAACGTGCAATTTGGCCAAACCACAAGGACGATTTTTGCAATTTACTCAGTTTTAAATGTGTATATATATTCATTTTGGGCAAATGCTATTGTGTTGTGTTTGGAGAATATAATATAAAGTGACCATGAACATCATTTTGCCAAAATGAGAAGTAACTACGTACCTGATAACAATCAAACTAACTTTAGGGAATGATAGAAGAAATAAAGCAAGAACATATTTAACATTATGAGATTGGGATGCTACATATTCAAGCAACCCAGATCCAAAAAGTAAGGTCTTAGAGTTTTTTTGACTAAAAAGAATTGGTCAAGCAAAATGTCAAAGGGCATAGCAAACTAACAGTGAAAGGAAATAGCGATAGAGATGGTGGTAAAAATTTGCAGTTTTGCACATGTTTCAATCTTGTCAATATACCTTTTCCTCAAATTATCATGGTTGAATATTTAAATTTAGTCAAGAAAAAACTTACAAAGTAAATCAAATCCACAACTCTTCGTTAGAGCATTGGGTACCCTGGAGCTATGGCTCAAAATTCCCTGACACGTCAGCAAAAATCTTTATGGCACCAGAAATCCCACGGCAACACATTCTGGCCGTTACCCACGGCACCAGAAAATGTGGTGCCGTCGTCCATTTTTTTTTTTTTTTTTTTACATAAAATAAAACATACACAATATTAACTAAAATAAACTTCATTCATTAAAAAAAACACAAATTACATGAAAAACCAACGTACGATTAACGTAAACTACGATACGGAAATTAAACGTCAAATAGAAATTACATTAAACTACGATACGGAAATTAAAACGAAACTATAAATGAAACTACGATACGGAAATTAAAATGAAACTACAAATTAATGGAATGTATCATCTGAGACCCAACCGTCTTCACTCGAAGATGAATCAGGTGAGAACCAACCCATTTCCCAGTTCTTCCTACGCCTCTTCTTGGCTCCAAAATCTACTCATTTTGTTTGGAAAAATATATTGGAAGTGCGTGTGAAGTATTAAATAATAAGGGGTATTTATAAGATTTTTTAAGGGGTAATTTTTTTTTATTTATATGATTATAACAATAATCTAAATTTTTATATAAAAAATGAATTAGCGGGTTGTATTATAGTTCATTTGAATTACTTGGATCATAAAATAGCTCACTGATATATATTTAGTTCGATAAGTAGCTCACTGATAAACTCAATAACAGATCTTGATAAGTTCTCTATTCGGCTATACTCTAGGCTTTCATCTTTAAGGATCTCTACATTATATATAACAGGAGGCATTACACGTAGATAATACCAGAAAAGTCCACCTCATTGCCATGTAATTGTAATTTTTGCCATGTCATCACATTATGGCCACCTAAGCAATTCTCTCTACATTAATTTCTACAATAATTTCGTGTTTAGATTTTAAAAAAAAGTCACTTAAATGATTCGAACCATGGTTATTTACATGAATAACATGTGTGTTTACCATTAAATCAACAAGTTTATTTGAAATATATGTTGCAAAGTATAATATATAAACTCCTGCAATTATATAAAATCCTACAATTAATAAAAGTATGCGTGAGTATATTAAAAAAAAAAAAACAAAACAAAAAAACAATCCCACCAAATCTGTTATACCAAAAAAAATAAGGACCATCTCAGTCTCAGGTGGTTCCACCATTCACCCAGCCTCATCAGATGAACTATGATGAAGCGAAAAGTGTACCGCTTTTAGGGGGTCATTTAAGCCCTAAATCGTATTTATTTGATCAAATATTGCCCTAAATCGTTCCTTTTGTCATTTTAGGTACTTTGGAGAAGAAATCTGGAAAAGGAAGCATTTTGGACGTTTTTGGAGCATAAAAGTGAAGAAAATGACAAAGTCTCAAAATCGGCTGGAAAAGTACCTTTGACGGCGTCAAGTATTACTCTTGACGGCGTCATGGCTTGGCAAAAGAGGTGAATATGAAAAATACACATGATAAGCCAGAGAATTTTACAATGGATTTCTGACGGCGTCACCCTTTAAGGTGATCAAGGCCATCACGGTTTAACTTAACGAGAGACGGCGTCAAGCCCATTTCTGACGGCGTCAAGCCTTGATAAGCCAGAGAGGATTTTGGAGCACTAAAGAGGGACGGCGTCAAGAAGGCCATCCGGGAACCCTAGACACGGCGAGGTGACGGCGTCAAGATCTATAACGTGACGCCGTCAGCCCCTAAACTCTATATATAGTTTTGCAATTTTTTGTCATGAGTGTGCAACTTTGTGAGGAGAAACCCTAAGACGAATTTCTGCCATTTTTAAGGGTTTTCATACCCTTGGATCTCCCATGTTTAATTGAAGATAAGTAATTGTTTAATCAATCAATATGTCTATGTGTTGTTTGATTATATCTTGTTCTTGTCTTTTGATTAACATGCTAGGCTAGATTTATCTTGTGTTTGCTTAGATCTAATGAAACCTAGCTATTGATTATTGGTTATTAGTGTGTTATTAATTGTATTGGATGATTGTTTATCGATGTTAGGCTTAAGAAAACTGGCTAACTTCCTATTCGGTAACTTGCTTGAACGTCTTAAGAAACATGAACCAATGCGTACTAAGGTTTTTATGGTTGTATTTAATGCATGAGCGAATTCTAGTGATCCCATGTTAGGAGCTTCTTAGCCGGCTCGACATAGGAGTGAAGTAGGAGCTTGTAGAGTTGGGGAAGTACGTACGCCACCCCACGATTGGTATTAAGGAATACACCCGTCATCTACGCAATTAATACACACTAATCAACCGGTAAAAGATAGTTAGGGAGTAAGGAAATCTAAGTAAACACATTTTTCTCCACATAAGTTTCACAACCTTTTCATTTTCAGTTATTTTATTTTATTTGCATTCGTAGTTATTTGGGTTAGTTGACTAGCAACTAATTCCGCCCACTCCTTCAAACCCGAGATTTTACTTGCTTTTATAAAAAATTATAAAAATACAAAAAGAATCTTCTCTCATCCTTAGACCTATTAGAGTAGTTTTTCAATCCTAACGACACTATTCCCTGTGGAGAACGATCAATCCCCCGTACTTACCACTACACTATACTACATCGGTCAGGTACACTGCCTGGTGGGGTTGTAAGCCTCTTGAGATCCCTCGAGAGGTAAAACCTGTTGTAAGGTCGCAAAACCACGCATCAAGTTTTTGGCGCCACTGCCGGGGAATAGTTATTGTTTAGGTTGAATTTTTATTTTATTAGGTCTACTCACTAGATTCCTTTCTAGTGAGATTTTTATTTTCTTTTTCTAGGTTTTTCTTTAGTCTATCTTTTTTCTTCGTTTCTTTGTTCGTAACCATTACCATCCGACATCATGGAAGGTGGTAATATCCTCGATCCTAACAACCCACCACCACAACAACACCCACCTCCTAGAGCCCGTACCTTAGGAGACTACTCCCGTCCTAGCCACCATGGCTATCGAAACACCATTGAGCTCACTCAAGGAGCCAATGTCACTCCTTTGCGATCCGACACCATCCGGTTGGTGCAAAGCGGATGCGCATTCCATGGACTTCGTTCTGAAGATCCTAATCAACATCTTAAGGACTTTCTCAAAATCGTTGATTCTATAGACCTTGATGTTGCCACTCGAGAGACGACCCGACTGCGTCTCTTTCAATTCTCTCTGCGGGACCAAGCTAGTCAATGGCTAGAGCGTCTACCCGCAGGATCCATCACCTCTTGGGATGATCTCACCACTCGTTTCCTTGCTCAGTTTTTCCCACCAGGAAGAACTACCAAGCTAAGGAATGATATCTTGATGTTCCAACAACGTCAAGGCGAAACCCTCTACGAGGCATGGACTCGATTCAAGGACTTACTCCAAAAAGTCCCTCACCATGGCATAGAACTTTGGCTCCAAGTCCAAATCTTCTATGACCATATCAATCTCTCCACGAGGCAACCCATTGACCAATCGGCCGGTGGTAAGCTACGTGATCTAAGTGCGGAAGAATCATGGGCTCTCCTAGAAGATCTTGCTCTTTATGACAACGAAAGTTGGAGTGATCCCCGTGATTTGAATAAAATGGTCAAGGCAATATCTTTGCCTTCGAACAATTCAAGCACTTCCAACCGTAGGATCATAGAACTTGAAGACCAAGTCAAGTTTCTTATGAAATCCTACGAGGCTCCTAAACCTTCAAGCCAAGTGAACAAAATCACTGCTTCGTGTAAATTATGTAGTGGTCCCCACGACACTCATGATTGCATGGAACTCCCCAAACAGGCTTTCCAAGAATTCATATCCTCGCGAATCGATAAGGCGGGAGATAAGTGGCTCACCACTAATTATGGACCCAAGAATTCTGAAGATTGGTATGAGGCATGGAAGAGTAAGCCAGATTTTAGTTGGAACCAAACTCGAAGCGTATCATTCAATGACTCTCCCCCACTCACCTGGTCTGAACATTATCCTCACCAGCATACGCATAAACAACAAAATCGCGAGGAATCACTGCAAAAATTCATTCTCTCTCAAGAAACACAGCTCTCCAAACTTGAAAATCAATTCAGACAACAGCAAGTTGATATGAACAACAAGGTTGATAACCTGTTAAAGGTTATCAATGAACGCATTGCTGGCAGGTCAACTTGCGAGCTGGCACGAGTTAATGAGATCAAATCTGTCACGGTGACTCACCAAACACCCCCTCCTGTAAAAATCAAGCACCCTAGTAAACTCTTCAAACACATATCACAAAACGGAAAAGAACTTAGAGATACTCATACCCCTTCAAAACCACTCCACTTCGTGAACACCATCACAACAATGCCTATTCCTAAACCCCACCTGGACCAACAATCAACCAAGAATGTGGACAATGAAATGGAGGATGAAGTTCCCGAAAAGGACACCGAGGCGCCCGGCGACTATCTAGACTCACCAAAGAACTCTAGTACAAGAGAGTTGAATGATGAGGAGGGCTCGGAAGAGAAATCCGAAATGCCTCATGGGCTCCCAGGATTGCTAGACCGCCCCCTGGTGGAGGAACTTGAGAGGGGCACAGCAAATTTGCCTGTGGGATTTGGAGAGAGAATAGAGGATGGCGCTCACAGGGTCTTTAAGGTATCTTGCACCACTAGGAAGAAGTTTATAAAAGATGCCTATATAAACCCCAACTCTTCTATGAATGCAATATCCCTTTCTCTATATAACGAAGCCTTCACCAAACAGGTCAAATATGAAGGGTTTAATATCATCGGGGTAATAAGGAGGGTACCAATTGTGATAGAAAAGTTCCTCTTTCATATCGAGCTAACTGTATTTAATAACATGAACTCTATCATCAGCCCATCCTTAACTGGCCTTGTCCTAGGCAAACCATTCATAAAAGCAACGAGAGTGATACTCGATGAGGATGATAGGAGTGCATTATTTACGGATGGTGTCAGGAAAGTGATTTTTCGAGATGGCAGTGAAGAAGTGTATGAGTATCAACCATCAGCAATTGGCAACACATGGGGGCTACACGGTAGAAGGCCTGGCCGAATTAAGCGATGTGATCCGAATAATCTCAAAATACCTTGCATGATTGGTCACAAGCATTTTTATAATGTTTACATTGACACATGTTTACCCAAAAATGTGATGTCCTTGTTTCATTATAACAACATTTGCAGATGGGGAATGATTCATAAAGGGAAGGACGACATTGGTATAGATGATGATGTACAGGTGTTTGTAGGAAATATGACATTCACTATGAGCTTCGCAATCGTCAATAATATCGAAAAGTACATCGATCCCAGGTTATCACAAGTTGTTTTTGGGGCCCCTTTTTGCAAGGCCACAAGCTTGGTTGTGGACGAGCTCAATGGGATCATGACTTTCACCGATGGGATTAGGGAAATCTCATACCAAACGCCTTACAAGATGAGAGAATTCAAGGAGATTGATTATGGAGGGCTCGATGGGTTAAGTTCCCAACTCGTGTTATGTGATGATGATGTGAGAAGGGGATGTAAGGACACTTTTGACCTGTCAAGTGGATTCTTTAAGCATGATAAGGAGCTTAGTTCTAAATACCAAAACAATCCTTTTGATCTCGAGGACCCGAAATACCTTTACTATGAGAGTGATTCTGATAGAGAATCAAAGGAGAATGGCCTAGGAACCGTGACCAATGATGGAGTCACGTAATGTACGGAGACTTTGAGTCTAGCTACAAGACTCGTTAATAAAGAAAAGCGCTTCTTGGGAGGCAACCCAAGCTTTATTTGCTTTGTATGTTTATTTATTTGTTTGTTTGATTTTATTTGTTTCCGTATGTGTGTTTAATTTTTATTATTATTGATTCATGTTCAAAACTAAATTGTGAAAATGTTTTATCTTGTTTTTAACTTCGTCTTAACTACATATAAAGGTATTTTGCAAAAGTTAAGTGTAAGGGAAATCCAAATCGGTTTATCAGAACACAAATGAACATGAATCGTAATGATATTAAATTAACATACATATTAGTATTTGTTTGAGTCAAATGCTTGTATCGAGTCATGATGATATTTTGCAGGATTTCCAGGAAGTAAGGTATAGGTTTTTCCAGAAATTTTCCGGAAAAATAACATGAGAATTCTGTCAGATCATTTCTGACGGCGTCAGGCGTTACAACCTGACGGCGTCAGGTTTTAATTTTCAGAAATTTTTGAAAGTTTTGTTTTCATAAAAAGTTTTTATTAAATCTCTAACTTATAAACCCCAGGAATCTGCAAAATTATCATTTCACAAGCATTATATCCTTATATAGAATTTATCCCGCCGATGTTATGCAGGTTTTCGTGTTCGTTTTCTCAGGTTTAACAGGTTATTTTGGACAAGGAGATGTATTTGGAATCAAGCTTTTGGTGATGCAGTAGTCTTGGAGCTTCTACATTCTCTTGGAAGAAGATCTAACCATGTTACCCCATTATCCACCAAGCGAATCAGGGGAGTATTGATTTCATTCTTTTACCTTATTTACTTTTACATCTTGTTATTTGAACATTGGGGACAATGTTCATCTTAAGTGTAAGGGGGGGGGGTAAAGTACGATACTTTAGAGAATGCAATTACGCTTGATTTTTGTTTGTTTAATAGTAGATGTGTAATAAAACTGAGATAAATACCTGTTAGGGCAATTTTAGTGCCAAATTTAAAATTTTTTACAACGTATAGGAGTGAAACTTTGATCTTAATGAGCGTCTCACGGATAGGAGTTATATGACTAGCACAAAACCGTACCACTAAAAAAATTTTCCACCCCCAAATATGTGAGGTTCGCCCCTAGAATTGGTAGGAAAAGCATTTATGCTATGATGTGTGTACCGGTAGCACTTAGATTCTAGAACTTGCGTTAGGACCATTCCGAGGCCACAAGTGAGACTACATTCGTGTAGTTAGATTTACTACATGATAAGAGGCATTAGGATTAACCCATTGTTTTACACATGTGTTTTTTTGTTATAATTACATTGGCTACATTGGTCAAGTAATTCTCCCACACCCTTTGCGTTGTACTCATTTTTGGTACACGATACCCCTAGTACACCCCTCAGAGCCTATCTTTTCGTTTCGACCTTTAAGCATTTTACTTAAAGGAAGAATTTGTTTACAACCCACTTAAATGTACACCCAAATCGCCTTAGCCTACCTTGTATGCACTCATTTTTAGTTCATTATTGTGACAACATTTGTTTAAACCCCAAGTTAATTATCTAATTGATTACATGGTTGCTAAGTCGAGGCATATCCTTGTACATATTGTTTTGGGACGATTGGGACTCATGGGTAAAGTACTAGTATAATGGAGTAATGGGGAAGAACAACATTATTACCCCCATATGTGCTAAATATTTTAAAAGTACTCCAAGTGTTTCGATTATCTTAATTCGAGTCATTAGAATAGTTATTTATAAAGTTATGTAAAAGTTCAAGTGTAAGGGGGAGATCCGAGGCCCCTATGATGTATTATTTTGGATGGTAGGGCAAGAGTGTATGGAAAAAAAAAATCGAAAAAATCAAGAAAAATACAAAAAAATGAGAAAAAGAAAAATAGAAAAAACATACGGACTACCATCCCGTTTCATTTTATGCTTATTTTATGTTTTTGTTATTTTGTTTTTAGCTTAAGTCGAGTCTAGTCTTGGCTTAGCAACGCCATATTGTTCATGTAATTAATCAAGATCTTTAACTCGCCACCAGTAAAATATCCCTTATCCAACAAAACCGTGTTTATCATATCCCTACACCTCACGTTATAACCCATTTAAAAGCCCTCTTTGATAGTTTATCTCAGGTGCTTACGCCTAGTGGAGGAGGTTTTCGATCCTTTCCCAAGCCTATGGTAATCTATTTGCTATGACAGGTAGTGAGAGATATTATCCGTTTTCATTTACGAGATTTATTTTGATGACACCTGAGAGATGTGAGTATCTAAACACTACTTGTGAGGTGCTAGTTTGTAATCTCCGTGCTTATTATGATTAAAGTGGAACGACTATTTATTGTAATTACTTTTATATTAGCGTTAAATGACCCCTAACTTGTATTTTGATTAGAATAAAAGCGCATTTGCTTGAGGACAAGCAAATCTCAAGTGTAAGGGTATTTGATGAAGCGAAAAGTGTACCGCTTTTAGGGGGTTATTTAAGCCCTAAATCGTATTTATTTGATCAAATATTGCCCTAAATCGTTCCTTTTGTCATTTTAGGTACTTTGGAGAAGAAATCTGGAAAATGAAGCATTTTGGTCGTTTTTGGAGCATAAAAGTGAAGAAAACGACAAAGTCTCAAAATCAGCTGGAAAAGTACCTTTGACGGCGTCAAGTATTACTCTTGACGGCGTCATGGCTTGGCAAAAGAGGTGGATATGAAAAATACACATGATAAGACAGAGAATTTTACAATGGATTTCTGACGGCGTCACCCTTTAAGGTGATCAAGGCCATCACGGTTTAACTTAACGAGAGACGGCGTCAAGCCCATTTCTGATGGCGTCAAGCCTTGATAAGCCAGAGAGGATTTTGGAGCACTAAAGAGGGACGGCATCAAGAAGGCCATCCGGGAACCCTAGACACGGCGAGGTGACGGCGTCAAGATCTATAACGTGACGCCGTCAGCCCCTAAACTCTATATATAGTTTTGCAATTTTTTTGTCATGAGTGTGCAACTTTGTGAGGAGAAACCCTAAGACGAATTTCTGCCATTTTTAAGGGTTTTCATACCCTTGGATCTCCCATGTTTAATTGAAGATAAGTAATTGTTTAATCAATCAATATGTCTATGTGTTGTTTGATTATATCTTGTTCTTGTCTTTTGATTAACATGCTAGGCTAGATTTATCTTGTGTTTGCTTAGATCTAATGAAACCTAGCTATTGATTATTGGTTATTAGTGTGTTATTAATTGTATTGGATGATTGTTTATCGATGTTAGGCTTAAGAAAACTGGCTAACTTCCTATTCAGTAACTTGCTTGAACGTCTTAAGAAACATGAACCAATGCGTACTAAGGTTTTTATGGTTGTATTTAATGCATGAGCGAATTCTAGTGATCCCATGTTAGGAGCTTCTTAGCCGGCTCGACATAGGAGTGAAGTAGGAGCTTGTAGAGTTAGGGAAGTACGTACGCCACCCCACGATTGGTATTAAGGAATACACCCATCATCCACGCAATTAATACACACTAATCAACCGGTAAAAGATAGTTAGGGAGTAAGGAAATCTAAGTAAACACATTTCTCTCCACATAAGTTTCACAACCTTTTCATTTTCGGTTATTTTATTTTATTTGCATTCGTAGTTATTTGGGTTAGTTGACTAGCAACTAATTCCGCCCACTCCTTCAAACCCGAGATTTTACTCCTTTTATAAAAAATTATAAAAATACAAAAAGAATCTTCCCTCATCCTTAGACCTATTAGAGTAGTTTTTCAATTCTAACGACACTATTCCCTGTGGAGAACGATCAATCCCCCGTACTTACCACTACACTATACTACATCGGTCAGGTACACTGCCTGGTGGGGTTGTAAGCCTCTTGAGATCCCTCGAGAGGTAAAACCTGTTGTAAGGTCGCAAAACCACGCATCAAACTATTATCCAAATTCTTACAATGCTAATTCCCATTATTTTCAACAACCTGGATCTAACCCGTTGACCTGTACACAGACAACTCTTGGTTCTCAAGGACCAAGGTTATATAATCATGTTTGCTTTTTGTTTAATATGAGTTTCTTTAGTTTTTATAAATGTCAATCAGTGATAAAGTGTTTACATATATGATGTGATCTTGGTATCAGCAGGCATCTAAACAGGTAACGGCATTTAGGTTGCCTTATTTCAGCAAATTATTGTGTTTAGATATAATAAGCACTTTAATTTTTTGTATTAGATAATTAAGAGTATGATAGGTGATTTATGTTTTACCACAATAGTAAAAAACGTTTATGTAGAGATTTCCCTAAAAAAAGGTGTTGGTATAAATAATTTTGTTACAATTTGTATAATTATATATTTTGTGATTTTTTCCTAAAAAAAATATAATATAAGTTTGGTATATATCAATTGTTATAATTATTTATTATGTGATTTTTTCCTAAAGAAAATATAAGATAACTATGGTATATATCAATTGTTATCTTAAAGATTCTCTGAATGTTTAACCTAATCTTACACTATATATACAACGTTATTTAATGACCTTAAAGCATAATAACAAAGTCGATTGAATATTGACAGTAACATGCAGCCCAGTAACATGCAGCCATAGAGATACTCACAGAGGCTTTCAAAAGCCAAGGAAAGTAATGCATCCGAAAAACAGCAGGAGGAAAAGAAAAAGAGTAGAATGAATTTAGGTTATTTTATAATAAGAAAAAAAGTTTAATTGAATCAATATATATGAATTTTTTCCTTTGATCTGTAAATTTGATATATTTATGATGTGTATGTGTTGATGATTTGTTAGCAGCAAAGCAACCACTGAAGAAAGGTACACAACTACATTTACGAGGTATGTTGGCCATTAAGAAGTAATGATTCATTGGTGTATAAATTTTCCCATTAATGCATACCATGTTATTTGTGATAAATTTACAGAAGCAAACCGTGTTGAAAAAGATGTCACTATATTGGAGCAACCAGGTATTTGTGGACTTTACTAGAGGGGTTGTGGACTTATAAGTTTTGGTCAAAGTTTTGCGTAATCGTATGGTTGTTAAAGCTGGTGAATATTAGTATACTGTTATTTGTATAGTTTGATGGTTTTATAAGTTTTGTGGGCTTATAAGTTTACTAGACTACGCAAAGTTACTGGACTTTACTAGAGGGGTTGTGGGCTTATAAGTTTTGGTCAAAGTTTTGCGTAATCGTATGGTTGTTAAAGCTCGTGAATATTAGTATACTGTTATTTGTATAGTTTGATGGTTTTGTATCTAACGGTTATGAGTCTGTGATGTTGAGCTTAATATGATTGATTTGTGCTTTTTGTTGCTTTCATATTTTGTAAAATTAGATAAAGTTAGTGATGGAAAAAAACATAACTTTTTATCATTAACTTATTAAGAGCTTTTTGTTGCTTTCATATTTTTTCATATGTTAGAGTATGTTTTTGTATATAACTTTTTATCATTAACTTATTACGAGTTGGGTTTGGTAAACAAGATAGAACTATGCTAAGGTATGCTAAGGTTATGTGTAGCTCATACTGTTGCAGCTGTGTCTTTGTTTTGGGGCTGTATGCCTGTATGATCAACTTGTGCTTGTCAGTTGGGTTTGGTAAACAACATAGAACAATGCTAAGGTTATGTGTAGTTCATAGTGTTGCAGCTATGTCTTTCTTTTGTGGCTGTATGATCAACTTGTGTAATGTGTAATTAGGCTGTCAACAAGCATCTTGGTTACACGGCTGTAAATGATGTGTAAATTAGTCTGTCACAATTTTTACAATAATCATATTATTTAGATTATTAAGTAATGTTGAAAGGTTTAGATTCATTGGTGTATAAATTTTCCCATTAATGCATACCATGTTATTTGTGATAAATTTACAGAAGCAAACCGTGTTGAAAAAGATGTCACTATATTGGAGCGACCAGGTATTTGTGGACTTTACTAGACTTTACTAGAGGGGTTGTGGACTTATAAGTTTTGGTCAAAGTTTTGCGTAATCGTATGGTTGTTAAAGCTGGTGAATATTAGTATACTGTTATTTGTATAGTTTGATGGTTATATAAGTTTTGTAATGATGTGTAAATTAGTCTGTCACAATTTTTACAATAATCATATTATTTAGATTATTAAGTAGTGTTTAAAGGTTTAGAGTGTTGGTGTATTGTTGGTTTGAGTACGGTTTTGGTCAAATTTTTGCGTAATCGTATGGTTGTTAAAGCTGGTGAATATCAGTTTATTGTTGTTTTAGATCGTAATTATATGTTTATTGTTATCTGTTGTTGTCGCTGTTAGTGATGGTTATAGTTTTAATTTGAAGTAGTTGAATTAGATGTGTGATTTGTTCAGTATATTTGAGTTTGTTTGGTCACTATTTAGACTTTTTTAACTGTACAAATAACTGTTATTTGGGGTTATGAGTTTATTTATATTTTGAAAAGCTCATAAGCTCATTATCTGCGCTTATGAGTTTATCAAATAAAACTTTTGGCTTATTTAAGGTCATAAGCTTAACTCATAAGCTGAATAATGGGCCAATGGACTTTGCAAAATAAACACGCCTTAATAATCTGTTGTGGTCAGCTTGTGTATGGTTTGATTTCTATTGCTTTAAGATTTTGCTTGTCAGTTGGGTTTGGTAAACAAGATAGAACAATCCTAAGGTTATGTGTAGCTCATAGTGTTGCAGCTATGTCTTTGTTTTGCGGCTGTATGATGAACTTGTGGTTGTCAGTTGGGTTTGGTAAAGAAGATAGAACAATGCTAAGGTTATGTGTAGCTCATAGTGTTGCAGCTATGTCTTTGTTTTGCGGCTGTATGATGAACGTGTGCTTGTCAGTTGGGTTTGGTAAACAAGATAGAACAATGCTAAGGTTATGTGTAGCTCATAGTGTTGCAGCTATGTCTTTGTTTTGCGGCTATATGATCAACTTGTGTAATGTATAATGTGGACTGTTTTTTATTTTAGATTAAAAAGACCAAACTAAGCTAAGGTATTCAAAAACAGAAGTACAATAAGCTATATAAAGAACTATAAATCAAGACTTAACTGAAAATAAGCACTTAGATAAGCTATATATAGATTAGACAATTTAGAAAAAATTCTGTCATTGTGGTTCATCAGTAGCATAATTCGTCAACAGTTCTGTGCATGCCCACTTTGTAGTCAGTTATAAGTGCTTATTTGAGTTCTTTAGTGCCACTTTGTTCTATATTAATCATTTTGCGCTTGCTAATATGGATTTGATTATCTCTATGTTTTACTTTGCATCAGTTTCACAAACAACAAACAAAGACACTTCCATCGATATGTCCATCTTTGAAAGTGACACACCAGGGAGAAACTATGGTTCTGATGGTTTAACTTTAAGAAGGCGAAACAAAGGTACAATACCAGCCTTTTTTGATCATTAAAAAAATACCCTTTTCGCTAAATCAGTATATATATGTTGGTACAATTTAATTTGTTGCTGAAAATTAGTTTATATATGTTCACCATGGTTTTAACGTATTGTATTGTTACTATGTTAATCTATATGCTAAGCTCATCAGTAGTTTTATGGTTTATAACTTGGGTAATGGGTTGGGAGGAAGGTGAGTGAGTATGATTGATTTGAAAAGGTTTGGGTCATACCAAGTGGCCTGTTAAAGCCTTTTTGGCCCATTAAAAAAAAATACCATTTTCGCTAATTGGTTTACAAAATGTAACCCAATAACGATCAGTCATTAATCAAATCAGTGTATATATGTTGCTATTTTTCTTACAAATTACACACATTTTTTATTATGTTTTTGTTTCAAAAATTTTATGTAGTATAACAGAATTTATGTTTTACTTTGCATCAGTTTCGCAACCAACAAAGAAAGACACTTCAATTGATATGTCCGTCTTTGAAAGTGACACAGCAGGGAGAAACTATGGATGTGAGGGTTTAAATTTAACAAAGCCAAACAAAGGTACAAATCCTCTAAATTGATTTGTATAATTAACATAAAAGATGTTGTAAGTCAAAAAATTAAACTAACACATTGTTGAAGAATACCTTTGAAGGCCATTCTATATGTTTTTTGATCCATACTACATATATTGAAAGAAAAAAACATGTAACAGAAAATATATTTACTTTGCATCAGTTTCACAACCATCAAACAAAGACAGTTCTATTGATATGTCCATCTTTGAAAGTGACACACCAGGGAGAAACTATGGTTCTCATGGTGTTTATTTAAAAAGAGCAAACAAAGGTACAATACATGTAAATTAATCTTTTGTATAATTATTTACATATAGTGCTAATGTTTAATATGCGTTCTGTAATTGTTGTTAGGGAAAGGATATTCAAGCACTAATTTTGTTAAGGAATCATCATCTTTTGATGGTACAAGTGTAATTATTATTAATAATTAGAGTATCTTGCACATTTTAAATAGTTAATACATTGATCATTTGTATTTATTAATATATGTTGAGGCATTGTTAACAGGTAAAACAGGTTCAAGGGGACGCAATATAACTGATTCTGAAAGGCTATCTTACATAAAAGCTAGAAGCGCATGTTATTTGCAATCAGGAAGCAAAACAAAAGGTACAATAGGTATTGGAAATCAATCAGCCTGTTTTGATGGTCATTTAGGTAACAAAAATTATTGAATCAACTCCAATAGTATCTTATCTATTAATTTGTTCCTATTATTCAAGTGACTATGTTATTTTAATGCTTAAATTGAGTTTACAAATTAATTTATAGTAGGTAAAGAACAACAAAATAAAGGAACTGCAATAGGAAGGTCAACTTTTGGTTATATACGACTAAGTTTAAAAGAAATTTTTCAGGTAATTTATGGTTTTAAAATGAATACACCCAAATATATTGGTAACTATGTTATATTCCATGTTACATTTCATGTTTAAAAAATGCATAAATCACTAGCTTGTGGCTTGTATGGATCGAATGGAGGATGTTTTAGAGAGAGAAATGGGAGCCTTTTAGAGAGAGAAAGTAACTTGTGTAATATTAGATTGAAAAGGTCCAACCCTTCCCATGTGTGGGAAGGGGTATATATACTACTACATATTACGTCCCTAGTGGACTGTGGAGCGAGCTGACAGAGGGGAAAGCCCCGACCCACTCCACAAATATAGATACTACTAATACTAATACTAATAATACTAAGCTACTGATAATATTACAGATAATCCTACGAGCTATGATGATCTAATAAGTACTCGGGGTGACCGAGTCTTCTGCTGAATATTCATATTCCTAACAATCTCCCCCTAAGGGAGGTCACCCCAGAAGTAATGTTCTGAAATTCAGCACTTCTTCCTTGGATCTTGACATCATAGCTCGTACTCATTGAATCTTCAATGTCATAGATTGCTGTGCAAACATCAGTGATCTGAAGATGACTTCTCTTTTGTCTTGGATGAACTTTGAATAATCTCTGAACGTATCATCCCACTTGAGTCTCCAAGTCATCTTTCTATAGTACTACTCCATGTGATGAAATATACTTAGAGCCGACATGCTCACACGATATGGGTTCATGATCTTCAGTATCAGAGTTAGCAGAAGCTGTGTATAAGGTCTTTTAGGGTGATCATGACTTCTTTGATGATGATGTGGTGTGAACATGTGGAGATGGATTGGCATCTTTTCTGCAACCAGCTACATCAGCAACCAGCTACAGCTTTCCACAGCTACAATCGCCAGAAGTTCCTGCATACGACAGTTAGCAATAAATCGACCGGTACTTACAAGTTTGGACTTTGAGACAGTCAACAGCATATTGTGAAAACTCTCTCTTATCCTTACCAAGACCGTTCCTAATCGAAAACCCACAGAGGGCTTTTTAAGATTTTACCGTAGTAAATCAACGATTAGGTGAGTCGCTGGAGATCACTCCACGACTGTAGACCGGTTGAAACCGCCGCGACCACTAAGCGTAATCCTCAAGGAATTACCTAAGTGACCTGCTTTCAGGGCTGCTTGATATTGACCCTGGCAGGAATTTCCATTCAATCATTGAGAATTACATAAGTAAATTCTCTCATAAATGTTCTGGCAGATTGCTAAGATCTGCGTAGGACTCACGAGATTACAACTGGCGTCCTTACTGTTGAACAACCAGTGTAGAAATGATTCGTGTCCCTATGAGATCTTATTATGTATCTCGTGGCTCTAGACTCAATTGTGCGTTTTGATTTGGTGATCGGAGGCTGGAGAGGACTGCCACCTTTTCAATATCATCTAACTCGGAGTGAGAGAGATGATAGGAATGTATTGAACTCCGTGACAATTGAAACAAGAATCCTTTGAGGGACCTTGAGTGGCTAGGGAGGGTTGTGCAGCGTATCACTGGGTCCATGATACTTTGTCTTCAATGCCAGCAATCAACTAAGTGATTCTGACAGCATATGTATTGACCCGGTTTCTGCCTAAGTTGTAAGGAGGGCTATTTCTTTTCACCCTTTATCTTTACAATTCTTTTTCATTCTTCAACCCCTTCAGTGCTTACCGAGACTTCCTTACTAGTACCTTGTTGGGTTTGTTCCAGTACTAGCTCCATCTCAGTCGGCACTTTTCCCTCATTCACTTTTCTCCTTTTTAATCATACCTAAGGACTTCTACACTAACTAGTGGATTGTCCCTGGGTAGATCCCTCCGGCTCTGGCAGGATCGTGGGAACTTGAGCCTAACCTAACCACCCTTATAACTCCATGCATTAATTAAAATGGTCAGTCTTTGGTGTACTTCCACGATTGCCATAAACCAAATCATTGAAAAATCTCTCAAAGTGTTCATGATTCTGAAACACATTTTTGCAAACACTTGAGAGTTTTATATTTTTCAAATGCTCCCCCTCAACATGTGCTCGGTTGATTGTTTTATAAATTTGCACATGTTAGGTAGAGCTTGCACTTTTAGAATTGATCCACTTTCAGTGAACATGACCGATTCGAGACACGCTTACATCACTGGTTAGACCAGCTTGAAATTATTACCCGTCCTGGTCAAGTCCATAGAAAGTTTCTCGAAACGGTACACTCTACTCAGATACATCTTTTTCGAGACACGCTTACATCACTGGTTAGACCAGCTTGAAATTATTACCCGGCCAAGACGTATCCTTTCGATTGATGACAATTCAAATTTCGTCAATTCTTTGGTGAATTCTGAGCCTTGTTCACACAAGATGCCATAATCCATTGTTTTGTAAAACCATTTGCTCCCCCTCAATATATGCATTGATATAAGAAAGATTTTCGTTCATATGGAGGAGCTTGCTTTTATGACCAAAACATTTTGCTCCCCCTCAATATGTGCCTTGATATGCAAAATGGTTTAGCACATACGGGAGAGCTTACATTAATTACCAAATCATCACATTTTATCAGAATTTCCTATTAAATCACATTCTCTCCCCCGATCAAAAATTTCAAACCATTTGAGATTTGTGATCCCAATTGATTTAAATACGTTTAGAAAAATTCGGGAGAAAATGTGGTCAGGTTTAAATGTATTCTGATTTAGGAGCATACGATGCTCCCCCTGAAACAACGAGAGAGTGTCACTGCTGATGTTGCACAAATTTGGTAAGGTGTCGGAAATTTGAACAAATATGCTCCCCCTCAATTAATGACCCGTTTTCCATTAAAAGAGCTGTAGTCATTCAATTGAGCGACGGACATTTGTGAAAATTTAGTTCAATTTACCACCTTGTGTAACATCAAGACTCTCTTGAAGGATCAAACAAGATAGAGAATCTTGATGAAAAGAAGACTTCTCTTCTTATATACGAAGTGATGCACTGAAACGTACATCAAGTCGGGAGAACATGGATATAAAGTAATCCATGCCCAGGTGAACATCACCCGGTTGGAGGAACAGCTGTCCTTTTGGCGACATGCTTTCCTCATTGTACAGTGCGGGTTGCAGTATGAAGTAACTGCAAGCCATTAAGACATGTTTTAACTGATTAGTATAACCTCTGCTCGAGCTTCATTTAAGAATCCGTGCCATTGTTGAATGACATTTCTAGATACGTAAATGTTATCGATAAACAGAAGACATGCCTAGGTAGAACTATTTTTGGTATTTTCTGATTTTTCGATTTTTATGGTTTTTATAGGTTTTATATTTTTGTATTTTTCTTTTTGATTTAAGATATATACAACTATGTACAAGGATATAAGAAGACAATCCTTTACTCCTCCTTTTCTTCCTGAAGACACTTGAGGGTTTCAGGAGTCATGCTTTTCATGCCAAGGCGTGGGAGAATAAACTGAAACCTTTCTCTTGGGAGGGCCTTGGTGAAGATGTCAGCTAACTGAAACTCTGTCCTCACGAAGTATAGCTCCACAATTCCTTTTTCCACCTGTTCCCTGATGAAGTGATGCCTGATGTCGATGTGTTTTGACCTGGAGTGCTGAACATTGTTACAACAAAGAGCAATGGCGCTTTTGTTGTCACAATATAGGGGAATTTTGTTGTATGAGAATCCATAGTCCGAAAGCTGTGATCGCATCCAAAGGATTTGTGCATAGCAAGCAGACATAGCAATGTACTCAGCTTCAGTAGATGATATGGAAGTGCTCATCTGCTTCTTAGAAGACCAACTAACCAACTTTTCCCCTAAAAATTGAGCTCCTCCTGAAGTACTTCGACGTGTGTCTTGACATCCCGCATGATCAGCATCTGCGTATGCCGTTAACTCCATTGCAGTGTCCTTAGGATACCAGAGACCCATATGAACCGTGCCTTGAAGATATCGGAAGATCCTTTTTACTGCTTCAACATGCTTCTTGGTTGGTCTGGATTGATACCGAGCACACATACATACAGCAAACAGAAGATCTGGTCTGCTAGCCGTGATGTACATCAAAGATCCAATCATGCTTCGATACTGTGTGAGATCAACTGGAATCCCTGAAGGATCTTCATCCAGCTTCGTTCTATCAACCATGGGAGTGTCAACAGGTTCACTTGAATGGAATCCAAACTTTTTTAGGATCTCGTTGGCGTATTTGGATTGATTGATGAATATGCCTCCGGGACTTTGAGAAACTTGTAGTCCTAAGAAGAATGACATTTGTCCCATCATGGACATTTGGAATTTGGAATTCATCTCCTTTGAGAAACTATCACATTCACCAGGATCTGTTGAAGCAAAGATGATATCATCTACATATATCTGAACTAGCAGTAGATGGTTTCTTGATTTCCTGGTGAATAGTGTAGGATCAACAACACCCTTGGAGAATCTGTTCGCTAGGAGGAACTTGGACAATGTATCATACCATGCCCTTGGCGCCTGTTTTAGCCCATAAAGAGCCTTCTTCAAGCGGTAAACATGAGTAGGGTGTTCAGCATCCACGAATCCCTCAGGTTGACTCACATAAACTTCTTCCTTTAAGTCACCATTCAAGAATGCCGTTTTGACATCCATCTGGTAGACTATCATATTACGACTCGCAGCATTTGCCAGGAAGATTCTTATGGCTTCAATTCTAGCAACCGGAGCAAACGATTCTTCAAAATCAATGCCCTCTTCTTGTCTAAACCCTTTAGCAACTAGCCGTGCCTTGTTCTTTAGGACATCACCATACTCGTCAAGCTTCACTTTGAAGATCCACTTCAAAGCAATGATCATTGCACGCTCCGGAGGAGGCACTAATTCCCAAACTTCAAGTCGATCAAATTCATGGATTTCATCCTGCATGGCCTGGAACCAGCAATCTTTAGTCATTGCTTCTTTGGCATCCTTTGGTTCGACTTTAGACAGTACGGAATTGAAGAAGCACCATAGTGCATCAGTGGCTAGTTGATTACGAGTGGATACTGGACGTGAGGGATTGCCTATGATGTTGTCGATTGGATGATCACTGGTCCATTTCCTGAGATGGTCGTGAGGTTGATGGTTGTGAACAAACGAAGCAGTGCTGTGATCTTCAAGTAAGGATGTGTCTGATGAATGTTCAGGAGCAAATATGTTTTCAAAAGGAACCTCTTCAACAGGAGCAAAAGGATTAACATCCAAAGAATTATTATCTGAAGATTCTTGCATTACTGGAGAAGTTTGAGTGTTTGATGACGAAGGCGATTGACTGGCAGCAGGAGCATTGTGACTGACTGATACTGAAGCTGCAGGACCTTCTGAGTCTTGTGGGGCTTGAACCTCATCCATAGGAATTACAGCTGATTCACTCGGGATGGTTCCATTTGTTGGCTCAAAGTATTCATCAAACATGGGATCGAATAACTTCTTCAACTCCTCACATGTAGGTGGCACATAAGAATCTGCAGGCGTGGAATTCTGTACAAGTCCTGAACTAATGGGTCCAGGAGACAAAAGGTGAAGATCGGGTCCAGAACTGATTTGTCCTGAAACAGGTAGCTCACTCAACTCATCGAACGTAACATGAATGGTTTCCATGATTTTACGGGTCCTTTTATTGTAGATTCGATACCCTTTACTGTCTGGTGCGTATCCAATGAAAATACCTATATCTGCTTTAGCTCTTAATTTTCCCAGGTCTTGACTATCGTTGGTTGGATAGCAAAGAGCACCAAACACACGCAGAAAGGAAAGATCTGGTTTCTTGTTATGAATTAACTCGAAGGGAGTCTTCTCATGAACCGGATGAATTAGGGATCGGTTTTGAGTGTAACATGCTGTCGCTATAGCTTCTGCCCAGAGAAACATCGGTGTCTTTGAAAATATAAGCATGGTTCTTGCAGCCTCCACCAGAGTACGGTTCCTTCGTTCAACCACCCCGTTCTGTTGAGGCGTGCGAGGGATACTTCTCTGATGCGTGATGCCAATACTTTCATAGAAATTACGGAGTTGTTGGTTAACAAACTCAGTACCATTATCTGTGCGGATGATTCTGACAGTTTTATCTAGCCTTACTTGCAGCTGTTTTATCAGTTTAATGATAACCTCTGGAGTTTCGTCCTTGGTTCTCAAAAACTTTACCCATGTGAACCGAGAATAATCATCTACTATCACCAGAACATACTTTCTCCCATTTATGGTTTGTATTCTCATTGGACCGCACAAGTCCATGTGGAGGGTGTGAAGAACTTCTAAGTTGGTGTTGACGGTTTTAGGCTTGTGGGTTTGTTTCTTGCTTTTACCCAGTTGACATGCAGAGCAGAGATGATCTTTCTCATATTTCAGTCTGGGCATCCCTCTAACAAGATCTTTACGGGAAAGATTATTTATGGTACCGAAGTTCAAGTGGTTCAAACGACGATGCCACAACCATGATTTTGTTTTAGAGGCTTTAGAAAGCAAGCATATTGGAGAGGACTTCAACATTTCTTCAATTGAGATGGTGTATAGATTGGTGCCCCGACTACCCTTGAGGAGATCTAAACCATCCAATTCTCTGACGAAACATGTATGCTTTCTGAAAGCCACTTCCAGATCTGAATCACAAAATTGACCCACAGAAAATAGATTGTGTCCTAGTCCTTCCACATAATATACCCTTGAGATTACACTATTACCAAACACATAATCTCCATAACCCATAATAGCACCAAAGTGGTCGTTCCCAAATCTAACTGTCCCGATAAACTTTTTCACGAAGTTCTTGAGCCGTGAGCGATCTCCAGTCATATGTTTTGAGCAGCCTGAGTCCAAATACCACAGGACGATTTGTACGACCTGCATTTGAAACCAGATAACAATGGATAACTGAAAAATGTGGATCCCCAAGTGCAATTAGGGTCCATTTGGTCAGCACACACATATTCAGGAACTACAGATTTCACAGATGCTACTGTCTTTTCTGTGGAGACAGAACTTGAGACAGGACAAGACCTAGATGGAGGGCATTGTGATTCTAAAGGCAAGATTCTACCAGTTGGTCTCCATTCCTTATTCTTCACAATTTTATGCATATTCATTTTAGGCAATGGTCTCTGTTTTCCTAAATTGAATTTCCTTCCAGTGGGTCTCCATTCCTTAACTTTTACAATTTTATGCTTATTCATTTTAGGTAACGTGCACGGTTGTCCTAAATTGAATTTCCTTCCAGTGGGTCTCCATTGATAGCCTACGCTAGCAAATGTTTTTCCTGTTGCTTTCCAAACCTTTTTGCATGCTTTAGTTATCCTACCATTCTTAACATGGGATGATGCAGAAGACATCAGAAAAGACACAACACATTCATCATGATTAGCAGAAATTAAACAATTGTCGCAAGTTTTACAGATAGCATTAGAATTCGAATTAATTACAGTACTTTTGATACTAGAATCAACACGATTCATCCTACTCATTGTAAACTTATTGTTCCTAGGTTGAGCTTCTACATTCTTCAAGTGACCATTCTTAGCTGGCGCAGTCATATCCTTTCTTTCATTTCCTCTAGACCTTGACCCGCTAGCTTGGGTGTCACTTTTTACTCCTGTAGAAGCATCGAAGGTAACATTAGTTTGTTTTTCTGCCTCATGCCTTCTTGATAATGATGTGTTGGGTTCTGATGTTTTGGGTGGTAGGTCAAAGGCTACATACTTGTTCACAACATTGGATGATGATGCAACAAATCTATCTCTATGGCCTCTAAACTTAGGAATTGAGCCTATGGCATATTCTAAGTTTTCCTGAATCCTTTTCGTGAGTTTGCATGCATAGACAACTGCTTGATCAAGTGGCTTATCATTCCTATCCTCTTCAACTACCTCACGAAGTGAGTCAAGACCCTCTCTAAGATGATCTAGATATGTTTGATGGGCAAGGCTGTTATTTCTAATCTTAAACGGAATACGCCCAACATCAACATCATACTTTTTACAATCATTAGCCTTTGGTGTATCACAGTTACAAGTGGTGCATGGCATTTTACCTTTCACCCGAGCCTTAAGATTCTCAATTTCATTTGTCAAAGAGGTTATTTGATCGTTATGATTGCTTCTTGTAACTTTAATAGAATCATATAACTCTTTGAAATGTTGTTTAACCTTTGAATTTTCTTCTCGATAACACTCATTTTCATAATGTAACTTATTTATGGTGTTTTGATATTGAAAATTCTGAGAATCTGAAGACGAAGGTTTATTGGTGCCATATACTTCACACTTGTTGGATTTCAATTGGGCAATTTGGGCCCTCAGCAGTCGAATCGTGTTCGTGTGAGCTTGAATTGTCTCATCTCGTTTGCTTAATTCAAAATAAGTATCAAACTCAGGAGCATCCGAGGATGTCTTGACATTTGATATTTTGCATTTTTCTTCTAAGTGTTGATGTTTGAGTTGAAAATTCAGATAATCAACTTCTAGTTTTGAAAAACGTTTAACCATGTTATCATGGTCATCATTTTGAATTTTTTCAAGCAATTTCAAATTCTCCCCCTCAAGCTCAACAACACGATTCTGGGTGACATTTAACGCAATAGCATACTCATTAAATTGACAAGCAGACAATGCAGAATCAGTGACAGTGTAAAATACATCTTGTGCAATACATTTAGCAATCAAGTTGTCGTTAGTAATGAGTATGTTTTTTCTTTCAATCTCTCGACTCTTAAGTTCTATTGCATGTTCATTCACCTCATTTTCCATATCTTTGAACACTACTTTCATTTCATTTATTTCAGCTTTAAGGGCAGTTTGCAACCCTTCAAAGTGTTCTTTAAGTAGTTTAAAGAATGGCATGACCTCAGTTAAGTAACACCTTTTTGCATGTTCAAAACACCTTTCCCCCTCAGTAATGCCAGTGGGTGTGATTCTCTTCTTACATGTTTTATCGAAATCAGCAAACAGTTGCCAAAGCACATATAAGCTAATAAAGGTTTTGCATTCAGTGGGAAGAGACAAAGGCACCAAATTCCTAGGTGTATTGGGAGGATACACCGTTATGGACGCAACTTTTCTAATGAGGGGGGTGTTAGCCTTAAGTTTTTCTACCTTAAGTTTTTCATTATCTTGTTTCCAAAATATCTGCTCAGGTGTTAACTTCGTTTGAGGAGCAAACACAGTCAAACGATTTTCCTCATAATAATCATGGGGTTTGATTATTATTCGTCTGGCTATGCACTCGGGATCCCTCATTTTTTCATTCATTTTTTCTTTCGTTTTATCACTCAACTCATCCTCTTCATCAGTGTAGATATGCTCAGGTTGGTCATGAATAGGCTTAAGCATCACATTACCATCATATAGGGCTGGTTGAAGTACTTGCATGTCCCTAAGGATGGTTGACTTAGGTTCACCTATCATGATTTTACTGTGCTTATCACTCAACTTTCTGTGCTTATGAATCATTTGAGCAGTTTGTATGGTTTGATTTTGTGTGTACAACTTATCTTCAAGCTTATTTTTTAACGTCTTGAGTCTAGAGAAATCATTTAAAAGAGTTGTTTCTTTTTGTTTGAATTCTTGCTTAAGTGTGGTTACGCACTTTTGTGCTTCCTATTTCTGTTTGACAGACTCTTCTAGTTGACTTTTCAAAGAGCTCAACTCTAATTTTAATGTTTCTTCCCGCACTCTAGACTCTTTAATAAGTGTACTCATTTGACCTTCTAATTTCTGCTCACGATCATTAAGCTCAAACTTAGCACGCTGTTCATACATAGCAACTTGTTCTTTATAGATGTTTAGTCTAGTGATCAAGGTATCATCAGGGACAGGCAATTTGTTCTCATGGTACACACATGCATTATCTACACAACCCGCATTATCTAAGGCACATACATTACTCATAGCACACACATCATTATTGACACAGGATTCACCATTTGATACATCAGGAGAGTTGTTGCTATTCAAATACTGTTCATATGAGACAATATTGCTATTTTCCATATCAACATCACTTGAGTCAGAAACAACTGCCTGATGTACTTCTTCGGGAATCTGTTGTCCCTCGACAATATTATATGTGTCATAAATTTTTAGTACCTCAGATATCACAGATGCATTAGAAGGACCAGCTTGACGAGATGAGGCCAGGGAAGACAAGTTAGCCATGAAGATTGTTTGAGCAGTAGGTTCATCATCCACATCAGAGTCAAATGCATCACAGTCATCTGCCTTGAAGATGTTAGGATCATTAAGTGCCAGATCCTGAACAGGTTTCTCATCCACATCTTCATCAAAAGTATTTCCTCCATCTCCTGCCAAGAACAATAACTCTTCCTCATCCAATACAGCACCATTTTCTTGAGCTTGCATTAACAGCATCTTGTCTTTGAAGTAATCTGAGTTCTGAGGACGTTTAGGTTGATTGCAGTTTCTAGCAATGTGTCCAAGCCCCCCACAATTATAACACTTGATCTGTTTCCCTTGCCCCTGATTGGCATTCCCTGCTCTGTTCTGCACATAACCTCGACCCATGTTTCTACCAGCTCTCCCTTGCACATTCTGGACCACAATTTTCCCGTCCTCCACCATTGCTAGATTGCGTGGGTTGGAAGAATTCCTTAACTGATTGTTGGTCTGAGGGAGTGATGCTTGAAACTGTTGAACCAGTAGAGATACTTGATTGGTGAGGTTGTCAATCATTTTGTCGGTCTGAGAGTAGCCTGAGTCAAGTTGTGAACTCATAGCAGGTACTTGTGAGTGAAGTTGGTGATAGCTTGGATTGGATGATGATTGGATTGTTGGTTGTACATTTGTCATGAAAGCCAGTGGGTCATTCGTAGTTGAAGGATTCAACTTTTCTCTCAGCACCCGATCATAGGCAGCATGCTTCTCATGTTGTTGCAGGTAAGCATACAGCTGTTCATAGTTAGTCTCCCTTAAACCTTTGTTGAGTTTGACGGCAGTAACAAATCTGTCCCATTCCGGAGTCATGTTGTTCACAAACTTTGAGTTAAGTTGGATGTTGGGCATAGTCATTCTGATCATCCTCATATCATTCACCAACTTATGAAATCTCACATAGTAATCTGTGACATTTTCTCCTGGGTTCATTTTGAAATGCTCGAACTCATCATACAGCTGTGACTCACGATCTTCCTTTGTGAGTTCTGACCCTGCCAACAACATTTTAACGTTGTCCCACACAGCCTTGGCTTCAGTGTTAAAATTGATGAGCTTGTATACATCCTTTGGAAGACCTTGAATAACTATGTTGGAGGCTCTAATATCGGCATCATACCTCTTCTTTTCTTCTTCATTAAGATCATTGTAGTTTCTAGGTCTGTCGATGCCCCAAGTTACAGTACCATCTTCACCAGTTGTAACAACGTCTCTGGTGGTACCCATCTGATAAGGTCCTTCGTCAATTGACTTAAGAATGTTAACACCATTATCTTTTCCCAAGCAGTAAAGTCTAATTCGTTGTGCCCAAGACTCATAATCCGTCCTATCTAGCATAGGTGGACGAGTGTCAGATCCTGCTGCCTGAATATCATCTGATGATGTACTTGATGTGGTAGCCATAGTAACTACGGGATTTTACTGATCTTGTGATTTAACCGAGAAATCGAATCTTTCGCGGGAATTTCTAAAATCACCAAGACACAAACCGCCTAGACAAACAGCGTAGACACAAACCGCGTATATGCCTAAGAGACAAACCGAGTTCACACAGGAGACACAAACCGCGTGTGCCCCAAAGAGACAAACCGAGTTCACACCAAAGACACAAACCGCGTATTCGCCAAATAGACAAACCGAGTTCACACCGGATATACAAACCGCGTATGTGCCAAGAGACAAACCGAGTTCACACCAAAGATACAAACCGCGTATTCGTCAAATAGACAAACCGAGTTCACACCGGATATACAAACCGCCTATGTGCCAAGAGACAAACCGAGTTCACACCAAAGATACAAACCGCGTATTCGCCAAATAGACAAACCGAGTTCACACCGGATATACAAACCGCGTAGACACAAACCGCGTGTGCGTCAAAGAGACAAACCGAGTTCACACCGTAGACACAAACCGCGTACGCACCGTAGAGACAAACCGC
Organism: Artemisia tridentata subsp. tridentata; assembly: GCA_021014915.2. Classification (NCBI taxonomy): domain Eukaryota; kingdom Viridiplantae; phylum Streptophyta; class Magnoliopsida; order Asterales; family Asteraceae; genus Artemisia; species Artemisia tridentata. The sequence goes on along the minus strand of CP139506.1, from coordinate 51,655,099 downwards.
GTTGGCTCAAACTTCCAAACCTGTCACTATCAATGCCGTTTGTCCTTTTGCCTAAACTAGTATAAAGACAAACCGAGTACTCGATACTACACAAACCGCATTCAAGAATCGTCCAAACAACACAAACCGCATCCAAGAACTCTTGAAAGAAAAGCACTCGAATCACCCACAAACACCACACGAGCCTTAAATCTGTGAATCCAAACACTAAATACCACTCTAATACTAATCTTAATCTAGAAAGTACAAAGTAAAACAACTTCTAATCACTAAACAAAGTAGAAAGATGAGATTTATGCTACTTAAACAAACCGAACCAAAACTTAAAGAAAACTACAAATCTAAGCAAATCTAACCAAGAAAAACCTAAAGAACTACACAAATTCAATATAAAACAACCTCTAATCACTAAACAAAAACACAAAATGAAGCGTATGTCACTAATCAAACCGAACAAAGATCTTGAAACACTCCAAATCGACCCAAAAGTAAAAACACCTCACAAACTACACAAATTCGTGAATACCAACTCTCATGGACCTAACCATGGCTCTTGATACCAATTGTAGGGTATTCACAATGCATAAATCACTAGCTTGTGGCTTGTATGGATCGAATGGAGGATGTTTTAGAGAGAGAAATGGGAGCCTTTTAGAGAGAGAAAGTAACTTGTGTAATATTAGATTGAAAAGGTCCAACCCTTCCCATGTGTGGGAAGGGGTATATATACTACTACATATTACGTCCCTAGTGGACTGTGGAGCGAGCTGACAGAGGGGAAAGCCCCGACCCACTCCACAAATATAGATACTACTAATACTAATACTAATAATACTAAGCTACTGATAATATTACAGATAATCCTACGAGCTATGATGATCTAATAAGTACTCGGGGTGACCGAGTCTTCTGCTGAATATTCATATTCCACATTACATTTCATGTTTAAAAAATGTTTATCCATTGATTTACAGGTGTAAATTCACAACAAAATAAAGGGTTTGAATTACATACTTCATCCTTTGGTAGTCATTCACAAGGTTGTATGTTAATCCATTGTTAATGCATTTCAATGTATACAAAACATTACATATTTATAATACTTATAAACCTTGATTTGCAGGAGACAAAACAGTACCAAAAAACCATTTTGGAATTCATACTACGTCCTTTCAAAGTGATTTAGGAGGTTTGATTGTTTATTAATTATTGAATATACATTTTTGTTATTATTAATTTGTTAAACATAATTTGACAGGTAACAAACCACAATTAAAAAAAGGATATGGTATGCAAAGTTCCTCCTTTGGTAGTTTTTCACCAGGTTGGTTGCTTTTTCATTTGTCAATATTCATTGTTTTTTGAATGCATTGTTAATTTTAAATTTTTTTTAAAAAATTCAGAACAAAAAAAGATGAAGGAACTAAAAATGATTCCAATTAAAGAAGTCAACCCTATGGTCAATAACATTGCAATTAAAGGAAGATGTATCTCTATTTGGCATTCACACAAATTGAACGAAGAACATGACCCATACAGTTTGGATTGTGTTTTTCAAGATATTGAGGTAAGTATATTTATTTGTGTACGAATATTAATTTTAAGAACATTGATATAACATCTAATTGTTTGAATAACATAAACAGGGCGAGAGAATTCAAATTTACATCAAAAAGGAATTCATGTTTAAATTTGAACCTCTTCTTCAAGAGGGGCAGTGCTATATGATATCTAACTTCGGTGTGGCAGAAAATGGTGGAAGATTGCCGTTGTTACACAATAGGTGGAAAATATCCTTCTTTAAAGGAACTGATGTTACTAGAATTGACCAAATTGATGATAACTTTATTGGATTCATTAATGAACCATTCACACGTATATTGGACCCAAACAATGAGTACCATGAACATGATTCTGTTGATATGAATTTTATGCTTACATAGAAACCAAATTTCTTGATTTATTAAACTTTTTTTTAAATTACTAATAAACATGTTATTTGACAGATGTGATTGGAACGGTTGTAGCTGTTGGTAATATTGTGTCTTTAAATAACCATGGTGGTCCTAAAATTCGGCGAACAGTTGTAATTGAAGATACTGAGTAAAAACATTTTATTTCATTTTTATAAATATTTATAAAATTTATCAATATATGTATATGTAACCATGAATTCATATCGAATTTTGCAGATCTGTTAGACTTGATTGCACTTTTTGGGACAACTGGGCACTCATGTTGAATGATTACGACAGGAGGCTTGAAGAAATTGGTCATTTAGACTTCCATTTATTGTTAGGGAATAGTAAGTTTACAAAAATGTTTTTTATAATTATTTAATACATGTGCTTCTTTATAAATTGAGAATTTGCATTTCATAGATAAACCAGCCGTGCATAATGCGTTATTTGGGACCAAGATATACATTAACAGGAAAATACCTCAATTATTGTATTTTCGAGAAAGGTAATTTAACTAACATTAGTATATTTCAGTTTTAATATACAATTAATATCATACAAATACCAACAGCAAATAATTTTCATATGAAACAGCAAAATACGTTATCCCAGATGAAGATATCATCGAAGACTCTCCAACAGGTTGTTTTAACATAAATAATAGTTTACACATTCATTTTTGTTAATTGTTTTTAAATGTTGTAAATTAAACTTATATATGTACATATTTTTTTACAATTTACGCAGGTGATTACAAATACACCGTCGTTGATGAGGAATATGATATACATCTGTTAGAAAACCACAATATCACTGACAATGACATGTGGGATCATATGGTCGATATTGATGGTAAACTACACGGAAAAGATGTTCATAACAATTACATTGATGAAGAAGCTTGGGAAGTCAATTCTGATGCGTATAGTCAACGATCAGTAACTGATAGTGATGATTTATCCAGTTTTATTAATGACAATACAACTGACTATGAAAGCAATGAGGACAGCAATAGCGAAGATGAGTTCTGATCAAGCAGGGAAGATTTAACAACCTTTATGTTTTTCAAGCATTTTATTTCATAGAATACGAACGTTACTTTTTTAACTCAAATTATTTATCAGTATTGTTTTTTAATGACAGTTCCAAAACATGTTTACTACAGGTTTTTATATGCACAACGTGTTTTTGTAGGAAGTCAATGAGGTTGTTGTCACTCAATTTAAACACACACCAAAAAGGAAGGATTCATACATAATTTGTATCAAACAAAAAAATCTCCACCAGATGTTACATATGTTACAAAAGACAACATAGATAATATACATCATTTATAACTTACATTGGAATATTGATACCTTTTATTCTGCTATTTGTATCACCAGTTGTTCTATCATAGGTTGCATAAGGATCACCGGCCGTTCCATTATAGATTGCAGAAGACACAAATATGTCACCCACCAAACACACCAGCCCTTCCATATGGATACAACCCCGACATATACCTGAATTTCAAATTGAAAAGATGCTCTGAATGCCTACTTGACCACCATAACCATTGATACCACAACCTCATGTTACTCTTAATCCACCCGTAATACCACCATAGGGATCAACAGCGCTACATCCTCCACTGTCACCAGAACACCCTGCGAGAAATTTAGATGGGTAGAATCCACTACAACGTGTTTCTGTAGCAACTCAATGAGGTTGTTGTCACTGAAATTAAACACACACCACAAAGGAAGGATTCATACATAATTTGCATCAACCAAAAAAATATCCACCAGATGTTACATATGTTTCAAAACACAACATAGATAATATACATCATTTAGATGGGTAGAATTCAGTTCATCCGGCCCAACCCATCATCTAATCCTCAAACCTGAACCGGAGCAACCATTTTCCCCTCTTTCAATTTTTTTTGACTATGACATTCACAATACAACTGATTAAAATTCAAAAGAATATCTGAATGCCGCAAAGCTAATCCTTGGCCTCCACAACCATAACCACATATACCACCTGGATATCCTGTTAAACCAAATCTACCCATGTTGATACATTCAATCTTAACATAAATGTGGACTTCATCGTTTCAACAGCAGCACGCCTGAGAGAAATCTGTGAAGATGACATCCATAATACAATAGTTAATGAAAGAACAAACATAATTTCCTTGATTCAGTATTATTAAACATGATAACTTACTATTCTAGGGCAAAGTGCAAGATTTGCAGCTCTGACCTTCTTCGTACGCCTTAACATTATGGTTTTCAAAACCTTATCCTTGACCAAAATCATAGCTCTTCTACCATCTTCAATATTACCTATATTTGCTATGGGATTAGCTACTTTTTGATAGGAAAAAAACTTATTAGATCCTGAGATTAAAGTAATTGGAAATCACAAAAAATAAAGACATGTAAAGCATAACTCACTTTGTTCTACCAACAGAAGTGCCACACTGATTTGTGAGGTCAACAAGGACATGATTAATTAGGACTGCATATACAGGAATAAAAATGAAAAAAACAATTAAATAATAGTTCTGATCAAACAATACATACTAAAATTGCATAAAAGAAAACATAACTAACAATGCAAAAATATTACCTATAATCGAAGCACTTTAAAACTCTAATATGAACAATACTTACAAGTAATATTAACTCATATTTTCCAACAAATATTAATAAAATAATTTAATAGTTATCTGTTAAAAAAAATTTAAAACAATTTTAAGAAAAGATCGTTTTCCAAAAATATAAACCCTAATCTAATCAATATAAATCAAAACAAAACAATATATTTCCAATCATATACACAAACTTTAAAAGAAGAATAATGGATGGATGTACACCTGCTAAAATGTCAAATCCTCCATACGAAAAGAAGGCTTGTAATGATAGTTTCTCTCATTCAGCAACTGTTTTTCATAAAGTTACTGATGAAATTCCATCACATACAGGTAGACCACCACTAAAACATACAGCAAAAACACAAAAACAAAGAGGACGACCAGCCATTTTTCCAAAACAAACAGGTACTTCATTATATTAGAGACAAATATGTTTATTTATCTGACAATTTGAATCCTAAAATTTTGTGTATGTATATGTAAAAAATATACACAGTTGACATAAATGATCTACTTATTCGCCATCCCGGCAAACGACCAACCACAAACACATCAATCAGTGGATATTCAAGTAAGTTAAACATTGTACATGTGTTCACACTTAATTTTATATATCTATTTATGAAACATCTTCTAAAAAAAATATATTATTAAAGTTTATTGTGTTTAATTTTTAACAACTATGAACAATGATCTACTTCCTCGGCGTATGGGCAGACCGCCTAAAAATAATAAACAAATTGGTTAGTATCATTCAATTTAATTGAAAGATCAAACAAGGTAACCAATTTTGTATATCGTAAATAATAAAAACCAATACATGTAGGGACATCTAATGGAAACTCAAAGGAAACAGCTCGGCCAAGGGGACGGCCATTGAAGTACCCAATCCAACCATGTAATACAGATATCTAAAATAAAATCTGGAAATACTTAATTTTATATTCTAAGTCACAGTTTTGTAACTCATGTTTTTGTTTACAGCAACAACGGAAACAACAATGAATCTTGAATGCAATCATTCTTTTAGACAGTCATGTAAACGCAAGTCAGAAAGGCTTAAAGAAAAAACTAAAATGGTTAGGCATAAATCTTTATGCAAACAACCTGTTAGTCATACATCTTTAGATCATGGACATGTGCCTCAACGAGATTCATTTGTTGGTATATCAAACGGTAACAACAATACACTCTTAATTAAAACACACAATTAGATATCGTAATATGATAACTAATTTTTCTTTATACTCTGCTATTTCCTATATATACAGATTATATTGACCTTGGAGATCCTGTTTTTCAATGTGAATTGTGTCACGCATTATTATGGAATGCTGAAAGCATGGTAGGAAATACACATTCAACAACACAATCGTATTCCCTTTGTTGCAGTAGAGGAAAAATCAAATTAGGAAATGAGGTGGAGAAGCCGCCAAAATTGTTGATGGACCTTATTAATGGAGACCACCCAAAAAGCTCAATGTTCATTGAGAATATCAGACGATATAATTCAATGTTTGCATTCACATCTATTGGTGCAAAACAAGACATGTCAGTTACTGATGGCCGGGGACCGTATTGTTACTGGATTCAAGGGGAAAATTACCATATAATGGGTACTTTGCTGCCCGAACAAGGACAACCCCCAAAGTTTGCACAACAATATATTTATGATCCGCAAAATGAGATACAACACCGGATCGACGGTGTTAGGTAACAAAAAAAAAACCACAGATGTTATTACAACTTTGTTATATTAGTAAATTTAACAAAATAACTTCATTAAGTCAAAATATTATTAACTTCCCCTTATTTTGAATTTTAAATACAGCAAGGAAACATCAGCTGCATCAAAAAACAATGTCATCGACCACCAGCTAACAGTTGAGTTACGTGACATGCTTGATAGCATTAACCCGTTAGTGTGCCAATTCAGAATGGCTGGCGAACGTTTCGTCAATGAACAAGAAGCAAATAAATATAAGTTACGAATTATTGGTACAAGAGAACGTGATGGAAGAGAATATAACCTCCCCAACGGCAACAGAGGTCGCTGCTCTAATTGTAGGATACTTTGATTCCACAACTAATAAGAGAGACATAATTCTACACATGCAAGACGGGGAACTGAAGCGAATCAGTGAGCTACACCCTTCGTATCTTGCACTCCAATACCCATTGTTGTTCCCATATGCCGAAGATGGTTATAGAACCGACATATATCACTTTGGCATATGTAAAACCCGAAAATCTAAAACATATTATAAGACCAATTTGCCCCCATAAATTGAACTTGAGTAAAAGTTATCTAACTTTCGAATAAATTACGAAACTTATGATAACGAAACAATTATGACGCGAAATAATTTTGAGGCATCACGATATAATTTTTCAAGTTACAAATAATATTTAAAATACACTACGAGTCCAAGTAAACCAAAAATCTCATGTTTCGTATGCGTTTTTTTATTAATAGAAACAAAGCCGAATCTATGTTACACGAATTGAAGGAAAAGCGTCAAGTTGAAGCGTGTTCGTTTGGGTATTATTGTGGGCCGATCCAACCTTTGTTCCCACTCCATATGTCGACCAAAATAGAGCCCAAAGTCAGCCCGTTCATGGCCCTAACCAACCCATACAAATCGCCACTTTTAAACACCAAAAGGAAGAAACCCTAAAGCCAAAAATTCTGCCTTCATCCTTGCCACTGCTGCCGCCTATCTTGCTGCTGCCAAACGAGCCAAAGAAGCTCCAAAATCGACCCCTCTTGATCCCACTCTAAGGTAACTAACTATCCTAACATCAATACATAGTCGTACGAATCGTTAACTAACAAAAAGAGGTGCGTTTGGTTGTTGTGTATGGGCTGTCGATCGCTAAGAAGAAGGAAGGAGGAGGAAAAGTTTTCTCGTGTGTTGTTTTGACGTCGTGTGATCGTGTTCTTCGTCGTGTTCATCGAGGGTATGATTTATTTGAATCCTTGTTCAATAATTTTAACTACATATGAATCTTGAATTATAAATGCAAAGGAAAATGGAGATCACATAAAATCACAAAACAAGAAACCCTAAAATGAAATAGCTATGGATCGATCTGAATTTGTGTGGGGTGTAATTCGATTTTGATGATGTTATGAGCCATTATAATCTGGCCTAAATGTGAATTAAACTCACCAATAATGATTTGTATCAAGAACTAATGATTTGGATCATAAAATCATAAGAAATCACATGTGATAATGAAAACTGGTTCTGAGGTGAAATTTTGATCAACTTTAACCGACCATAAGTTAATCATACGAATGTATATTTTCATGTTTCTGGGGTCTAAAACTAAATTCATTGAATTAGCTACCTGGGAAAATTTAGTTTGTAATTTTTAGAGGCTCAGAAGGTCACTTTTTGATTTTTGGAAAATTACATGTCTGGTCGTACCAAAAAGTCTGGAAAATAAGTCCGGGTTTATGATTTTTAATTTCCAAACCATATTGAATTAGGAAGAGCCCTTTGAACTGGATAAAATATAGGATGTGTTCTAGTAGCTTGAATTTTTTTAGATTTTTGTGAATTTTCCTAAAGGGGTTAACAATTGGTAACTTTTCGGTGTTCCATCAGATACGTTTTCAGAACAAGTTGTAAAAGTGGATTTTTATGTCATACTTACACTAACCAATAAAATCTGGAAAAATTAGCTAAAATACTAGTGACATTGAGGTACCTCTGTGAATTTTTGTGGATTTTATTACTGAGTTAAACTATGACTTTTAAATTTAATAAAACGGGTCCAGAAGTGCCTTAAAAGCTGAGAAAAGTATATTGTGACATTAAAAAGGGTTAAGTGTTTATTTCCAAACATAAAAGGGTCTATATTGATATTTTGGTAATACTAATGGACTAAACTTGTGAGAATCTGTAACTTCACAATAATTACACTTTATACCCTAACCTTATGATAATTACACAAATGGTCATTCAACTTATCCTAGATATGAAACGAACTTTTGAAGGAATAAAACTATAATGATAACCAATGAACCTTTAATCTACCTACAATTTGAAAGGCAAGTTAAACATGAAGTTAAGAACTATTTTAATTCCCTTCTACTCCTCTAGGTGTAAAGAAGGAGTGTACCTGATCGTTTCATCTTATTTCGTTTCGGGTTGTATTTGCTTTCAGAATAAGGTACAGATATTCTGACCTTTCTTTTAAGGTTTCTCATGATCTCTCTCGTATTCTGAATCCCTTAGTTTCTGATTCGATTGCTATGATTTCCCTTTGCTTGAACCGCCCCAGTTGAGTTCCATTTGATATGAATTCTGATCTGAAGCTATGCTATGAAAACCTTTTCTAATTATATCTTGAAAATGTTTTGAGGAAAAACTATTTTAAAAGGGTGTTTATAAATGAGGCAAAACCATTTTATATAAATGTTACTAACTTTTATGAAGGCTATTTTGGAAGACTAATTTTTATGAAAAACCGTTTTGAAAGAATATTTATGAGAATTACTTTAAAGAATCGTTTTATTAAAGGCACAAATAAAGGATTGTTTAAAATGGACTTTGATGGAAGTTTTAAAATGAACTTTTGAGATGAACCTTGATTATGATTATGAGTTATGATTCAGCTAAGATTTCCCAGGCCATTTCTATATTTCCTTGTGTATGAACCTTTTTATATGACGTTGAGATGCACTTCTGATATATGACTTTGAGATGACCTTGAGATATGACTCTTAGTTTGATACCCGAGCCACCTTTCTGTTTCCTAGCCAGGAAGGTAACCTGGCCGTGCCTGTGATGCACCACTGGCATGACTCCTGTGTGGGGGAGTGATTTCTCACGCCGTCCCCTTTTATATTATGATATGGCCATGATGACTTTGAGTATGACTTTGAGATTGACTTTGAGTGGGGGCGTATGGATTGCAATCCTAGGCATGTATGTTTAGTGGATTTAACTATGACTTTGAGTATGACTTTGAGGTGACTGGTGCTTGTGTGCATTACACGCCTTTCACATTTCTGGGAGCTAGCTACTCCACCCCATTTGATACATGAGGCCACCCCTCATATTATCTGGTTGCCTGAGAGGTATCCCCTCTGATTGTGAGACTATGATGTTGAGATGTGACTTTGAGATTATGACTTTGAGTTTCTGGGCTCGTGGTGGATGACTATCCTAAACCTTTACTCTTGTACCTTTACTTATATCTTATTCATTATGCTACTTCTGTTCATTTCTGTTTGCTTTCGTTTCCGTTTATTATATATCTGTTCACTGGGCTTTTTAAGCTCAGCCGCACGTTTCTTTTCGTGTGCGGCAGGTTTTAGTTGGAAGCTGGGTATGAGTGAAGAGACCTTTGGACTTAGAAGACTTTGATAGTTTCGGAATTAGAAGATTTTAGAAGGATTGCATTGACAGACATAGTATTTTAGTTTTGTTTCTCGTTTGTAACCTTGTAGTTTCAGTATATCATTTGTAACCTTTGAATTTTTATTGTATTAATTAAGTCGTATGTTATGCTTGCCTTTGATATGTCACCATTTGCGTGACACTTCTACCCTTGCCGGGTTGGGGTGTTACAATTATGGTTTCAGAGACAGGTTTACGACTTGTAGTACATCTACCCTTGGCCTGTGTAAGTTAGGACCACTAAGTTTCCCCTGTAGGCGCTCGTAGGGTAACCTTTGCGAAGTTGCGTAGGATTTTCCCATAGGAACATAAGTCATAACCGGTGAGAAATGGGTAGTCTAGGACATCCATGTGAGTAGTATTTGCTTCCGCATCACTCTGAATCTTGCCTTTGCCTTTAGTCATGCCTTATAAGAACGTTTATCTCAGAAGACGAGGAAGTCTTACCTTCCGTCACTTGAAGAATGAACTTTGTATGTTAACCAATTCCCTTTGGGAAGGATTTGATGTTGACATTTGTCTAGTACGGAGTTGTTATCTAAGCATGCTGATGCTAATGACTGATATTCCATACATCTCAACTCTGACAGTTAAACGATATTCGTATTACTATCGGTGCACACCCTATCATTCCTATGTTATAAGCTAAACAAGATTCCAATCTTTTGAACTGTTCACAATTCTAACCTTCAATTTGATATATTTGACCTTGATAAATTCTAATACTCTTCCATCCCACACTTTGATGAACCATGTACCTAAAATTGATATGTGAACTATCCGTATGATTTGACAACCACATTCGCTTTGAGAATCCGTTTCCCTTTGGATGTATTTGACTTTGAGGTCTCTTGACTATGGAGTGGTGGTTTTTGTAAAGCTATCATGGACTACAATATTTGCGACCTTTAACAATCTGCTTCACCATATTTTAATACGATATTCTCAATCATTTGAATCTGTTAAGATTATTGTTGCTATGAAGCACATACTCCGATCTCTTTGATTTCCAATTTTCTCCTAACGCCTGTTAGCATCCATTCTTAGAAAGCTCCGGCACTTGAAAGTTTGTTGTACGAATTTCTGGTGCTTCTGATGAACCTTTTGAGATCCGTTTGGGAAGTAAAGTTTGCATTGAACTAATCTGAACTTGGCGAAACCACGATACTGAAGAAGTTAAGAGATTGTAGGAACTGAGGGAATATGAGTTTGTTCACTTCAGTGATCTCTTGAATGCTCCTGTTGGTTTATGAAGAAGAAAGAGAGAAGTGTGCGGCGGCACACCGACCATCGTGAATTTAACCGTAATCGTTATTCTATTTTCGCGTACCAATATTCGATTTGTTCTATTTTTTTGAAACTCCGTAGCAGACGACCTCATTTGAGTTTGAAAAACGGAAGAAGCAACCACAAGAACATCTGAGAAGGAAGTTGATTAGTTGAGATTAAGTTCCGCGAAGCATTGCAATTTGATTTGTGAAGAGAAAGATTTGTGATATGAAGTTTTCCCTAAGAAGATTTCCTGAAGCTGTTTTAGTACCCATGTGACCACCATGAGTTTTGAATGATGTCAATTGTATTGGCTAGAAGATTCATGTTTTCGCGAGTATTCGGATAATTGTCATAGTATGACAGTATGTTTGTGCTCAGAGACGAACGAGGAACACGTTGACCATTTTTAGTATGAAGGAACCGACCCTTTGTTCTAGAAGAATAGATTCACTTGATGATCAGAGATTGTAGCAAACAACACCACCCGGTATCCGATGACAAAAGAGCTTCCACGGAAAGGACCAAGACTGAAGACCATTGTCAGAGTTAGAAACTTGTAGAAGATGTGCAGAAGAGGTTCGTGACAGGCGGTACCAAGAGAGAAACATGTGAGGAGAAGACAGATTGAGATGAGACTCGATAATACCCCAAGCAACACGTGGAGATTTCAGTTGGGCATCAAGACGACCAAACCGTAGAAGATGAGCTTTCAGCACATAAACCAGGAAGTCCACAGCAGTTTGAGTTGGTGAATTATGAATCATGCTAGAAGACCTGTAGGAGACACGCAACCTTGTTTCTCTAGTCATTTTAGTTGTACTAAGATGAATTGAGAGCTGAAGCAGACTCGCCAATGGAGGAATGCACGGTGATCACGTAATAGATTCATGCTACCACACCGAAGTGTCCAGAAGAAGTGTCGAAGACTTGAGGAACAAGACTCAAATTTATGAATTCCTTTTCACCCTATGATCGTATGATTAGACAAGAGAGCGGCTACTTGGAATTTGAAAGGATTCGAGATCATGAAATTGAAGGGATGAAATTTTGTTGTAAACGTTTGGATTTGGAAGATTTGATTTTTGTAAAGGATGAAGATATTGAAGACGTAATTCATTTCCCCTTAGACCACTTAAGTTTCCGTTACCTTTCGATAGGATCTTTTGAATGAGCTTTACCCTATTAGAAATTCCGTTCTGTGTTCGTTATGCAATTGTTGGATGATGGTTTCGTTATGAGAAGGATGATGAATTGTGGAAGACCTAACGTTTCGACGACGAGTTTCATTTTGAGTTGTACACATTCCGTTACGCTATTTGTAAGTTCAAATTCCTCCGATCTAGAATCCGTAGTGATGTTTATTTTGGACCAACCTTAGGAGGTAGAAAGACTGATAGGTGGTTAAGATAAGTAGTTCTGTTCACGACTTGAGATAAAGTATGACCATCATGATGGTATACTCATATGATGCTAGTATTATGACGGTTCGCGAACGTGATAATACTTACGTCATATGACATACCCTTATTGTGTTCATAGGATATTTCGAGGAGTACGTTAGAAACCTTAGAATTTTGATTAGAAATGTGAGGATTTTTGCATTTGTAAGATTTAGGTTCGTTCCACCTATACGCTTAATCTGTTTCGCCGTGATGCGACTTGATACATTTGGATTCTCGGTACGCGATGTTGACCTTTGTACATCCGATAATGATCTTAAGTTTCTTTGTAGAACTTTCTACCGGTTGATGTCACCGAACGGTATGTTTCCATCAATATGAATTCGATACATTTCTATGAAGGAGTACACCTATATTCTGCTATATATACGTTTCGCATTCGTTGAATCTGTTCATTTGATCTGACATGAGTTGAGATATGAGATTGAGAATTCGGAGGAAACAAGATTTGTTATTTGTGAGAATACCTCGGAAAGGTTATTTTGAGGCTGAGACTATTTAGAGATCTGAAGAGTTGAACGTGTATATTACTCTCATGTTGCTATAATCCAATACGATCTCATTTGATTGTCTACCTCTATCCTACCGACGAATATCCGCCAAACCAACAATTTCCTTATACCTCTCCTGATGAGATGCGATTACCACCTATTAAGTCTGGCATATTACTCTTTTGATGTGAATCCTGAAACAACAAGTCTTTCTGAGGACTATTCGATCGACAACGAAGAGTCATGAGAAACAAGTCCTTTACATTTCCGTTCGCTGTCTGTTGTGTCTTCTATTTCGTTTCATTTCCGATTGTTGGAATTTTTCCACTTCCGTTTGTTAAGATTCTTTGGCGGAACCACCCAGAGCGGGAAGCTACCTGGGAGACCGAGGAGTCTATTCGAGCTAGTTATCCTCACTTTGTATTCTGATCTAGTATGTCTCTGTTTTGTTTCGATCCTTTCATTCCTGATTCTTTGCAAATTTCGAGGACGAAATTTTTCTGTTAGAGGGGAAGAGTTGTAAAACCCGAAAATCTAAAACATATTATAAGACCAATTTGCTCCCATAAATTGAACTTGAGTAAAAGTTATCTAACTTTCGAATAAATTACGAAACTTATGATAACGAAACAATTATGACGCGAAATAATTTTGAGGCATCACGATATAATTTTTCAAGTTACAAATAATATTTAAAATACACTACGAGTCCAAGTAAACCAAAAATCTCATGTTTCGTATGCGTTTTTTTATTAATAGAAACAAAGCCGAATCTATGTTACACGAATTGAAGGAAAAGCGTCAAGTTGAAGCGTGTTCGTTTGGGTATTATTGTGGGCCGATCCAACCTTTGTTCCCACTCCATATGTCGACCAAAATAGAGCCCAAAGTCAGCCCGTTCATGGCCCTAACCAACCCATACAAATCGCCACTTTTAAACACCAAAAGGAAGAAACCCTAAAGCCAAAAATTCTGCCTTCATCCTTGCCACTGCTGCCGCCTATCTTGCTGCTGCCAAACGAGCCAAAGAAGCTCCAAAATCGACCCCTCTTGATCCCACTCTAAGGTAACTAACTATCCTAACATCAATACATAGTCGTACGAATCGTTAACTAACAAAAAGAGGTGCGTTTGGTTGTTGTGTATGGGCTGTCGATCGCTAAGAAGAAGGAAGGAGGAGGAAAAGTTTTCTCGTGTGTTGTTTTGACGTCGTGTGATCGTGTTCTTCGTCGTGTTCATCGAGGGTATGATTTATTTGAATCCTTGTTCAATAATTTTAACTACATATGAATCTTGAATTATAAATGCAAAGGAAAATGGAGATCACATAAAATCACAAAACAAGAAACCCTAAAATGAAATAGCTATGGATCGATCTGAATTTGTGTGGGGTGTAATTCGATTTTGATGATGTTATGAGCCATTATAATCTGGCCTAAATGTGAATTAAACTCACCAATAATGATTTGTATCAAGAACTAATGATTTGGATCATAAAATCATAAGAAATCACATGTGATAATGAAAACTGGTTCTGAGGTGAAATTTTGATCAACTTTAACCGACCATAAGTTAATCATACGAATGTATATTTTCATGTTTCTGGGGTCTAAAACTAAATTCATTGAATTAGCTACCTGGGAAAATTTAGTTTGTAATTTTTAGAGGCTCAGAAGGTCACTTTTTGATTTTTGGAAAATTACATGTCTGGTCGTACCAAAAAGTCTGGAAAATAAGTCCGGGTTTTTGATTTTTAATTTCCAAACCATATTGAATTAGGAAGAGCCCTTTGAACTGGATAAAATATAGGATGTGTTCTAGTAGCTTGAATTTTTTTAGATTTTTGTGAATTTTCCTAAAGGGGTTAACAATTGGTAACTTTTCGGTGTTCCATCAGATACGTTTTCAGAACAAGTTGTAAAAGTGGATTTTTATGTCATACTTACACTAACCAATAAAATCTGGAAAAATTAGCTAAAATACTAGTGACATTGAGGTACCTCTGTGAATTTTTGTGGATTTTATTACTGAGTTACACTATGACTTTTAAATTTAATAAAACGGGTCCAGAAGTGCCTTAAAAGCTGAGAAAAGTATATTGTGACATTAAAAAGGGTTAAGTGTTTATTTCCAAACATAAAAGGGTCTATATTGATATTTTGGTAATACTAATGGACTAAACTTGTGAGAATCTGTAACTTCACAATAATTACACTTTATACCCTAACCTTATGATAATTACACAAATGGTCATTCAACTTATCCTAGATATGAAACGAACTTTTGAAGGAATAAAACTATAATGATAACCAATGAACCTTTAATCTACCTACAATTTGAAAGGCAAGTTAAACATGAAGTTAAGAACTATTTTAATTCCCTTCTACTCCTCTAGGTGTAAAGAAGGAGTGTACCTGATCGTTTCATCTTATTTCGTTTCGGGTTGTATTTGCTTCCAGAATAAGGTACAGATATTCTGACCTTTCTTTTAAGGTTTCTCATGATCTCTCTCGTATTCTGAATCCCTTAGTTTCTGATTCGATTGCTATGATTTCCTTTGCTTGAACCGCCCCAGTTGAGTTCCATTTGATATGAATTCTGATCTGAAGCTATGCTATGAAAACCTTTTCTAATTATATCTTGAAAATGTTTTGAGGAAAAACTATTTTAAAAGGGTGTTTATAAATGAGGCAAAACCATTTTATATAAATGTTACTAACTTTTATGAAGGCTATTTTGGAAGACTAATTTTTATGAAAAACCGTTTTGAAAGAATATTTATGAGAATTACTTTAAAGAATCGTTTTATTAAAGGCACAAATAAAGGATTGTTTAAAATGGACTTTGATGGAAGTTTTAAAATGAACTTTTGAGATGAACCTTGATTATGATTATGAGTTATGATTCAGCTAAGATTTCCCAGGCCATTTCTATATTTCCTTGTGTATGAACCTTTTTATATGACGTTGAGATGCACTTCTGATATATGACTTTGAGATGACCTTGAGATATGACTCTTAGTTTGATACCCGAGCCACCTTTCTGTTTCCTAGCCAGGAAGGTAACCTGGCCGTGCCTGTGATGCACCACTGGCATGACTCCTGTGTGGGGGAGTGATTTCTCACGCCGTCCCCTTTTATATTATGATATGGCCATGATGACTTTGAGTATGACTTTGAGATTGACTTTGAGTGGGGGCGTATGGATTGCAATCCTAGGCATGTATGTTTAGTGGATTTAACTATGACTTTGAGTATGACTTTGAGGTGACTGGTGCTTGTGTGCATTACACGCCTTTCACATTTCTGGGAGCTAGCTACTCCACCCCATTTGATACATGAGGCCACCCCTCATATTATCTGGTTGCCTGAGAGGTATCCCCTCTGATTGTGAGACTATGATGTTGAGATGTGACTTTGAGATTATGACTTTGAGTTTCTGGGCTCGTGGTGGATGACTATCCTAAACCTTTACTCTTGTACCTTTACTTATATCTTATTCATTATGCTACTTCTGTTCATTTCTGTTTGCTTTCGTTTCCGTTTATTATATATCTGTTCACTGGGCTTTTTAAGCTCAGCCGCACGTTTCTTTTCGTGTGCGGCAGGTTTTAGTTGGAAGCTGGGTATGAGTGAAGAGACCTTTGGACTTAGAAGACTTTGATAGTTTCGGAATTAGAAGATTTTAGAAGGATTGCATTGACAGACATAGTATTTTAGTTTTGTTTCTCGTTTGTAACCTTGTAGTTTCAGTATATCATTTGTAACCTTTGAATTTTTATTGTATTAATTAAGTCGTATGTTATGCTTGCCTTTGATATGTCACCATTTGCGTGACACTTCTACCCTTGCCGGGTTGGGGTGTTACAGCATAACTGACAAAACGCCAACCAACAAGAAGACAAGAGTAACAATGAGGGAGTATTTTGCATACCGTTTGCAAGAAAGGCCAAATATTTTCTCAACGGTACTAAATGCACGGAGACTATGTCAGCAGTTTATTGTAGACGCATACACCATGGTTGAATCTGAAAGGATGTCCTACATTAAAAACCAACAAAAAGACCTACGCAGCGAAACTTACTCAAAATTAGCTAAATTAGCAGAAGATAACGACTCAGGGGTTATGCTAAGAGGAAAAAAATTCGTGCTGCCATCATCGTTTACAGGAAGTCCAAGGTATATGATGCAAAACTATTTAGACGCAATGACAATTTGTAAGGTTTATGGCTACCCGGATCTCTTCATAACATTTACGTGCAACCCAAATTGGCCGGAGATTCAACGTTTTGTGGTTGAAAAAGGCTTGAAATCTGAAGATAGGCCCGACATAATCACTCGAGTTTTTAAACAAAAACTTGACAGCCTTATGAGGGAATTCAAAGACAGGCATTACTTTGGCCGCCTAAAAGCAGGTAAATAGTTTTACAATTAATATTACGACCATAATTACTAAATAACAAGTACATTGTTTAATACAAATGAACTTATGTTTTCCTTACAGCGATTTACACTGTCGAATTCCAAAAGAGAGGCCTTCCTCATGCACACATTTTGCTATTTTTGGAAGACTCAGATAAAATAACACAACCAGCACACATTGACCGAATTATTTCAGCAGAAATACCAGACAAAAATGAAGATCCAGAATTGTATAAAATTGTTACGGATCACATGATGCATGGTCCATGTGGGCCACAGCAGCCAAGTTGTCCGTGCACGGTCAAGAACAAATGTACAAAAAAATTCCCAAAACAGTTTAACGATCAAACCTTCATTGACGACAGTGGGTATGCCATTTATAAAAGAAGAAATGACGGGAGCACTATAACGAAAAGCGGAATTGAATTGCACAACGGATATGTTGTACCATACAATCCGGGATTGCTGCGGCGGTTCCAATCACATATTAACGTTGAATGGTGCAACTAGGTGGGTTCTATAAAATATCTATTCAAGTATATTAATAAGGGACCTGACAGATCGACAGTAGGCTTGGAAGAGGAAGACGTTGATGAAATAAAAGAATATTACGATTGTAGGTATCTTTCAGCATGTGAAGTGGCGTGGAGAATCTACGGATTTGATATACATTACAGGTTCCCACCCGTTGAAAGATTACCCTTCCACTTAGAAGGTGAACAATCGGTAATATTTGAGGCCACTCAAAGTATTGATTTTGCGTTGGAAAAAGCATCCGTTAATGAATCAAAGTTCGTTGCATGGATGGAATACAACAAGACAAACACAGACGCACGAGAACTACTTTACCATGAGTTTCCAAACCATTACGTATGGAAGCAAGAAGAAAGAAAATGGGTGAAAAGACAAAAAGGCACAGCTATTGGTCGTGTACATCATGTGCCTCCTTCTTATGGAGAATTCTTTTATTTACGGATATTGCTCAACAAGGTTAAGGGAGCTAAAGATTGGACTGATTTCAAGAAATATGAGGATGTTGTTTATCCAACATATAAAGATGCCTGTCAAGCCCGTGGTCTATTAGAAGATGATAAGGAATATATAGACGGTTTAATGGAAGCCATCTTATGGGGTTCGGGAAATTATTTGCGAAAATTTTATGTCATGCTAATTATGACAGATAGCATGTCAAGGCCAGAGGTTGTTTACGACAAGACATGGGAACTGTTGGCCGCGGATGTTCAACATATAGAGCAGAAGAAAAGAAATGATCCAGGTATTATATTCATTTAATTATCTCCTACATAAACATTAGATAAATAAATTTCTATGAATTTAAAAATTTAATACCAATAACATTAATCAAAAGTAACCTTCTACAAATTACAGAAATAACAATCAAAATGAACTAAAAAGGTAGACAATTAAACAAGTCATAGAACTCATCAACTATGAACTAACATATGTTTTCCCTTTTTTACCAGATTTGATTCTTACCGATGAGCAAAGAAAGAATATTTGTCTAACGTACATCGAGCACATGCTACTTTGTAACAACAAAAGTTTAAAACAAATCCCAAACATGCCGTTCCCTAATGAAATGATGACGATGGCTGATTACAACAGATTGGTGTATGATGAGTTGAAATACAACAAAGAAGAGTTACGAATGCAACATGAAAACCTCTACAAAACACTGACACATGAACAGAAAAACATATATCAAACTTTAATTCAAGCCGTTCAAGGGGAAGAAGGAGGAATGTTCTTCGTTTATGGATACGGAGGAACAGGTAAGACATATCTTTACAAAACCTTATCTGCTGCAATAAGATCAAGAGGTGAAATAGTGTTAAATGTTGCATCAAGTGGTATCGCAGCTCTTTTGTTAGAAGGCGGAAGAACGGCACATTCTAGGTTTCCTATTCCTATAAACGTGGTCGAGGATTCAATGTGTCATATTCCAGCAGATAGTGACTTGGCAGATTTATTACGAATGTCTAAACTCATCATTTGGGATGAGGCTCCTGTGACACATAGACACTGTTACGAAGCATTTGATAGGACACTGAGAGACATTTCCAGGACAAACACATTTGAATCTTTAGAAAAAAAAAATTGGAGGTAAAGTAGTCCTATTTGGAGGAGATTTTCGGCAAATATTACCAGTGATTACAAATGGATCCAGACACGATGTCGTACATGCGTCAATAAACTCTTCGTATTTGTGGAAACATTGCACCGTCATGCGATTGACTATTAACATTAGACTAGAAAAGGGATCAAACGCTTCAGAAAAAAAAAGAAATCCAGGATTTTGCAGATTGGATATTGAATATTGGAAATAGGAAAATTGGAGGAAAAAATGACGAAGAAGCAACAGTCGAATTCCCTGATGATATGTTGATCCCAAATTCTAATGATCATATAGGTAAAATTATTGAAGAAACATACCCAGATCTGAAAGACAACCTTAATAATCCTACATTCTTCCAAGAAAAGTCAATTCTTGCACCAACTCATGACCTTGTGGATATGATAAACGATCGCATGCTACAACTTCTTCCAGGAGATGAAAAGACATATGACAGCTCAGACTCGGTAGGTGTTATTGATATGGACGCAGATTTTAATGACTCACTGTACACTGATGATTTCCTTAATAGCATCCGAATTGCTGGGCTTCCACAACATTCTCTAAAATTAAGAATAGGCGCTCCAATCATGTGCATGAGAAACATAGACCAGAGAGGAGGATTGTGCAACGGTACAAGGTTGCAAGTGCTAAGGATGGGTGTAAATATAATCGAAGCAAGGATTATTTCAGGCGGGTATGTTGGAAGTATTTGCGCAATACCAAGAATGGTCTTAAGCCCTACTGATAATAAAATGCCATTTAAATTTAATCGTAGGCAATTCCCAGTTGCATTGTGCTTTGCAATGACTATTAACAAAAGTCAAGGACAAACTTTAACACAAGTGGGGTTGTTTCTTCAAAGACCGGTATTCTCTCATGGGCAACTCTACGTAGCAGTATCAAGAGTGAAAAGTAGAAAAGGATTAAAGATTTTATGTTGTGATGAAGAAGGGAATTACGCAAAGTCAACAATTAATGTTGTGTATAAAGAAGCTTTATTTAGAATTTGATCAAAAAAAAAATGTCATTTATAACAGTACATAGTTTAGTAATTTTTTTTTCCAATTTATTTGTTTTAATTACTTACATACTCATTCACTACTTATGTGTTGTTTCTTTTGTGTTTACTATCTGTATTACTCATCTCATATGAGGTCCATTCACTATTTTACCCCACATAAGGATCTTAACCAATATCAATAATGTACATCATTTGTTATTTTCCATTTCCCATTGCTACATTCATATGACCCACGATAATATATCACTACCGTAACATCTTAAATAGTTACTATTTCTATATTACAGAAACTATTTTGGTTGCTAAATAATAAGCACGGAATAAGCTATTTCAGGGCAGATATAAAGAGAACAAGGTAACGCACATAAGCAAATAAGTTGTTAAGCAAATAAAGGATCAAGGGAAGCTACAAAAACATAAAGCATACTAAGACTAATGTAACTAAACTAAGGGGATCAGATGAAGCAACAAACTTAAGCAGGTAACCATTTGAAATCATAAAAGCATTTGACGCTGCTGGTGTGCATCTAATTATGTAACAGTACACGTTCATAATAAACGTACTCACAAAATAACCGGTCAAATTAATCAGTACTTAAGCTAAATCACAACTGAAACCATGCAAGCGCGGAACTATTTTCGAGCTTAGACTACTTTACCTGCAACAAAATTAGCAACCTACAATAAAAATACCCCTTAATAGGCTTAAGCTCATAAGGAGCTTATATGACCAGTAACCACTTCCATTTCCAATTGCTACATTCATATGACCCACGATAATATATCACTACCGTAACATCCTAAATAGTTAATATTACTATTTTACAGAAACTATTTTGTTTCCTAAATAATAAGCATGGAATAAGCTATTTCAGGGCAGATATAAAACTAAAACCATGCAAGCGCGGAACTATTTTCGAGCTTAGACTACTTTAGCTACAACAAAATTAGCAACCTACAATAAAAATACCCCTTAATAGGCTTAATCTCATAAGGAGCTTATATGACCATTAACTACTCTAAAATCACAATATTATACTTAAAACATCCAAATTCTTCACATCAGCTTAAAACACACTACAAACAACTTTTGAGGCTAATTCAAGAATGATAAACACTAACCTAAGCATTTAATGAACAGTGATGATCATTTTTTACCCATTCAATGGTTTGTGCCAAACAATCCTTATGGTGTCTATTTTAAGATTTACAACTACAAAGGACCTAAATAACCGTAAAATTTAAAACACAAATGCTCTACTGAGACTAATAAGCACTCTTGAACACTGAAAAACTAAGCATAACCTCATAGATAAGCTGATTCTAAACTAAGCCATTTTTGCCTTTTTCATTATTTTTTAAGACAATTCTAATTCACACTAACTTTGACTATCAAAACAGTATCAAAAGGCAATTTTTAAGAACAAATAACCTGAGAAAAGAAAAATAACCATTAATAGAAGCAGAAATAACCAGCTTCACACTTTATGATATCTGACTATAGAATTTACCTTCGAGCTAAACGAGCGTACACTAACTGTTAGCGGAAAATTAAACTTCACAGCATTTTGTAAAAGAATTTGCAAGATTGCGTGTACCGCCATGCACTAAGTCTTCGCAAGATCAGAAGCTGTCATAACAGTTGCCCGTGTAGTTCGAGCCTGATCGGGAGTACAGACTACATCCGCCGTGGCTTAATCACAAGCAGGATGAATAATCTGAGGCCCGATATCTGAGCCCAACTCTACAGGGTTAAGTAAACCGACCATTTATGGTTCAAGGACGCCCGGATCTACACGCTGATCCGTTTCCCCCCAAAGATTCCCATAAATGGCCGATCACCACCGGTACGATACAACACTTCAATCGATTGCAAAGACAAAAGCAAAAGGTTTCCAACGCTCGCACTTGAAAATTCTTTTAAAAAATTTTGTGAAGTTTGATTCCCTAAAACAGCCATCTAACTATGTAACAGTACCCGTTCATAATAAACGTACTCACAAAATAACTGGTCAAATTAATCAGGACTTAAGCTAAATCACAACTAAAACCATGCAAGCGCGGAACTATTTTCGAGCTTATACTACTTTAGCTACAACAAAATTAGCAACCTACAAAACTCGCCAAAGTTGCAATCCCCGTGATCTATGGCCATGGCACACAACTATTTTCAACCTTACAATTCTTTACTCCTTAATATCTGTATAACTCATCTCATATGAGGTCCATTCACTATTTTACCCCACATAAGGATCTTAACAAATATCAATAATGTACATCATTTGTTATTTTCCATTTTCAATTCCTACATTCATATGAGCCAAATCATTTTTTTCCTTTCAATTGGTTTATATACAATTAACTAACGAGTCATATACCCAAGACCAGTGAAAACCTTAGATATGAATACATGTTACATCTATTTATTAA
The DNA here is from genome assembly GCA_021014915.2 of Artemisia tridentata subsp. tridentata. Taxonomy (NCBI): domain Eukaryota; kingdom Viridiplantae; phylum Streptophyta; class Magnoliopsida; order Asterales; family Asteraceae; genus Artemisia; species Artemisia tridentata. Next base: position 51,631,848 of record CP139506.1, on the reverse strand, counting down.
TAAAATACAAAAATAAATGAATACCTGTGCATTGTTAAGCGAGAAAGAAAGTAACAAACCTCACATTTCAACAAATCTTCAAGTACATCCAACAGCAACAAACCGCTATCTCCATTACTGTTTATATCATCAACAAAACAAATGTAAGGTATTCCATAGAGGTTGCTTTTATATGAGTTGATTCGAGTTGTTTTTTTATCTCGCAAGGGTCAAGTCAACATTAGGTTTTACTAATAGGTCAGCCGGGTTAAAAGTCCACCAAAATCTATTTTTATCAAGCATTTTTCTACTAAAAAGTATACAACTATTGTAAAAATAACTTGTAATAGTACAATAAGTGAGTCATGATAAGTCAAACGTAAGATCACAAACTGCACATATTGTAAAAAACAAGTACACATAAGAAGCATATTCACAATATATAGCAAACATCAGAGTTTTTTAACTCTGCTTATGCTTCCAAATTACCAGAGGTTTGCAATATATGGATATATGCAGAAAACACCATGAAGCCAATATTTGCCCACAAAAGACTATATGTACACTATTCTTAACATTGTCTTTACAGTAAAATAGTATGAAAAAGGTATACTCTCAAAAATGCACTCTTACTGAAAGATGACTAATTTTTAATCATTTAGTTAGGAATGTCGCGAATAATCAACATACAGGACAAATCATATTAGCATGTTGCAAGCAAATGTAATCAAACAGCATTTACCTTGAATAACATGAGTTAACAGGTACTACAATTTAAAGAGCCTTAATCGTATCTTAGACATGCATCTCAATTTTCAACAAAGTAGTTTTTACTTTTAACATTAACAGAAGAGAAAAACATAATGGCATTACTTGGATGGGCTCCTCGGATGGATGAGGGAGGGCCAAAGGCTGGACTAACAAAGCCAATTGCATCCCTGAAGTGGTCAAAAGATCGGTAGTCCAAGCAATCTGAAACAATAAAAAAATCCCATAATAAGCTAAGCATCCTTTGGAAGGAGTGAACCAGACACGTACATAACCGGTCCCGGCAAAGGGCTTAACAGGAGTACAGTTGACTGAAGAAGAAGAGAATGCGACAGGGAATGTTGGATGGAAAACACTCTTAGATTATGATGGCATCTCAGAAGGATTATGCTTTTTCAGTTCTTAAAAACAATTTACCTTTATAAAATATCACCATATCACAGTTTCTATCTTTATTTTCACAAAACACAACTCAAACTGCATATCAAGATTCATAACTCAACACACATTCACAGAACATAAAATAAAAAACAAAAAACACATGATATGTCTATTTTGCGTAAACATCATTGTAAATCATACATACAAAAGTTTCAATACATATACTCACTAAAACCAAACCGGGTTTTGTCGATTTAGAACACAAACACGATATGTTCAGCTTCAAAAATAAAGTTCTGAGGTGGCTGATTTATCACATATTATAAGTCTAAAATAATTTATACCTTCATATCACCACCTCTCCTCCAAAACCGCTAAGTCACCAAAGCCAATGAATCAATGGTCGCTTTCGCCTCCGGTGGCGCCCAATTAATCTGCAAAAACGCATTCAATAACATCACACAATCAAACCTTAGTATATTATGTCCACCCCATATCCTCCCTATAAAACACACAATTCAATCCAGTCACTAACAATACAATCTAAACAAATTATAAATGTTACCGTGTTGGGGCTTTTAACACTTTTTTCCTTTTTTTCCTTTCATTCTTTTAAATTAAAGGCCGTTTGGACTTGGTTTACCCAGATAATTAAATTTTTTGAAATGGGTTTTCAAGATGAAGTGATTTGGAAATGGGTTTTTAATTACTTAAAATGGAACGGGTTTATATTGGGACGGCGACACACATCCGGTTGAACGAAATTGGAGATGACCAGTGGAAATTATTAAGACAAAAATGAAGGTTTAATTATATGTCCACATATTTATAAAGTTGAAGGTGTCGAAATGATGAAGAAGAAGGAATGAATAAGATGAACAAAATGCACTTTCCCTTTGATATTTGTAGCTATTTTTAAAATTTTTCTTTTTTAAAAAAAAAAATAAAGTAAATAACATTTTTTTATTTATGTTTTAAATATAAATAATAAATAGTTTACATATAATTTTTATTATTTATAACATTATACATAAATAATAAATAAATAAATAAAATCATACATAATTATATTTATTGTGCTCAAACTGTTTAAAACTATACGCTTTTCAAAACAATATGATCGTTTTCTTTTTCCAATAATAAAATAATAACACGTTTCATTATCTTAACATAAAAAAAATTGTTATTTCATTCATTTATTGTAATAAAATTCAAATATACTAAATAATATATATCACAAACACTACATTATATCAACAATCAAATCAATAACAACACAATCTTAAAACATATAAAAGTACCGTATATAAAGTTACAGATCAGTTACTTAATCACGTTAACAGAATGAAAAACATAAAAATCATAAATACATACCGAAATTTTTATACACACGGCGAGAAAAGATGATAGGCATACCAGATTTATGAGTCAACTAGGATGGAAGAAATGTGTCTTATTCAGTGGTATATTCTTTAGATTATTAGACCATAAATTCTTAGACCGTAGATTCTTACACCATGTGATGTGTAATGTGTGTAACACTTGATAGTCATTGTGTGTCATGTGTGGTTTTGAACAAATACTGTATAAACATCTTAAACATAGTTGTTGTTGTTGTTTTTTTTTTTTTTTTTTTTTTTTTTTTTTTTTTTTTTTTTTATAAACTTTTTTTTATATATACCTTTTTAAAATAAAAATTGCCAAAAAAAGAAACACAGTTTATTCATGAATTCCATTTATTCTGCACAAACTCTTTTTAAATATAACTTTTTCAAAAACGATATGATCGTTTTCTTTTTCCAATAATAAAATAATAACACGTTTCGGTATCTTAATATAAAAAAATATGTTATTTTATTGATTCATTGTAATAAAATTCTAATATACTAAATATTAAGTATCACAAACACTACACAAAATCAATAATTACAAAAACTACATTATATCATTGTAATAAAATTTAAATATACTCAATAATATATATCACAAAAACTACATTATATCAACACTTATTTAGAGTATGTGTACCAAATTATAAATATATAATTTTTTTTTAAAAATTAACACCACAACTACATATAACGAAAACATTAAGAGAAACAATACATCCATATAAAAATTAACTATTAAATATTCAATAACAAATAATCAATAATTATAAATAATTAACGACCATTTAATATTACGCAACAAATAATTACAAGTCATGCCCGCCCATCGGGCGGGCTTCGAAAACTAGTATATATATATATATATATATATATATATATATATATATATATATATATATATATATATAATATATATATTATATATATATATATATATATATATATATATTATATATATATATATATATTGTTTAATCAATGCCAAACGGTTATATAACCGTTGGCTAATTTTGATTCCTTCCCAAAGCTTCTCCAAAGTTCAAAATTGCAGCAAAAAAAAAAAAAAAAAGAACGATGGCGTGGGCTGGTGGCGCGACCGGCGGTACCGTGCGCCGTCGGCCATGGTTGGCTGGTGGCCATGGCTTGAGCCATCAGCAAAGGGTACCTTGTGCTCTTAGAGTAAATTAGTTTTAAGTTAGTTCTATTTGAGACGTATGGTATAGATTAATTTGATGTGAACTTAAAATGAACCAAAATTTTAGAATTGAAAATTTTGTCTTGAAGTCAAACTATGTCATATAGTAAGATCAAACCCTTCTTTCACTTTAAATCACAGTGTTAAGGAAAATAACAAGTGTTAGTTCTTGTGTAAAATACCATTTTGTGGGAATAAAAAATTCGATTGTAGAAGAAATTGGTTGTAGGATGTCATTTTTTTGATATGTTATATATGCTGTTTAAAGATGTAATAGCCAAATTGCCTGCAAATTTGGTTATGTTAGTTGTTGGATGACAAGGTCTTAGTTAACGCTCTCAAAGGTCATAGGTTTTTTGTTTGCTATAAGCATGCATCATATTATATGAGTTGCTGTTTTGGTCACACATTCACACTCGAAGAATCATCTCCCGCACAACTCAAACAATCGCTAACTGGATGAAAAAGTAGCACATTGTTCATGTGGCCATCGGACATGATTAGATGTTTCTACTGTTCTACATTGTAAATTCACACCGTAAATAGGCTCATAAAACAACCAGACTTGAAAATGAAACTAATAAAAAAGCATTACAAGCACATTGTCAAGCCATCATGTTGGATTCATCTTCCTCCCTTGTTGCTGCTTCATTGAACATGTACTGGCTTTGATACTCGATCAAGTACTGTGTAGATCTTTTCACGTCCCAAAATAGCTCAAAAACTCGGCTCACGTCTTCCATTTCCACAACCTTTACTCGGATTCAAACGGTGCTAATCGGGTCTAACCCGACCCGATGCAAACTACGGTCAGATGGCGACAAACAGAAATTCCATATAAACGAAGAAGTATAGCGGTGCCAGGAGTACTACGGTTCATGAGGTGTTGTGATGCCAGTGTGTTGTGTGTAGATGTGAATGTTCATGTTAGGCAATGATTATGTACACACACAGAAATTCTGAAACTTTCAGGAGTCAAGTAGAAAATCAATCTGGACATAATTCTAGTATAACTACTCTCAGTATCGCAAAATTTACCTCTGAGTCGAACATAGGTGATAAGGCTATGTCCCACTGTCCCTGGTCGAATATAGGTGATCAGTCTATATTCCACTGAGGTTCAATAAATTTTGAAATACTCAGCTCAGTTACACCAGTAATATATCTCTTACTTTAAAAGAAAATGTTTTATCAAAAGTAAGGCAGCAGGCTTGGTAGGCAGGCAGGCATGTGGCGTTCATAGGGTCAAGTTTTTGTAAAAGCAGTTATAGTCTAGGTTTTAAAAATACCAGTTCTCTATAACCAAGGCTCTGATATCAATCTGTAACACCCCCAAAATCTGGTTTAGCGGAAGCATACATGTTTGGGTGCTACTAAATTGATATCACAACACAAAGTACAAAAAACAGTTTTACCTCAACCGTTTAAAAGAATCTTCATATTCAAAAATATTTTGTTTACAGCATTCCCAAAAACAGTGAGGAAGTATAAGCCCATAAAAGAAGTAAAGCTAAATTCTTTTCGATAGAACTCGTTTTTCTCGTGTATGACCACTCGCTCTTCAAGCGACGAGTTGAGCACACCATTGTCTAACCCCGAACGTTTATTTCGCAAAAAGAAAACCCCATTCGTTCCACCCGATCAAAGAATTCCAAAAACCGTTAACCCACCATTTGAAAACCTTTCCGAAGTTCATCCAATCGTCAATCTTTTCTTTGAAAAACCATTTCCAATGGCTGACGATCAACCTATGTGGGATGCCAATAAGGTTGTAGCTCCTACACCTGCAGCAGCCATTGTTCCCGTTAATCTTGGAGAAAACTTTACTATCAAAGGTCATCATCTTTCGATGATTAAAGACAACCAATTTGATGGTAGAGCTAAATCCGATCCACACAAACATATCGCCGATTTCCTTGAAATTTGTGACATGTTTCGTTATGGAACTACCGATGCAAATTCAATCCGTCTTAAACTTTTTCCATCGTCTCTCACCGGAGAAGAGAAAATTTGGTATAATGAATTAAGCCCCGGAGTGATCACAACTTGGGACCAAATGAGAAGAGCGTTTGTTGGACGTTTAGCTTTACTCAAAAAGAAGGAGAAAATCTTGTCGAATCTTGGCTTCGAATGAAAAACATGCTCCGAAGTTGTCATGGGCATGGATTGTCTCGTGGTAATATCATTCAAATCTTTTACCATGGTCTCGATGACACAACTCAAGGCATACTTGATGCCGGAGGAATTTTCCTTTATAAGACCCCTAACGAAGCTTACAACTTACTAGAAGACCGTGTACTTCTAAAGCTCGATTGGTCTAAGGATTCCAAAATCAAACCTCAACGAAAATCCGTTGCATTCGCTGAAGCAACGAATGAAAATTCCAAAATCATGGATATGATGAAAGATCTCACCTCTAAAATCGATTCCAAATTCGAAAGTATCCAAAAAGAAATCAAAGAAATGCGTGAGGGATGCAACCATTGTGGTGGAAATCACTCATCATCCGAGTGTGATGATAAACCCATGGGAGGTCCCGAAGCAGAAGCCAATTATGTTTCTAGAGGATATCAAGGAGGAGGATATCGTGGAAACTACTACGGTAGAAATTCTCGAGATTGGCAAGATCATCCACCCAGGGATGATAATCGTAATTCCCAAACTCGTGAAGACAACTGTCAAACATCTTCTCATGATGATACCCGTTCACCACCACAATCTCGTGAAACGAAAAACGAATAATCTGAATTCGAAAAAACCATGCGTGAGTTTGTGCATGCTCAAAAGCAAACGAACGAATTCATGAAAAATCAGTTCTTTATGCTCAAAAGCAAAGTTGAACAAGGTCAAAAGAATCATCAAGCTTCTACCCAAGATCTTGAAACCAAATTTGGTCGTCTTTCTGATCAACTTGTCGCAAGACCATCTGGTACCTTGCCAAGCAATACTCAAACCAACCCGAAACCATCATTATCTGGAAATTATCGTCCACCTCAAACGAGAAATGAGCATGTGTGTTGGGAATAAAATGATCAAAGTCAAAGAGCCTGCCAAGTCGATGAAGAGCCTGCTAGTTGATTTTGTTATGTACGAAGATGTTCTACCAGTACCTTCTGGGTAGAAGGTACTGCTAGCTAATGAAGAGCCTGCCAAGCTTATGTCAAGTCGATTAGATATTTTGTAATAGATATTTAGTTGAATTATTAGTCTTTGTACATTGTTATACGTTATGTAGAAGTAGAATAGTCTTCTGTGGTGACAGAAGAATATATCAGAGTGTACATGGGTAGTTGTATTTAATTGTAGGCGCCAATATAGTCAAAGTATAGTATTATATTCATCTACTTGACAACATGTAATAAGATATCCTTATCTTATAAAAGGATATCTTAGTCACTTCTTCATGCATGCATCTTTCACAACAATAACCACGAACCAAACTATCTCTCAAGTAACTTAGTTACTTCGAATCACAAATCCTTTTGACAATCATAGATTCAAGATTACTTTGTAATCCCGGTGATACTTAGATCATCCGTATTATTTCATCAATAATATTGAATCGTTTTGTATTAACCTAAGTTGTGTTATTTGTTCATTGCATTCACTCATTTACTCAAACTCACCACCTTGTGTTCTTTTAAAGTGTGTTGTAGTAGATTCCGCATGCTAAACACATTCAATACATAAATATCTCTCAAACACATTACTAAGATTCATATCCCAAGTGTTTGAACTTCAAGAACATTAAACAAAAGCGTTCCACAAGTGGTATCAGAGCTAGGCTTGATATTTACTAATTTAAAAGAAAAATGGATGTTGAACATATTCAAACCAATGTTGCAGCTAAACTTCCATTACTCAAGCAAAACGAGTTTGAAATGTGGAGACTAAGGGTTGAACAATACTTTCAAGTGCAGGACTATGCACTTTGGGAGATCATTGAACAAGGCAATTCCTTCAAACCCCAAATCACCACTACAACAGTAAATGATGCTCTTGTAACAAGAATACAAGATCAACCATCAAATGCAGATGAAAAAGTTCAGAAGAGGAATGATCTAAAGGCAAGGAGTATGTTACTGATGACTATTCCAAATGATCAACTTCTGATCTTCAACAAATACAAAGATGCCAAAACCCTTTTTGAAGCAATTGTGGCTAGGTTTGGTGGTAATGATGCTACCAAGAAAACACAGAAAACCCTTCTCAAACAACAATTTGAGAACTTCACAGCCACAACCAATGAGTCTTTGGACAGTATGTTCAATAGACTTCAGAAGCTTGCAAGTCAGTTAGCCATCCATGAAGTGATGATAACTCAAGAAGACCTAAACTCTAAATTTCTTAGAAGTTTACCTTCAGAATGGTCTATGCATGTCATTGTATGGAAGAACAAGTCAGATATTGACCAGATGAGTCTCAATGATCTCTACAACAATTTCAAAATAGTAGAGCATGAAGTAAAGAAGACTACTGGGTCAAGTTCTGGAAATATGGCTTTTGTTTCATCCCCAAGCATGTCAAAGGTTGATAATGAAGAACAAGGTAGCAGAGAAGAAGGTACTGCTAATACAACCTTTGGTACTGCTAGTACTTCTGGTAGTACCAAATCCATATTAGATGAAACAATTGGGTGTGCTTTTCTTACATCTCAGCACAATGGGTCTGTATTATCATTTGAAGACCTTCAAGAGATTCATCCTGATGATCTTGAAGAAATGGACATAAAGTGGCAACTTTCACTTTTAAGCATTAGAGCCAAGAAATTGATGATGAGGACTGGCAAGAAGATTCTGATAGATGGAAATGAGCCTGCTGGCTATGATAAGTCAAAGGTGGAGTGTTACAACTGCCACATGAAAGGTCACTACTCTAGAGAGTGTAGAAGACCTAAGAAGCAGGATGACAAGGGTAGAGGGTTTGACAACAGAAATAAAGGAAGCTTTGAGAAGAAAGGAAGCTTTGAAAGCAAGAGTAAGGTTGTTGAAGTTGCAGAGCCAAAAGCAATGGTTGCTATTGATGGCATGGGTTTTGATTGGAGTTTCATGGGTGAAGATGAGTCAACTTCTGATGAATTGGCTTTGATGGCATTCTCCACCCCTGAGGTACAAATTATCAAATGTTCTAATAATTGTGAATCTCTTAAAGAATTAGAAATCATAAGTAAAGCTTATGATACAGAAGTATTAGAACATAGAAAAACCCAACAAACCTTATTTAACCATCAGTGTGGTATGTCCAAGCTACAAAAACAAATCATTCACTATAGAGAAAATGAACTCACATTTTCTGATGCTAAAGGTGCTCTTAATAGACAAATATATTTGAAAGATACTGAAATAGAAATGTTAAGGACTGAATGCACTAAAGTAACATTAGCTAGAGACAATATTCAACTGACTGTTACTAAATTAGAAAATGCTTCTGAGTGTACTAAGAGCATAGTAGAGAATCAGTTGAATAAGAAAATAAAATCAGGGATAGGATATAATGAATGTCCACCTCCTTATAGAGGAATTCCATGTCCCCAGGGTAGTGATCTTGCTGTATCAGGTTTACATGAATTTGTTAACAAACCATTAGATAAACCTGTAGTGATAAGTGAACCTTCTGAGAGTGCTAAGAATGTTCCACTCTCTAAGGTGCTCACTGATAAGAGACCAGATGTCCTAATTATTAAGGATTGGGTATTTGATGATGATGAAGATCAGACTATTCCTATCAAAGGAATCAAAGTAGGACCAACCAGTCCTAAGAAAGTCGAAGTTAAAGCTAAGGCCAAAACTGTTTTGAAGACAGTTGAAAGTTGTAAAAATTGTAATAACAAACCTAGGGGAAGCCAAAGAAATTGGAACAACCTAAAGTCACAACAACTAGGTGATGACTTTGTTATGTTTAATAAGGCTTGTTATTATTGTGGTAGCTTTAATCATCTTCATGCTTATTGTAATAAATGGGTTTCTGGGAGTAAATCAAAAGCTAAAACAAATGTTACTCACCCCAGAAAAAGTTTTGTTAAGTCTAACACCACAAATGTTAAACATACTGTTAGACAACATAAGCCTGTTATTACAAAACCAACTGAAAAGGATACAAGAAACACTTTCAAAAGTGTACCAAAAGTTGAGAAAAATCCTATTCAAAAGATAAATGTGGTCAAAACAAAAGTTTGGAGTCCAAAAACCAAAGGTCCTGCTAGACCAAAAGGTCCTGCTAGACCACATGGTACTGCCAAAGTTGGTATTGCCAAAATTGGTACTGATAGACCAAAGACCACACAATGGATTAGAAGGGAAAGTGCTGTTAAGTCCTCAACATGTTGGATTTGGAAACCAATCTAATCAAAAGGTGCATCAACAATCCTGAAAAGGTTTGACTTTATTGATGCAAGAGGCAAACCCAAGTCTGTCATGGCTTGGGTACCCCAAGGAAACTAATATGTTTATTTATGTGCAGGAACATTCAACTGATTTTGAAGATCAAGGATATGTTGATAGTGGGTGTTCAAGGCACATGACAGGCAACATGTCATTCCTCTCAGATTTCAAAACATTTGATGGAGGATATGTTACCTTTGGGGGTGGAATAAAAGGAAAGATCACTGGTAAAGGTACTATCAAAACCAGTAAAATAGATTTTGAAAATGTGTATTTTGTGAAAGAACTTCAGTTTAATCTTCTTAGTGTCTCACAAATGTGTGACAAAAAGAACAATGTTCTATTTACTGACAATGGATGTATGGTTCTTTCTTCTGATTTTAAGATGCCTGATGAGAGTCAGATACTTCTTAAAATTCCAAAAAGGAACAATATGTATAGTGTCAATTTAAAGAACATTGATCCCAAGGAAGGTTTAACTTGTTTGGTAGCAAAAGCCTCATTGGATGAATCTATGTTATGGCATAGAAGGCTTGGTCATGTAAACTTTAAAACAATCAACACTATTGCAAAATATGATTTAGTAAGAGGTTTACCCAACAAGATTTTCCAAAACGACCAAACCTGTGTTGACTGTCTAAAAGGCAAACAACATAGAGCTTCTTGTAAGCCCAAGACCCAAAACTCTATTACTCAGGCTTTACATATGCTTCATATGGATCTCTTTGGTCCTACTAATGTGTGCAGCTTGAATGGAAAGAAATATTTTCTGGTTGTTACTGATGACTATAGCAGATTTTCATGGGTTTTCTTCTTAAGATCTAAACATGAAACTAGTGAGATACTTAAAACCTATATCACTGAGGTAGAAAACCAATCTGATAAGAAAGTCAAAATCATCAGTGTGTGACAATGGGACAGAGTTCAAGAATAGAGTTATGGATGACTTTTGCAAGGAAAAAGGCATAAAAAGAGAGTTTAGTGTAGCTAGAACACCTCAACAAAATGGAGTAGCAGAAAGAAAGAATAGAACACTTATAGAGACTGCTAGAACTATGTTAGTAGACTCTAAGTTGCCTATTTCATTTTGGGCTGAAGCAGTTGGTACTGCTTGTTATGTACAAAACAGGGTTCTTGTGACAAAACCACATAGAAAAACACCTTATGAACTTTTCTTTGGTAGAAAACCATCTTTAAGTTTTATGAGACCTTTTGGTTGTCAAGTCACTATTCTCAATACCAAAGATCATTTAGGCAAATTTGATGGAAAAGCAGATGTTGGCTTTTTGATAGGGTATTCCTTGCAGAGTAAGGCCTATAGAGTGTTTAACACTTGCACTAGGCTAGTAGAAGAAAATCTTCACATAGAGTTTCAAGAGAAACTAGCAAATGTGAAAGGAGTTGGACCAGATTGGATGTTTGATGTTGATAGGCTTTCAGAATCTATGAATTATGTGCCTGTTACAGGTACAAATGCTAATGAAAATGCAGTTCTGAAGACAATGTTGATTCTCCTAAAAATCAAGATTACATCTGGATGCCAATTTGGAAAAGTATGGATCTATCTTCAAGTGAAGAAGGACCTTCAGACACAACAATTGAAGGCAATGAAGAAGATCAAGGAACTCAGAATCAAGAGAATCAAGAAAGTGGTGCTAATGACAATGGTACTGCCAGTTCTTCAGATGGTCCTGCTAGTACAAGTATTGGTACTGCTGAGCCATTGAATGTTCAAATAGATGATTCTTTTCAAGAAGAAGTTGGGATTAGCAATCTTCCAACTACATATGAAGTTCCTAAAACACCAAACACTAGAATTCTCAAAGATCACTCATCTGATGATGTGATTGGAAGCATGACTTCTGGTGTTAGAACAAGATCTCAAGTTGGTTTATCTCAAGTCTTATCCTCAAATGAAGAAGGGTTAATCTCCTCTATGTATGAAGAAAAGAATAATGATAATTCCAATATATGCCTGTTTTCATGTTTTCTATCTCAGGCTGAACCCAAAAACATAAACAAAGCTTTAGATGATGCAAGTTGGGTGGAAGCTATGCAAGAAGAGCTTCTCCAATTCAAGATTCAGAAGGTTTGGATATTGGTTGATTTGCCAAGAGGTCATAGGGCAATTGGAACCAAATGGGTGTTCAGAAACAAGAAAGATGAAAGGGGTATAGTGATCAGAAACAAGGCTAGATTGGTAGCACAAGGATATACTCAAGAGGAAGGGGTAGATTATGAAGAAGTGTTTGCTCCAGTTGCAAGACTTGAAGCAATTAGGCTTTTCTTAGCCTATGCTTCATTCATAGGCTTCACTGTCTATCAAATGGATGTTAAGAGTGCATTTTTGTATGGTGAAATTGAAGAACCAGTTTATGTATCTCAACCTCCAGGCTTCATTGATGCTGAGTATCCAGATAAAGTTTACAAAGTTACCAAGGCTTTGTATGGTCTACACCAAGCTCCAAGGGCATGGTATGAAACATTGGCTTGTTTTCTACTAGAAAGTGGATTCCAAAGAGGCAGGATTGATCCAACTTTGTTCATCAAAAGGACAAAGAAAGACATCTTGTTAGTGCAGATTTATGTTGATGACATAATCTTTGGATCAACAAACCAAGACTTGTGTGTAGAATTTGAAAAACTTATGCACAGTAAGTTTGAAATGAGTTCCATGGGGGAACTTACTTTCTTTTTAGGTCTCCAAGTGAAACAAACAAAAGAAGGCATATTTATCAGCCAAGATAAATATGTAGCTGAGATCTTAAGGAAATTTAATTTTGCTGATTCTAAGGTTGCAAGTACACCAATGGATCCAGACAAAGGGCTACTCAAGGATGCTGAAGGAGAAGATATGGATCTGCACAATTATAGATCTATGATTGGGTCCTTGATGTATCTTACATCATCAAGACCAGATATCATGTTCTTAGTATGTGTATGTGCAAGGTTTCAAATACATCCCAAGATCTCTCATCTCACAGCAGTCAAAAGAATCTTTAGATATCTTAAGGGTCAACCTAGGTTGGGTCTTTGGTATCCAAGGGAATCATCTTTTGAATTGATGGCTTATTCGGATAGTGACTATGCTGGTGCAACACTAGACAGAAAATCCACAACTGGTGGATGTCAATTTCTTGGTTGCAGACTAATCTCTTGGCAATGCAAGAAACAAACAATGGTGGCCAATTCTACAACTGAAGCAGAATATGTTGCTGGTGCAAGTTGTTGTGGGCAAGTTCTTTGGATCCAAAATCAATTGCTTGACTATGGGTACAATTTTCTTAACATCATTATTTATATTGACAATAGCAGTACTATTTGTATCATTAAAAACCCAGTTCAACACTCAAAAACAAAACATATTGAAATCAGACACCATTTCATAAGGGATTGCAATGAGAAGAGGTTAATTCAAGTAGTTAAAATTGATTCTGAAAAGAATTATGCAGACCTTCTCACCAAAGCTTTTGATTTAGGTAGATTCAAATATCTTGTAGGAGATATTGGAATGATAAATCTTTGAAAAACATGTGTTTTTGTTCATAAAAATTAACTGGTATTGGATTTTAAACATGGTACTGCTAGTTAGTCAAAAGGTCCTGTTAGTTCATAATTGGTCCTGCTGATACAAAATTGCTATGTTTTGTTCATATAAATGCTTGAATGTTTACAATTATATAGATCAAGTGTTCTACACTTTGTTCTTTTGGTTTGCAACTAACATATTTCAGGTTGATAACAAAACAAGAGTTCTTTCAACCAAAAGGGGCAACAAAAGTTATATTCATCTCAGGAGAAATAACAATCTCAGGGGAGGAATTAATAGCCCAAAATGGAAGAAAGACCAATTTATGAAAGAAAAGACAAGAGCATACAAGATGATGCAGAGTTGAAATAGAGAGAGTTAGCTCATATATCTAGAAGGGATGAAGCATTTCTCAAAGGAGAAAGTTCTATCTAGATCAAACTAAGAAAGGTTTCAACTCAAAGGCATGACATTAGATGATTTCACTTGTTGAACTAATCATCCAAGATACACAGCATCATTGCCTTTCTAAATTTCCTCCATCCAAGGAAATTGCACCATCTTTGGGCCATCATGGCTTTTGGTATTCAGCTCACCAAGTTTTCACAAACTTAAGAGTTGGCTAGTCCTTAAGCAAACGGCTTTTGGTAAAGACAAATCAAATCCATTGATGGTTGATAGTTTACCAAAAACTATATGGTTGTTAACTGACCATACTTAATTGTAAATAGTTAGCTAGTCCTTAAGCAAACGGCTTTTGGTAAAGACAACTCAAATCCGTTGATAGCTGGTAGTTTGCTAAAAACTATAAGGGATTTTTATAAAACTTTCAAAGGTACTGGTAGTTCAAAATTGGTACTGCTAGTATAAAAAGGTACTGCTAAATAGCCGTTGAGCCTGTCAGAAAAAGTTTTAGCCATTAGGCCTGGTAGTTAAAATTAGCCGTTGGGGTAGTTATGTAATTCACTGATGATTATATTATATTATATTTTACATATAAAAGATCTTTTTAACCGCCTTTTTCATTTACTTATTTTAATCTTTCTTATTGTCGGTTAAAAGTAATTCTCTCATATCTTCTTTCATCAGTCACTATCATAATTCACATACACCTTTCATCTTCTACCAGTACTACCAACAAATCCCACCAACATATTAAAAATTTTCATTATGGCTTCCACAGTTGTTCTAGATTTTGTCCAACGTCACAATCAGTTAGCATTTTTGGAAAAGTCAGAGGATAATGCCTCATTTCATCAAGTAGTGGACTTTTTAAACAACTCCTACATCAGGTTTGCTTTGCTAGTCAATCCCACTATTTATGAAAATCAAATTTTACAATTTTGGCAATCTGCTAAAATTAAAACTTCTGAAAATGGGGAACAAAGAATAAAAGCCAAAGTAGATGGTAAACATTTGACTCTTACTGAGTCATCCTTAAGAAGGCATCTTCATTTGGATGATTCTGATGGTATTAGTCAGTTACCAGATACTGAAATTTTTGAAAATTTAACAAGAATGGGGTATCATGCTGAGTCCAACAAACTCACTTTTCTGAAAAAGCATCTTACTCCACAATGGAGATTTTTGATTCACACAATCCTTCACTGTTTGAGCCAGAAGAAAACCTCTTGGGAGCAATTTAGTGGCAACATGGCCTCTGCTCTCATTTGCTTAGCAACAAACAGAAAATACAACTTTTCTAAATATATTTTTGAAGGATTGATAAACAATGTGAAAAGTAAAACAAAGTTTTTGATGTATCCAAGATTTATTGGTTGCATCATTGGAAAATTACAACATGTGTTGCTTCCCACAGACTCGGTTTATGAAACACCAAAACTTTCTCACAAAGTATTTTCAAATATGAGAATTGGTTTTAGAGGAGAGGAAGTTCCACTTTTTGATGAAATGGTACCACAACATCCAGAAGAACCCACACCATCTGCTGATACACCATCATCTAGTTCTTCACATGGTTTCATTTCACAAACACATCAAAAATCACCAACACCATCTCCAGTACCATCAGCAACACCACCACCATCCCCACATCATATATCACAAACCCAATCACCTCAGACAATGCAGGAGTTGAAAGACAAGGTGAAGTTCTTAGAGAATGCTCTTAAAAGTCAAAATGAAAGGTTTTCTCAGATCAACATCAAATTGGTCAAGAGGGTTAAGAGATTGGAGGGTGAAGTGAAGAAGTTAAAAGGTAAAAAGTCTGCAAAGGTTGTTTTATCTAGTTCTTCACAGACAGATGCTGATAGGATAGATCACTCTTCCAAAAAGGGGAGGAAGGATAGGTCTGAAGATGAGGAAGAAGAGGAGGAACAGGCTCAATTTGAATTCCATGATGGAACTCAAGTTTATGATGAAGAGCCTGTTGGAGCAGGGCAAGAGCCTGCTAGGCCAGAAGAAGAGTCTGCTAGGAGAGAAAGGCTATTGGCTATGGGGTATAAAGGGTCTGCTGAGAGAGTGTACAAGAGAAAGAGGGTTTTAATTGCTGATGAGCAATCTTCTGCTCCATCACAAGATTCACCTCCAAAGGATAAGGGCAAAGGTATTCTGATTGAAGATGAGCCAAAGTCCAAGAAGTTGAAAAGAACTCAGCAAATTCAGATGGCTTTAGGAGAAGAAGAGGCCAAGAGGGTTCATGAAGAAGAGCTAAAAGCACTTGAAGCCTCAAGAATGCTTGAAGAAATGAAAGAGCAGAAAGATGCTGAAGATGCTGCTCAAGCTCTTATTGATTCTCAAGCTGCACAAATATTTGATGCACAACTACAATGGATTATCTCTATTGATCCAATTGTAAGAGGTCAAGCCTCTATGTATATGGATGATGAGTCTCTCAGTGTAGAAGAAAAGACAGCCAAGCTTGAAGAATTCATCACCAAAAAGTATAGAGAAGAAGCCTTAAATGATGTATTTCAGCAGATCATGCAGTATAAGGAGAAAGGGTTTAAATTGCCACATGATCAGAAAGAGCAGATGAAGTTCTTCAAGTTATATCTGAAAAGGTCAGCAAATTGGAAGGATCATCAACTCAAAAGAAAATCATTTGAAGAGTTGCAGCATCTATACATTGAAGCATACAAAAAGAACCACTGCACTCCTCCTGAACACACACAAGAAAGGTCTTCAAAGAAGAAGGAAGATGCTCAGATGAAAGAAGTAGCAAAATTGGACACAGAGCAAGTAAGTAAAATGTTGATAACTTTACCTACTATCATACATGCTGATCCAATTAGGTCTAGACACCCTATAATTGATTGGGAAATACACCATGATAGATTTGGTAAGTCATGGAAAGTATCAAGGGTTGGGGGACAGTCTGCTATCTTCAAGAATTTTGAAAATTTAGTTAGAGCATCTGATAGAGCAGATTTGGAAGAATTGTGGAATCTAGTGCAGATTAGGCTAGCCACAAATTCTAGCAATGATGTTAAGGAACAGGAATTATGGGTTGAATTCAATAGGATGTTTGATCCTGATCCCAAAGATGATTATTGGAAGTTTCCATATTATGATCCATCTACAACCTGGGAATTCCTAAGTCATTGCAGTGTTCATCATTTGTACACATCAAGTGGGATTGAACTCTTTATGCTGGCTGAGAAAGAGTATCCACTTAGTTATGAAGTGCTCTCAACTATGATCTCCAAGAGGTTAAGGTGTGACAAAGATGATGAAAACTCAGAAATTGTTCAAAGTTTGCTAAGGAGCATATTTGAACAATGTGAAAGAAAAAGGAAGGATAGGAAGTAAAGGTTTTTGGAAGAGTTCTCAAATCCTCAAGGTATGTATTTTATTCATCAAAAACTTGTGTATTTTAATGGAAATAACAAGTTTAGGGGAGGATTGTTGGGAATAAAATGATCAAAGTCAAAGAGCCTGCCAAGTCGATGAAGAGCCTGCTAGTTGATTTTGTTATGTACGAAGATGTTCTACCAGTACCTTCTGGGTAGAAGGTACTGCTAGCTAATGAAGAGCCTGCCAAGCTTATGTCAAGTCGATTAGATATTTTGTAATAGATATTTAGTTGAATTATTAGTCTTTGTACATTGTTATACGTTATGTAGAAGTAGAATAGTCTTCTGTGGTGACAGAAGAATATATCAGAGTGTACATGGGTAGTTGTATTTAATTATAGGCGCCAATATAGTCAAAGTATAGTATTATATTCATCTACTTGACAACATGTAATAAGATATCCTTATCTTATAAAAGGATATCTTAGTCACTTCTTCATGCATGCATCTTTCACAACAATAACCACGAACCAAACTATCTCTCAAGTAACTTAGTTACTTCGAATCACAAATCCTTTTGACAATCATAGATTCAAGATTACTTTGTAATCCCGGTGATACTTAGATCATCCGTATTATTTCATCAATAATATTGAATCGTTTTGTATTAACCTAAGTTGTGTTATTTGTTCATTGCATTCACTCATTTACTCAAACTCACCACCTTGTGTTCTTTTAAAGTGTGTTGTAGTAGATTCCGCATGCTAAACACATTCAATACATAAATATCTCTCAAACACATTACTAAGATCCATATCCCAAGTGTTTGAACTTCAAGAACATTAAACAAAAGCGTTCCACAAGAAATGAGCATGTGAATGCTGTATATACTTGTAGTGGCCTATCTTATGATCCACCACCCAACCCAACCCAAACAACCACTATTGTTCATGATGATAGTAAAGAGGAAGTAGAAAAAGAACCAAAAGAAAATGAACAAAGTCCTACACCAGTTGTTAAATCTACTCCAAAACTCAAAGCTTACAAACCAAGAATTCCATATCCTCAACGTTTGAGGAAAGAAAAGATGGAAGAGCAATATGGCAAGTTCATTGACTTACTAAAAGAAGTTAGAATCAACATTCCTCTTGTTGATGTCCTAGCTGGTATGCCCAATTATGGGAAGTTTTTGAAAGAACTTGTGAGCAACAAAAGTAAAATGGAAGTTTTCTTATCCCATGTACTTTGGGAAATTCAATCACTTGTGATGCTTTAGCCGACCTCGGTGCAAGTATCAATCTTATGCCATACTCATTGTATGCGAAACTTTCGATCAATACATTGAAACCAACAAGAATGAGTATACGCTTAGCCAATCATACTATCCAATATCCTGTTGGAATAGCTGAAAATATGCTTGTTCAAGTTGGGCAATTTGTTTTCCCTGTTGATTTTGTGATCCTCGAGATGGAGGAAGATAGCAAAGTTCCATTAATTCTAGGAAGACCTTTCCTAAATACAGCAGATGCTATTATTCGAGTGAAAAATAAAGAACTCAACCTTGGAGTTGGGGACGAAAGAATTTCTTTTTCGATTAATCAAGCCATGAAATATTCTCATGCAAATGATGACACTTGTTGTAGCATTGATGCTATCGATGATATAACAGAGGAAACATTTGATGAGTTGCTTGACGAAAGAATTAAGACTCATAAAACATCTGGACAAATCAATGATGAAGATCTCGACAGAGAATTCGCTGAATTTATGCAGATGGACACATAAGAAATTTCTAAGGAGGAAAATACCAACTTTGAGGAGTTGGAATTCAATGATGATATGAGAATCAAAACCTCAATCGAAGATCCGCCGGTGGATCTAGTCTTGAAACCTCTCCCTGATCATCTGGAATATGCATTTTTGGAAGAAAATTCTCTTCTTCCAGTTGTCATATCTTCCGCACTCAAAACCGATGAAAAAGAACATTTTGTTTCTATACTTAAAAAGCATAAAGAAGCTTTCGCTTGGAAAACTTCTGACATTCGTGGAATAAGTCCAAACTTTTGCAAACATAAAATCAATTTTGAAAACGATTCCAAACCTGTTGTTCAATGACAACGAAGACTCAATCCAAATATGAAGGAAGTTGTCAAGAAAGAAATAATCAAACTTCTTGACGCTGGAATTATTTATCCCATTGAGGATAGTTCATGGGTGAGTCCTGTTCACTGTGTTCCTAAGAAAGGAGGAACAACTGTCGTAACTAATGAAAGTAATGAACTTGTTCCTACAAGAACTATAACTGGTTGGCGAGTATGTATTGATTATCGCAAATTAAATGACGCCACCAGGAAAGATCATTTTCCATTACCATTCATGGATCAAATGTTGGAAAGACTTGCGGGGAACAAATACTTTTGTTTTCTCGATGGATTTTCCGGTTACTTCCAAATTCCTATAGATCCAGCTGATCAAGAAAAGACCACATTCATGTGTCCTTTTGGCACATATGCGTATAGGCGTATGCCTTTTGGTCTTTGTAACGCACCAGCAACATTTCAAAGATGCATGATTGCTATTTTTCAAGATATGCTTGAAACCTCTATGGAAGTCTTCATGGATGATTTCTCGGTATTTGGAGACTCATTCGAGTCATGCCTTTCCAATCTTGATAAAATGCTTGAAAGATGTAAAACTTCTCATCTCGTGCTTAATTGGGAAAAATGTCATTTTATGGTGACAGAAGGCATTGTGCTTGGTCACAAGATTTCGAGCAAGGGAATCGAAGTTGACAAAGCAAAAATAGATGCTATTGCTAAATTACCACCCCCGACTAACGTTAAAGGCGTTAGGAGTTTTTTGGGACATGCGGGATTTTACCGCCGATTCATCAAAGATTTTTTGAAAATATCTCGTCCTATGACGAAGCTTCTCGAAAAAGATTCAGTCTTTGACTTCAATGAAGAGTGCATCAAGGCATTCGAAACGCTTAAAAATAAGTTAACAAATGCACCAATAATGGTTTCACCAAATTGGTCGCTGCCATTTGAACTTATGCGTGATGCTAGCAATTATGCTGTAGGAGCAGTATTAGGACAGCGAGATGGTAAACATTTTCGTCCTATTTACTTTGCTAGCAAAACTTTGAATAGTGCCCAAAAAAATACACGGTGACTGAAAAAGAACTTTTGGCTGTAGTTTTTGCATTTGACAAATTTCGTTCTTATCTTGTTTTGTCGAAAACAATTGTATTCACCGATCATTCAGCTCTCAAATATCTGTTTGCCAAACAAGATGCAAAACCATGCCTTATCCGATGGATTTTATTGCTTCAAGAATTTGACATTGAAATCCAGAATAAGAAAGGTGCAGAAAATGTTGCACCAGATCATTTATCTAGATTAGAAAATCCTAATTTAGTGAAACTCGGTGAAGACGAGATTGATGATAATTTTCCCGATGAAACTCTCATGGGAATCGACAATGAAGAATCTCCTTGGTTTGCTGATTATGCAAATTATTTAGCTGGAGGAATATTACAAAAAGGTCTATCTTACGTTGAACGTAGTAAATTCTTCGCAAACCTAAAATACTATTTTTGGGATGAACCATATCTATTTAAAATGTGTCCCAATGGGATAATAAGAAGATACGTGTATGGTTCAGAGACCCAAAAAATTCTTGATGAATGTCATCATGGCCCAACCGGAGGACATTATAGTCCGTCCACAACCGCTAAAAAGGTTTACGATGCGGGATTTTATTGGCCAACAATTTTTAAAGGAGCACATACGCTTGTGCAGAATTGTGATGCATGCCAGAAATATGGTAGTCTTTCTCGTAGAGATGAAATGCCACAGAAGAGCATCCAAGTCTCTAAAATATTTGATATTTGGGGAATTGACTTCATGGGTCCTTTTCCTAAATCTCATAAATTCGAATACATCCTCGTTGCAATTGATTATGTTTCCAAATAGGCAGAAGCAGAGGCTTTACCCACAAATGATGCACGAGTAGTTGTGAATTTTCTGAAAAAGCTTTTCTCTCGATTCGGAATTCCAAAAGCTTTGATTAGCGACAGAGGAACTCACTTCTGTAACCGTCAAATGGAGAAAGCTATGAAACGATATGGAGTCCACCATCGTTTCTCAACAGCATACCATCCTCAAACCAGTGGTCAAGTTGAAAACACCAATAGAGCCTTAAAAAGAATACATGAAAGAACGGTGAAGGATAATCCTTCTGTTTGGTCAAGAAAACTTGATGATGCTCTATGGGCGTTTAGAACGGCATATAAAACTCCAATTGGTACAACCCCGTACAGACTCATATATGGAAAAACTTGTCATCTTTCGTTTGAAATCGAACACCGTGCCTACTGGGCATTGAGACAATGTAATCCTGATCTAAAAATCGCTGGAGAAAAACGATTCCTGCAATTGCATGAACTCAATGAATTAAGACTCCAGGCGTATGAAAATTCCAAATTGTACAAAGCTCGAACAAAAGCTTATCATGATAGGAAGCTAAGAATCCAGAAAGAATTCAAGGCTGGAGACAAAGTTCTTTTGTTCAATTCTAAGTACAAATTCAAAGCTCCTAAGCTCATAACCAAATGGTTTGGTCCATTCGTGGTAAAACATGGTTATCCATCCGGATATGTCAAATTGTATGACAAACACGGTGGAACTTTCATTGTTAATGGACATCGAATCAAGCTCTACCATGATGAAGAGCAATTGAATGAATTGTCAAGTGAAGAAATTCCACTTGAACTAATCGTTCAAATCAAGAAAGAAAAAGACAAAGTGGTTTCTAGTCCTAAGAAATTGGGAAAGAAATCCCAAATATAACCCTCGAAAGTAAGAAAGATTGAGTCGGGCTGATGACTCGTTAATAAATTTAGCGCTTCTCGGGAGGCAACCCGTTTGATTTTAAATTGTTTGTTTATGCCCCAATGGTTTCACCATAAGTGTGGGGGCCTTGCCTATATAAATAATAAAATCCAAAAATATTTTTCATTTTTGTGTGTTTTTGTTTTTGATGATTATGCAGGTTAGGATGCTTGATCTTGAAGTTATAGAATCATCCTATTTCCGAAGCTCAGGCAGTTTCATTTCTTTTATGTTCCATTTCCCTATTTTTATGATTCATCGTTCTTTACATTGAGGACAATGTCAAACTTAAGTGTGGGGGGAGGAAATAGGAAAATGAACCGGATTTTAAAATTTTCTATATTTTTGAGCCTAATTTTTAACTTGTTTGCCCTTATAATCTAGTTGTTTTCGCACATTCAGGGTAATTTATATTAGAATAACTAGATTAATCCACTGATAAAACATGCAATTTTTGAAAATTCGAGATGTGTCCTGATTGTCATTGCAATCCATTTTTAGGATTGATAACATTGCTAGCACAACTATAGCCCATTCCACTAAATTATGAGATTTAAGCCTATTTCGTATAGCATACATCTCTTATGCTTGATCTTTTTGCTATGAGTGTGCCGGTGATTTTATTTATTCTAGAACTTGTGCATGCAAATCATTACCAGACCGTAGTAAGATCACCTCGTGTGATATAAGTGTATTCGTGTGATAAGAGGCAACCTTAGGAATTAAACCAAATGGCCTTCCATTTTACATCTAATGATATGTTAGCTAGCCACATCGGTTAGTTAACCTCTGATTTGGACCCATTTGTTAGCACTCAATTTTAGTGCTAGATTCCATTAGTACACCCTCTGAGCCATCCTTTTCATTTTGTTACATCCAGAAAAATATAAATATTCTTCACCTTTAGCCTTAACCTTACCCATAGTCAAGTCTTGGTTGGTTACTAGCTACGTGGAAAGATGGTTGTTATGTGGGAAATCCTTGAATTTTGAGAAAGTAGCGAACTCCATGATAATCTCATGGAAGATCTATTGGTATTTTGATTTTGCGGTTAAAAAAAAAGGAAAAAGAGAAACAGAATAAGTCATCGCAATTGTTTGGTGACAAGAATAGCCAATGAGCTATGAAAGTAAATATATCGATCAAGGATGAATCTCAAGTTAAAAGGAAAGTGGTTGATGTAGCTAGTAGCAATTGGTTGTAGACTTTGGCTATTTGTAAAGTTTTTATTTTAAACCAATTTCATAAATATATATCCCATGTCTCATCCCTACCCTTTTTGACTTTGTGGTAATTTATCAAGTGTATTGACATGTAGTGACCATCCGATTTCTTGAGAAATTGGATAACGTTGCTAGGGATCTAAGGTTATCCTTAGTGACCATCCGTTATTTGATGATTCAAGGATTCGTTGTTAGCGAGCTATTATGTTTTGCATGAGATAGTTGCAAATAAGTCTTATATAACCCCTGAAGCCTTAAACCCGAATAAAAGTCCTCTTAGATGTTTACACTTGGTGCTTACGCCACGTCGGTGGAGTTTTGTTTCTTGTACAAGCTTATGGTAATATTTAGATCATGTCTGAGCAATGAGTGTTATTTTATTATATACTCACCCAATACATAAATGAGTGATGAGTGAATTATACTTCATTTCTTTTTCATGAGGTGTTTTAATATGTTGTCAAGCAAGAGAATCATAAGGTATTGTCAAACATCTCGACTTTTCATCTACAAGCTTAAAAAGATGGATCTTATCTCGTACTTGTACTTGATGGATTTGCATCTCATTTTTAGAATCATTTTCATTTATATCATGTAGATTTATGCCTAAAAGCTAGATTTGCTTGGGGGCAAGCAAAGCGTAAGTGTGGGGGATTTGATAACGCTCATTTTGAACATGTTTTAGCTGCGTTATTTCTATGTTTATGCATTGTATTTGGTTGTATTTGTGAACGTATTATGCTTAAAAGGTGCAAAATATGTATTTTAGTTCAGGTACGATCAAGCTCAGGAAAAAGGCTAAAAAGATGAAGAAAAGTTGTTTAATCAAGAGCTTTTGCACAAACGTAAAGATTCTTCTCACAATAAAGGCTTTGGAAGGATTATTAAAGTTAAAGAATCAAGATTACAAAGATTTCCAAGTCCAAGAATTGATGAAATGAATAAGAATTATATTCAAACCCTGGGTTGATGTTGAAACCCAAAACCAAGGTTCATATCTCAAACCCAAGGTTGAGCAGTCATTTCCAAACCGAAGGTTCAGAGTCCAAACCTTAGGTTCAGCAGACATTCCGACCGCAGGTTCTGGGTCCCGACCGCGGGTTCAGCCACTTAAAGTCATCCAAAGTTGCATTTAAGTGAAGAATTAAGTGCCATCAATCCAAAGTCCGATCATCTACTTCCATTAACTCATGTTGCCTTCATTTTATGACACTTTGGGAGCAAGTATTTTGCTTGGTGACTAAGGGGAGCCATCTTATATATACTTGGCCAAAAGAGAAAAAAAAATGAGGAGAAAAAAAAAAGACATCATCTATCTATACAACATCTACTACAAATCATTTCTACTCTCTCAAAAGGGGCAACAAGGAGAAAAACACAGGAAAAGGAAAAGCTTACATTCACCAATCATCAATTTAATCAATCAAGGGATCTTTGTTGATTATCTCACAAGTTGTTGGGAATTAAACTTAAGCAGTTAGGACTGCTGAATGAAGAACAGTTAAGACTGCTGATGGAAGAGCAGTTAGGACTGCTGAAGGAAGAACAGTTAGGACTGCTTAAGAGATCAAGGTGAAACCGTATGAAGATAATTATAGAAAAGATATGGTATATATCTTATTTGTATAGAATTATTCGGTTAGATGTTTTACTTGTAAAGGACTCTTTACATTATAAAAGGAGATCCTTAGATTAGGGTTTAATATACATATATCATTCAGATCGTTTACATCTAATACCTAATATCCTTCACGTTCATAATTGTAATCGTTTGATATATTGAAGTGATAGTTTGGTTGATATCATTGTTCTTATTGTTTTACTTAATCAATCACCAAACACAAACTCATATTCTTCTAAGTACTTGGTAGTAAATTCCACGTGCTATCAAGTATATACTCAAAGTATCCCCAACACAAAGTGTGTGTTTAGATCCGGTCAAGTGGTATCAGAGCCAAGGTTTTTGATACGTTTGTTGGATAATGGAAACCTCGTGGGTTAATCTTTATTAATTATCCACTATTTATAATAGTGAAACCCTAATACCCTAAACCCACAAACCGGGCTTGGGCTTATCCTAATCCCCTAACACTTCCCCGCAGTCCGAGCGGCGAAATCACGAAAACTCGGACTAAAGAGTAAAAGCTAATAAACAATAAAGTAAAACTAATAAATAATTGTTGAAGAAGACATTCGTCAACAAGCGGAAGCATATCTTCAAGCAGCAGTAGACATAAAAATGAAACAAACCGGATAAACCAAAGTATCCCAAACAGTCGTCTCGGGAATAAGAACCCTTGATTCGAAACAAACAAAAGTCGTCTCGGGAATTGATACCCTAGATTCGACACCAACAAAAGTCATCTCGGGAATTGATACCCTAGATTCGACACCAACAAAAGTCATCTCGGGAATTGATACGCTAGATTCGACACCAACAAAAGTCGTCTCGGGAATTGATACCCTAGATTCGACATAAACAAACAATTAAATTACTAAAACTTGAGACGAAAGTTGGTTCTAAAACTTCAACCCCCAAAGAACCTTCCGAACAAACGGGGCGTGTTTTTCTCAAGAAAAACATAAAGATCCGGTTTCAATTTTTTTTTTTTTTTTTTTAATAATAAAACTGACATAAATTACATAAAATACTATAACCACAAATCCATATCTCCTTCATAGTTCACACCCACTCGTATAGATAAATCCAGATTCATCATCTCTTTTTACACTCCTTCCTTCTATCACCATGACTGGATCGAATCCCCCTGCTACTGTCCTCTAATCAGATAAGCATTCAATTGTTACTCACCATCATCTTCTATCATCACCCCGGAAGGTGTTCCTTAGCACGAACAACAAACGTGACAAGATGTGTGGATTTGTGACCTTAGCACAAATCACCAACACAAAATAAGGAGAGCCAGTCAAAAGGTGTGATTTAGGGTTTAGTGCATGAACGACGGTTGTAACTGTTTAGGTGGTGTCGAAGAATGAAAGTGTGTGTGAGATGGGTTGGATTGGATGCGGAGGCTAGGGTTAGAGAATGAAAGTGTGTGTAAGATGGGTTGGATTGGATGCGGAGGCTAGGGTTAGAGATTTATAATAGTGAAACCCTAATACCCTAAACCCACAAACCGGGCTTGGGCAACGTTGAGTTTAGAAGAATCAGAAGTATTTACTCACTAGCAATCCAAGAAGATGGACATGGAGACACCTCAAACCTCAATCCTTGCTAAACTCCCCATGCTGAAACAGAATGAATACGTGCTGATGGTTCCAAGGTTACAAAGCTTAACACTGAGCCAGTTACAAACGAGGAGAGAATCAAAAAGAAGAATGATCAGAAGGCTAGGAATTTGTTACTAATGGCAATTCCTAATGATCAAGTGCTGAACTTTAGCCATTACGAATCGGCTAAAACTCTTTTTGAAGCAGTGGTGGAAAGATTTGGTGGCAATGAAGCTACCAAGAAGGCACAGAAAACCCTACTCAAGCAAAGTTATGAGAACTTCACTGCATCAAGCAATGAAACTTTGGATCAAATCTTTAATAGGCTTCAAAAGATCATCAGTCAACTTACTGTGTTGAAGATTGTGATACCTCAAGAAGACCTCAACATGAAGTTTCTAAATAGTTTACCTGCTGAATGGAACACTTATGTTGTAGTTTGGAGCAATAAACCAGAGCTGGAGAATATGACAATGAATGAGCTTTACAATAATCTCAAGATTGTTGAGCAAAAGGTCAAGAAGAGTGGTAGCACCAGTTCCAGTTCAGGGAATATGGCTTTTGTATCTTCTTCAAAAGTTCTAATCATGAAGATGAAGAAGCAGTTGGTACTGCTATACCAACAGTTAGCACTGCTAGTGTAAAAACTAGTACTGCTGGGTTGACTGAAGAGACCATATATGCATTTGTATCAGAACAGTCTGGTGGGTCAAAGATCTTTAATGAAGATTTTCTTCTAATTGCTGAAGATGATTTGGAAGCTATGGATTTAAAGTGGCAATTGGCTTCGATAAGCATCAGGGCTAAGAAGTATTACCAAATGACTGGGAATAAGATTACCTTCAATGGAAGAGATGTTGCTGGGTATGATAAGTCTAAGGTGGAATGCTTTAATTGTCACAAGATGGGGCACTTTTCCAGGGAATGTAGAGGTCCAAGACAACAAAGCAACCAAGGTCAAGGGTTTAAGAATCAGCAAGGGTCAAGGAGAACAGTTAATGTTGAAGAGCCTTCTTCCAAGGCTATGGTAGCTGTAGATGGAGCTGGATTTGATTGGAGCTTCATGGAGGAAGAAGAGGAACAAGCTAACTTGGGTTTAATGGCTTTCTCAGACTCTGAGGTACATATACTTGAAAAATGTTCAAACTCTTGTCGTGCTTTAAAAGATTTTGAAAATATTAAGAAACAATATGATGATCTTAGAGTTGAATTTAATCAAATAAGTTTTAGTCTGTCAAATCATAAAAGAGGATTAGCTGTTTTGGAAGAACAAATTGTGTTTTATAAACAGAATGAGTCAAACTTTACTGATGAGATAGGTCTTTTAAAGAGGGAATTGCAAATAAAAGATAATAAAATGAGTGGACTTGTATATGAACTAGAGAAGCTTAAAAAGGAGAAAGAAAACATCCAGTTAAGTGTAGACACTCTTGAATATACTTCAAATGGAGTTAAAAAGAGAGTAGAGAGTCAAATACTTAACAAAGCTAAATCTGGTTTAGGTTATAAGTCAGTTGCACCCCCCTTTAGAGGAATGTTTGCTCCACCAGGAATCAATTTAGCTCATACAGGTTTAGAAGAGTTTAAGGATATGGATTTTCCTGGATATGGTGTTAAGGTTAGTGAGAATCCTGTTAAATTTGTTAAGGCAGAAGATTTGTTTGTAAGTGCTAGTGATAAATCTCTTTCTGAGGAAAAGATGTCCTCTGATAGGAACTCAGATGCACCAACTATTGAGGAATGGACATCTGATGATGAGAATGTAGAGGTTAAGAATGAACCTAATGTTGTTAAGGTTGAAGTTAAACATGCTCCTAAAGTGGTTAAGACTGAAAACATAAAACCAGTTAGGAAAAATGTTAGATATGCTGAGATGTATAGATCTAAGAACAGATCATCATGTTCTGAGAGTAGTCATAGGAACTGGAATCACTCAAAATCTAAGAAAATGGATGATAAGTTTGCTATGATTAGAAAAGTATGTTTTGTTTGTGGAAGTTTTGAGCATATGGCTGCTTATTGTGATTCTAACCCATGGAAAAAGAGGGTTACTGGGAATGCTAGGGTGAACAGAAATAACTATGCTAGGGTAACTCAAAATAGTCCAACTAGATTGACAAACCCTAATTCAAATCATAAGATGTCACCTAAAGTTGTTTCAACTGCTAGTCAAAATAAGTGGTTTAATAACAAGCAAACTGTTTCTAGTGCAAAACAATTTTCAAATCATGCACAAACAGTTAAAAGGCATTTTTATCAAAAAACAGCAATGTCTAATCAGAAGTGGGTACAAACAGTTTAAAGGCATTTTTATCAGAAAACAGCAATGTCTAATCAGAAGTGGGTGCCTAAGATTAAACAAGCAGTTCCAACTGCTAAGTCAACAGTTCAAACTGCTAGATCAGCAAATCCAATTGCTAGGCACTTGAATGTTAAGGGAAAAAGGGGCAATGCTGTCAAGACTTCAGCACATTGGGACAGACATTTTACCAAACCCAATGGTGCATCAAAGACCTCAAACAAGTTTTCTCATCTTGATGCACAAGGCAGATCCAAACCAGTGATGGTTTGGATCCCCAAAAGAAACTAACACCTTTATTTTGTGTGCAGGAACATCCCTCAAATGGCAAAGAAGATAGAGGATATTCAGACAGTGGATGTTCAAGGCACATGACAGGCAACATGTCATATCTTTCAGACTTTATTGCTCTAGATGGAGGACCAGTTGTCTTTGGTAGTGGTGTTGGAGGAAGGATTACTGGTAAAGGGGTAATTAAGACTGGTAACCTTGATTTTGAAAATGTGTATTATGTACCAGAACTTAAGTACAATCTTTTCAGTGTATCACAAATTTGTGATAAACTGAACAAAGTTTTATTTACTGATACTGATTGTCTTATACTTTCTCCTGATTTCAAGCTACCTGATGAAAGTCAAGTATTGCTTAAAATCCCCAGAAAGGATAATACATACAGTGTTGAGATGAATAAACTAGTTCCTAAGGTTGGACTTACTTGTCTTGTTGCAAAAGCCACATTGGAAGAATCAATGTTGTGGCACAGGAGGCTTGGTCATGTTAATTTTAAAAATATTAACAATATTGCTAAACATGGGTTGGTAAGAGGTTTACCAAACAAAATTTTTCTAAATGACCAAACTTGTGTTTCTTGCCTTAAGGGTAAGCAACACATTTGCTGTTTTTGGATTTTGTACTGTTAGTTGTGCTATTTGTATAGTTGAGACTGCTTGAATATTTTTTGTACTGCTTGTGAATTTGTTAGTCATTTGTGATAACTGTTAAAAGAGAATATTGTGTATTGTGTTTTCTTTGGTTTTGGACTAACATTTCAGGTTAAGAAAAGCTTTTTGCTTTGGATTGTGCTTTGATAAGTATGGTGGTTTGGATTGTCAAGTGTGAATGCTTGTCACACAACAAATGGTAATTGATTCACCATGTCTAATCAACATAGGAATCAACAAGTCCAGATCAAAAGGTTTCTGGTAAAGACTACTCAAATCCGTTTATGGTTGACAGTTTACCAAAAACTGGTTGGTTATCAACTCACCAAATCTAAGTGTGAAGACTTGGCTAGTCCATAGCAAACGGCTATTGGTAAAGACAAGTCAAATCCGTTCATAGCTGATAGTTTGCTAAAAACTATAAGTGGACAAAAATGTTTTCGAATCCACAAATTAAAATTCAAAATTTTTGATTTTATCTCTGAAAACTTTTTGCTAACAGTTAGTACTGCTGGAGTAAACAGTCTGAACTGCTGGCTTCACCAGTTTGTACTGATTGTTCAAAACTTAGTTCCTACTGAGTTTATGCTCTGTGATACACCTCTTTCAGAAGGTAATACATCTGGAAGTGTTGCGAGCAGTTTGAAACTAAAACAACTGAATTGATGGTAACATGTACAAATGGTCTTATTGGATGCTGAGCTTGGATAACTTATGTTCTAGTTCATCTGATGGTGAGGATTCTTCCAAACAGGGGAGGATTAAAGTTTGTTCTAGTTGCTGTTAAAGATGATTGATGATTATGAAATTCAGGGGAGGAATTAAGAGTCAGAGATGATAAATGTTAAAGAAGTGCATAAAGTCTATTTACTAAAGATGGTTCATTACAAAGCTTCACACAAGAAAAACCAACAAAAACTACCAACAAAACAACCTACACAACACAAAAGTCAACACAACTACTCAAGTTTTTCATTTCCTTTTCCAATGATATCCGGCATGGTTTTGTTGCGGGCTCCTCTGCTACCCATGAGGTCAGACACCTTCTTGCAGGGAAGTGCCAGTATTACTGTTCTTGGATATGGAAATTGCTTCTTCTCAGGCTTCTTCTTTGGAACATGGATCTTCACTGATGATGCTGCTTTTTCAAATTCTTTTGTTAGTAAGTCTGATAGTTTTCGAAGTTCATCATCGCCAGACGATTCAGATGAGGAGGATGAATCATCCATATAAGGAGGAAGTTCATCGGAGGAAGGTTCTTCAGATGAGGATATTTTAGTCTTTTTCTTTGAAAGATTAACTCTTGAAGTTGAAGAATAGTTTGGTGGAAAATAATTTTTCCAACCTGAATCTTCAGAGTCTGAAGAAGAGTCAGATGAAATTTCTATGATGTTTGGTGGAGAAGAGTTCATTGTGATTGAAGAGTTAAAGATTTGTGTTGAAGAAGATTTTGTGTGGATATGTGAGTTTTTATAGAGTTAATGAAGGTTTAATGACATTCAATGCGTGGTTGATATGAAGAATTAACTCTTGGGTTGGTATAAGGAATTAATTCCTTGATGGAATTAAATTTATTTTGGTAATTTTTGAAGAGTTGACCAAAAGAGTATGATACATGAAGATAATTCCCAAAGTGTTTCGTGTTTATAGTCAAGTGTTTGAAAGAATCCACCCCATTAATGAAATCAGAAGTTTAATTCAAGAAACTTATTGATTTGCATCGAAATCATAAGTTTAGGGGAGGATTGTTGGGAATTAAACTTAAGCAGTTAGGACTGCTGAATGAAGAACAGTTAAGACTGCTGATGGAAGAGCAGTTAGGACTGCTGAAGGAAGAACAGTTAGGAATGCTTAAGAGATCAAGGTAAAACTGTATGAAGATAATTATAGAAAAGATATGGTATATATCTTATTTGTATAGAATTATTCGGTTAGATGTTTTACTTGTAAAGGACTCTTTACATTATAAAAGGAGATCCTTAGATTAGGGTTTAATATACATATATCATTCAGATCGTTTACATCTAATACCTAATATCCTTCACGTTCATAATTGTAATCGTTTGATATATTGAAGTGATAGTTTGGTTGATATCATTGTTCTTATTGTTTTACTTAATCAATCACCAAACACAAACTCATATTCTTCTAAGTACTTGGTAGTAAATTCCACGTGCTATCAAGTATATACTCAAAGTATCCCCAACACAAAGTGTGTGTTTAGATCCGGTCACAAGTGTTCCTACTTTTTGTAATCATCATTACAACTTTTGTAAGACTTTTTAATCATGTTTTCAAGTGATAAATTTCTTGTGGTTATTTCTTTGTTTGCCATGAGTGGCTAAGTGCCTTGTGCACTTGCCTAGATGATATTTGTTACATGATTTTTGGTTGATTATGACTCAATGGTTCTAAGATAAATAAAAAGCTAATACTAGGAACGAATTGTGCTATTAAGAGTTTTCTCCACCAAAGAGTTGTCAAGTTTGGTTAATTGCTAATAGTGTAATGGGTTGAAAAAGACATTGTTAGTCAATTAGTTGTAAACCTTTGTCTATGAGGGTGTTACCTTATGTATTGACCATTTCATAAGTAACTTGGTTAAACTTGAAAAACTAAATAGTGTGGTTGTCAATTACTTGTGAAATGAAAGTGAATCAAGTGATTGAGTTGTGTTAGTCTTGGATTGATCAAATCTTAAATATTGTTTTTGTTATCTTAAAATCTTGACGAGGATTGAAAGTGTTGGAAACAATAGAGTTAGTATACCCACTAATCGAATTAGAACACCATATAATTTGTTGATCATAATCAAATGGAACCATTGTCATAATCATGTCAAGAGAATTGTGCAAACTAGTCTAGGCAAGTGTAGTCTTTAATTTATTGAATTTACATCATCATTATTTGCTTGCGAATTGAATCGTTATTAGACTTGTTATTATATTCAAAAATTCACATCCTAAAAACTAAACAAATCCTAGTGAACGACCTCGGCTTACCTTAATTATCTCTTACTACACACGGACGAGTATACTTGCTCGTATGTGTTTCGTTTGAATCATTGGTAAATCGTGTTATAAATTTAAAACTTGCACTCATAACGGGTATATCCCTAGAAACACATCACTTAGCCTTACAAGAAGCCCTATGCTGTTTACCCTTATTACAAGCTACACAGGCATGGTCATTCCTAAACACCTTGGAAGGTAAGCCTCTAACTAAATTACCCTTCACAGGTTTGTTCATATTCTTGAAGTTAACATGACCTAACCTTCTATGCCACAATTTAGATTCATCCAAAGTGGCTTTTGCAATCAAACATGAAGAACCTTTTGCAGGTTCAGGTGCTTTCATATCAAAACTGTACATGTTGTGTTGTCTTAGGACTTTGAGAAGTATCTGACTTTTATCAGGCATCTTAAAGTCAGAAGTCAACACAAGACATTCAGAGTCAGTAAAAAGCACCTTATGATGCTTATCACAAATTTGTGATATGGAGAAAAGGTTAAACTGTCCTAGTTCTTTTACAAAAGATACATTGTCAAACTCTAAATTGCCTACAACAATCCTTCATTTACCAGTAATTTGCCCCTTGCTACCTCCAAAGGTAATAGAACCTCCTTTGAATTCTTGAAAATCCTTCAGGTGATCCTTGTTACCAGAGATGTGCCCAGAACACCCACTATCAAATATTCCTCTGTCTTCCATGAACCTGAGTGGATGATCCTGCACATAAGGAAAGGAGATTAGTTTCTTTCAAGGACCCAGGCCTCTGCAGGCTTGGGTCTGCCCTATGGATCAACATATTTATAATTCTTGTATGAGCTTGATCCACTGTTGTTCTTGGATTGGTAGGTAAGTGTATTCTTAAATGGATCCCAAGACCAACATGTTGGGGCCTTAACAGCAGACCCCCCCATTATCCCTTACAGCACTAGGTGCTGAAGTTTGTGCTGTATTTTTAGCAAAAGGACTCCTCACAGGTGAATGAGGTTTATAAAAATTGTTTCTTTGATTATATGAGTTCACATGTGGTCTATTTACTGGTTGTCTGGGTCTAAATTGATTGAACCACCCAGAATTAACATTTGGCTGCACAGAATTAATATTTGGCCTGACAGAATTAAAATTTGCTCTACCAGAATTAACTTGTGACCTAACAGAATTAACCTGAGGTCTACTAGTATTTATATGTGCTGGTCTAGAAACAAACTTATTTGCATGATTAATCCTGTTTGCATTATTCCAAACTGGTTTAGCATTTACATGAACAGTATTAACACTATTATGCTTCCTAAGTTCGGCCTCTCTTTTCATCCTTTTCTCATGAAAATCACAGTCTTTAATTAGATGAATTAGACTACCACACACAAAACACCTCTTAGGACCAAAGGTGTAGTTTTTCTTGTACTCTGTTCTTTTCCTATCAAATTTTGGTGACTCTTGATTTTTGACAGACTTCCTAGGAGATTTTATGTGAGTATCACAACTAGGTTTATCTGTAACAGGTTTGGGTGTAGTGAGTTCACTATGTTTGACAGATTTTGACTCAGAAACTTCTTTAGGTTCACTGTCTGATTCTGATTCAGACTTCTCAGAGACATCCCTAGTGGATCCCTCACTGTCATTAGTTTGACAAGTAGAATATTCACTTGATTTGTCATCTGAGTTGCCTGTCTCAAGATATTGAGGACCCTTTTTACCATACACAAACAAAGAGTCATCAAGTTCTTCCTTTTGTAGAGGAGTGTAATCTCCACTTAAGGGAGGTGGAACTCCTTTAAAATCATTAGTTTTTATGAACCTATTGTACACTGGTCTACCAGTAGAGTCATCTTCTCTACAAGGGAACACAGATCTCTCCATCTCCTCCTCATAGCTCAAAATTTCACTATCTGACTTAATCTCATATCCTAAGCCAATTTTACAGGTTGAGCTCATCTGAGAATCTACTAGTCAAAACAGATTTTTAGAAGAACTTTTCCATGAGTCAAATTTCTTTTGCAATTCATCCCTTTCTTTCACTGCTTTCATTCCAATTCTTCTATATTTCTTAAGTTTTTCATCCTTTTCATATATTTCATTAGCCTGAAAAGTGAGTTTTTCATTTAAGGAAGCTTGTTGTTTTTGATAGGTGACTATTTGTGCTTCTAAAGTTTTAACAGCCTTAGTATAAGCAAGAATTTTTACTTCCTGGTCACCTATTTGTTTTAATTGTTCATCACACAAAGCTTTAACATGATTATATGAATCAATGCATATTTTGGAGCACAAAGATACCTCATTACTGGAACTAATAGCCATAAGTACATGGTTTGGCACTTCTTCCTCCTTTGTGTGTTCATCCCAATTCACAGCTCCAGCTTCCAATGTCAACATGCTCATCTAATTCTTCTCCAGCTTGTCATCATCTTGAGAGTCAGAATTCTTCTTTTTGTTCCCATCAATAGTCATCTTTTCCATGCAATCCCTAGCAAAGTGACCATGTTTGTGACACCTGTAGCACTCAACAGTCCTCCTATTGTAGCCCACTGGTGTCTTCCCATCAAACCTAATGTTCCTCCCAGTCTGCTTGTAAAACTTCTTAACCCTGAGAGTAATCATGGCAATTTGCCATTTGATATCCATTTCTTCAACTTCAATATCATTGATCTGTTCCAGATCCTTACTAATGAAGTCCTTCTCTTCTGGTTACTTGGCAAAAAATGAGTAAACTACTTCATCAGCAAAGCCTGCAGGAGCATCTCTCTCTCTCTCATGCTGCTTGAAGAAGTTTCATAACCACCAGAATTAAAACTGCCAGACTTAACCTTGTTAGTGCTGCCCTTGCTTTGAGAAACAAAGGCAACATTGGTAGAACTTGAAGATGCTTTTGTGTTTCCTTGAATTTCCTGTTCAAAAACCCGAAGATTGTTGTACAGGTCATCAGTTGTCATGGTGTCAATTTCTTCCTTCATCCTCATGGTCAATGTCACACTTGACCATTTAGTTGGTAGTGATCTGAGAAACTTTTGGTTTGCATCTTCTTCAGACACAGCAGCACCATGAACCTCCAATTGTGATAGAAGATGTTGAAATCTATCATAACCTTTTTCCAAACCCTCTGAACTGGATACACTGAAAGCTTTAAACTGCTGTTTAAGGACAGCCTTCTGCATCTTCTTAGAGTTAGCATTCCCTTCAAATCTTTTCTTGATAGCCTCCTAAATTTCCTTGGCATCATTCATGCCATGAAACCTTCTCAAGTGCTCCTTGGGAAGTGCCATCAGCAGCATAGTCCTGGCCTTTCTCTCTTTTTCAACAGCATGTATCTCTTCAGCAGATACTGGTGGTAGCACCCTAACCACTCCATTTTTGCCAACCGAAATTCTCTTCTTCGAATTCCCATTCTGTATGACCTTCCAGACCTCGTTATCAATATACTCCAGATAGTGCTCCATCTCCATAGCCCAGATGTCATATTCTTCCTTCTTCAGGATTGGGAGTTTTATATTGGATATGGTTGTTGTTGCAGGGATAGTTTGTTGTGGTTTAGATGTGCCAGCTTCAGATTTTTCATCATCATGGGTTGATTTCTCATCATCACTAGGATGGTTTGAGAAATCATCAGTCTTCTCAGGCTTCTCAAAATCAGACATTGTGTAGGGTTTATTTGAGTGAATTTGGGTTTGTTATTTTTGTGTTTCTTCAAACTCAGAGTCTCTTTACAGGCTCTGATACCACTTGAAGGTCCAAACATTTATGGATCCAAGTAGCCTTTGTTACTTGTTAGACAACTTGAATAAATCCAAATTGATCTAAGTAATAAAACTCTAACAATGAATTGAATGTTTATGCGGAATCTAAACAATCAACAATGAAGAACACAAGATAACTAACTTCGTATATTACTAATAATCGTTACAAGGGATTTCAGGGATATCTAACTATTATGCCGTAGGGTTCCTTTTATACACCAAGGAAACCCTAGATACAAAACGTGTAGAAGGATATACGTATCTTCTATAAAGATAACTACGTATCCTTTCCTAACTTATAGCTAACAACCTTACTATAAATCATAAACAGGCTTAACTATATCTGTCGACCAGACTTAACTAAGTTACTATGTCTACCAGACTTAATAATGTTCTGGCAGACTTAACTATTACATAAAAACAACTAACAGACTTAACTAAGTAACCCAGCAGAATTAAGTCTGTTCTTCATATTAAGTCTTCTCTTGTGATAATTCCCAACAAACAATAAGAACACCAGTTGTAAATTATAAGAGTCCTACACAGATCTTAGTAATCTGCCGAGAACATTCATGAGGGAATTCACAAATTGTGATTCTTAGTGATTGAATGGAAATCCTGCCAGGGTCAACATCAAACAGCCCTGACAGCAGGTCACATCGGTAATCCATTGTGGATTACACTTAGTGTTCATGGTAACTCCAAACGGTCTACAATCATGGAGTGATACTTCGGTATACTTTAGCGGCTCACCTGAATCATTGATACACTCCGGTTTATCTGAGTTAGCTCTTTCGGGGGCATCCGGTTCAGGAACGGCCTTGGCTAGGTGACCGGATCTAAACACACTCCTTGTGTTAGATAGATACTTTGAATAATGTTAACTAGCACACGAAATTTACTAGCAAACACTTAGAAGATTTTGTATGTATGTATGAAACAGTAACTATGAATGAAATAAGAAAACAAGTTACTTCAACGATTCAATATTATTTATTAATAATACGAGTACTCTTGCTAGTACTAGGGTTTACAACCTTGAATCTGAACAAAACGATACTTCTTCTAAACTTTAACCTAGGAAATCCTTTTATACACTAAGGATTCCTATACAAGTAAACTATAACTATAATACTATAAGATATACACAATATCTTTTCCATATTTATCTATTACACGTTTACAAAAATCATAAGCAATACTAACTTTCTAATGCTGACCGTACTAACTGACTTTGTACTGTCAGTGTTGTCTTCAATCTCTTCAGCAGTACCAACTTATATACTAACAGTTCCAACTGTTAACCTTAATTCCCAACAATCCTCCCCTAAACTTATGATTTCTGTGCAAATCACTAAGTTTCTTCGAATTAAGCTTCATCTCCTATGATGGGGGGATTCTTTCAAACATCTATCATATCAGTCTCTTATTTCTGGCTTTTCTTTGCTTTGCAAGATTGAATATCTTCGTTACTAACTCATCTGCCATCTCAAAATCTCCTTCAACCTTGAGTATTACTGAGAGCATAGCCATCAAAACAACTGGTATGAGTGGATATTCTTTTTCCACCAACATATAAATTTATATTCCATCCTTGGTAGAAACTCTGTGCACTCCACATGTATCAAATAATTTCCATGTAACATCCTTTACTTGTGCTTGAAACCTCCACATTGATTCTCCACCATCAGGTTCATAAATCCTCTTCAATTGAACCCATAGTTCTTAGTCTTTATCTTCAAGTGGATCTCCAATTTTGAATTTTTCTTGTACCAATCTCCACAACTGATTAAGATCTTCCCTGTCAAATCCTCTGAGTAAATCTTCAAACAGCTTGTATCTTTCAATAATTCCACCAAGTCTCATAATCTTCCAACCTTTCATCCTACCTTCTGTGAATACTTCCCAGCCAATGATGGGATGTTTTGCTTGCAAAGGCTTGATGTTTGTGGATTCAGGGACTATCACTATCATCCTCATGAGTTGTTCATCAGTCAATCCTTCAGCTCCCTTCTTTTGTTTCTTTACTGCATCAGATTCTAACAACTCTGCATCTCTTTTCCTTTCTTTTGTAATATCCCTTTCAATTGGTGTGTTTAGTCTTGCATAAGCTTCATAATAAGCTTTTTCAATTTCAGCATCTGATCGTCCTGTAAAGTAACTCTTCTTCCAGTTTGCTTGATTCTTCAAGTAACTCTTCATAAAGCTGATCTGTTCTATTTTTGTAGGAATCTTTGTCTTGTAATCTTTCTTTTGCCTATCTCTAATCTTCTGCATAAGATCATTCCAAGCTACTACATGATAAGAATCGTTTATAGCTCAGGTTGTTTAGACCTTTTATCTAGGATAACACAATAATAATGATTAAACACGTTGCACACCGGAATAAACAAAAGATTCACTATTATTGCTAAGGTTTTTCTTCGTCATCATTTCTACCACTAACAATACAAGAAGCCCCAATGCTACGTGATCAAGTGTAGCACGGATATCTAACTATATCAGGAATCAAACGATCCTTGAGGCTAAACAAAACTACCCTAATCGTAGTCTAGGCGTTTACAAGATAATACGCCCTAGACACACAAACACACACACCTTTTCCTGTATTCTACATTGTGGAAGACATGTAATACTAATTCCCTGTATCTCTTTATATATTAGAGATACTAGGGTTTCAAAGGATATATACTAAAATAATAAAAGATTTACTATAATCTTTTCTTTCTTGTGAAGTTTCATCCTTTGTCTCCATAAGTCCCTCATCTTTCATATTTTGTCCATATCAACTCCAAATATAATTCCCAACAATCTTCCCCTAGTTGATATGACAAAACCATGTATGAAAGATGTCGTCTTCCCCTTAATCTATGCATACCATCAAGGATCTTCAAGCTGCAATCTTCAAAATATTCTTCTTCCCCTTTTTGTCATCATCAAATAGGGAACAAAAGTAAGCAACCTTGATCTTCACAACCACGAATCAATATTACACGTCCAATCCATCTTTCCAATATCTCAAATTACCCACCATTAAGTTTTCTGCACTAAAAATGAACTTGAAACAGTAGAAATCAAAATCATCAGTAGTAACACTAATCAACAGTAGTAAAAACCTTCACCTCGATGTAGCATATAAATGGTTAATCATGTAAACACTTAAGCTTCCCCTGAAACCCATATGTTAACCATTTGAATCTCCAATTCTGTAGACCGTATGTATTGAAGAAGAAAACTAATCATTACTAACTTGTTGCTGAAGTAGAATAACCCAAACACATGTCTTAAATATAACTTCGAACGTATACCCAAAATGATGTATAAGGAGATCGCAATCCCTTGACAATGAACACTGAGCACAATAACGTAACTCCTTCAAGTGTTCGTCAATTCGTAGATATAATAAGAATACAGACCCAAGTAATTCCACTTCATTTTCAAAGAAGTAACAAATAACCTTCTCCACCAATAAATAAAAGCCATAAAACTTTAACGAACCGTAACCAAAACTCCAATCTCTCTTGTGTGTGTGTTTCCCCGTGTTTGTGTTGGAACTAACCCGTTCCAAATCAATAAGCAACAATGATTTGGCAAGAACTTGCCAAAATGGGGTATGATACATCCAACCAAAAACTCACTTTTCAAAAGGGATGTTTCTCCCCACAATGGAGGTTTTTAATACATACTCTCTTACATTGTTTAAGCCCCAAAAAGACAGCATGAGAGAAATTTAGTAGCAATATTTCTTTACTGCATCAGATTCTAACAACTCTGCATCTCTTTTCCTTTCTTTTGTGGTATCCCTTTCAATTGGTGTGTTTAGTCTTGCATAAGCTTCATAATAAGCTTTTTCAATTTCAGCATCTGATCTTCCTGTAAAGTAACTCTTCTTCCAGTTTGCTTGATTCTTCAAGTAACTCTTCATAAAGCTGATCTGTTCTTTCTTTGTAGGAATCTTTGTCTTATAATCTTTCTTTTGCCTATCTCTAATCTTCTGCATAAGATCATTCCAAGCTACTACATGATAAGAATCGTTTATAGCTCAGGTTGTTTAGACCTTTTATCTAGGATAACACAATAATAATGATTAAACACGTTGCACACCGGAATAAACAAAAGATTCACTATTATTGCTAAGGTTTTTCTTCGTCATCATTTCTACCACTAACAATACAAGAAGCCCCAATGCTACGTGATCAAGTGTAGCACGGATATCTAACTATATCAGGAATCAAACGATCCTTGAGGCTAAACAAAACTACCCTAATCGTAGTCTAGGTGTTTACAAGATAATACGCCCTAGACACACAAACACACACACCTTTTCCTGTATTCTACATTGTGGAAGACATGTAATACTAATTCCCTGTATCTCTTTATATATTAGAGATACTAGGGTTTCAAAGGATATATACTAAAATAATAAAAGATTTACTATAATCTTTTCTTTCTTGTGAAGTTTCATCCTTTGTCTCCATAAGTCCCTCATCTTTCATATTTTGTCCATATCAACTCCAAATATAATTCCCAACAATCTTCCCCTAGTTGATATGACAAAACCATGTATGAAAGATGTCGTCTTCCCCTTAATCTATGCATACCATCAAGGATCTTCAAGCTGCAATCTTCAAAATATTCTTCTTCCCCTTTTTGTCATCATCAAATAGGGAACAAAAGTAAGCAACCTTGATCTTCACAACCACGAATCAATATTACACGTCCAATCCATCTTTCCAATATCTCAAATTACCCACCATTAAGTTTTCTGCACTAAAAATGAACTTGAAACAGTAGAAATCAAAATCATCAGTAGTAACACTAATCAACAGTAGTAAAAACCTTCACCTCGATGTAGCATATAAATGGTTAATCATGTAAACACTTAAGCTTCCCCTGAAACCCATATGTTAACCATTTGAATCTCCAATTCTGTAGACCGTATGTATTGAAGAAGAAAACTAATCATTACTAACTTGTTGCTGAAGTAGAATAACCCAAACACATGTCTTAAATATAACTTCGAACGTATACCCAAAATGATGTATAAGGAGATCGCAATCCCTTGACAATGAACACTGAGCACAATAACGTAACTCCTTCAAGTGTTCGTCAATTCGTAGATATAATAAGAATACAGACCCAAGTAATTCCACTTCATTTTCAAAGAAGTAACAAATAACCTTCTCCACCAATAAATAAA
Organism: Artemisia tridentata subsp. tridentata; assembly: GCA_021014915.2. Classification (NCBI taxonomy): domain Eukaryota; kingdom Viridiplantae; phylum Streptophyta; class Magnoliopsida; order Asterales; family Asteraceae; genus Artemisia; species Artemisia tridentata. Next base: position 51,589,941 of record CP139506.1, on the reverse strand, counting down.
AGCCATAAAACTTTAACGAACCGTAACCAAAACTCCAATCTCTCTTGTGTGTGTGTGTTTCCCCGTGTTTGTGTTGGAACTAACCCGTTCCAAATCAATAAGCAACAATGATTTGGCAAGAACTTGCCAAAATGGGGTATGATACATCCAACCAAAAACTCACTTTTCAAAAGGGATGTTTCTCCCCACAATGGAGGTTTTTAATACATACTCTCTTACATTGTTTAAGCCCCAAAAAGACAGCATGAGAGAAATTCAGTAGCAATATTTCTTTACTGCATCAGATTCTAACAACTCTGCATCTCTTTTCCTTTCTTTTGTGGTATCCCTTTCAATTGGTGTGTTTAGTCTTGCATAAGCTTCATAATAAGCTTTTTCAATTTCAGCATCTGATCTTCCTGTAAAGTAACTCTTCTTCCAGTTTGCTTGATTCTTCAAGTAACTCTTCATAAAGCTGATCTGTTCTTTCTTTGTAGGAATCTTTGTCTTATAATCTTTCTTTTGCCTATCTCTAATCTTCTGCATAAGATCATTCCAAGCTACTACATGATAAGAATCGTTTATAGCTCAGGTTGTTTAGACCTTTTATCTAGGATAACACAATAATAATGATTAAACACGTTGCACACCGGAATAAACAAAAGATTCACTATTATTGCTAAGGTTTTTCTTCGTCATCATTTCTACCACTAACAATACAAGAAGCCCCAATGCTACGTGATCAAGTGTAGCACGGATATCTAACTATATCAGGAATCAAACGATCCTTGAGGCTAAACAAAACTACCCTAATCGTAGTCTAGGCGTTTACAAGATAATACGCCCTAGACACACAAACACACACACCTTTTCCTGTATTCTACATTGTGGAAGACATGTAATACTAATTCCCTGTATCTCTTTATATATTAGAGATACTAGGGTTTCAAAGGATATATACTAAAATAATAAAAGATTTACTATAATCTTTTCTTTCTTGTGAAGTTTCATCCTTTGTCTCCATAAGTCCCTCATCTTTCATATTTTGTCCATATCAACTCCAAATATAATTCCCAACAATCTTCCCCTAGTTGATATGACAAAACCATGTATGAAAGATGTCGTCTTCCCCTTAATCTATGCATACCATCAAGGATCTTCAAGCTGCAATCTTCAAAATATTCTTCTTCCCCTTTTTGTCATCATCAAATAGGGAACAAAAGTAAGCAACCTTGATCTTCACAACCACGAATCAATATTACACGTCCAATCCATCTTTCCAATATCTCAAATTACCCACCATTAAGTTTTCTGCACTAAAAATGAACTTGAAACAGTAGAAATCAAAATCATCAGTAGTAACACTAATCAACAGTAGTAAAAACCTTCACCTCGATGTAGCATATAAATGGTTAATCATGTAAACACTTAAGCTTCCCCTGAAACCCATATGTTAACCATTTGAATCTCCAATTCTGTAGACCGTATGTATTGAAGAAGAAAACTAATCATTACTAACTTGTTGCTGAAGTAGAATAACCCAAACACATGTCTTAAATATAACTTCGAACGTATACCCAAATGATGTATAAGGAGATCGCAATCCCTTGACAATGAACACTGAGCACAATAATGTAACTCCTTCAAGTGTTCGTCAATTCGTAGATATAATAAGAATACAGACCCAAGTAATTCCACTTCATTTTCAAAGAAGTAACAAATAACCTTCTCCACCAATAAATAAAAGCCATAAAACTTTAACGAACCGTAACCAAAACTCCAATCTCTCTTGTGTGTGTGTTTCCCCGTGTTTGTGTTGGAACTAACCCGTTCCAAATCAATAAGCAACAATGATTTGGCAAGAACTTGCCAAAATGGGGTATGATACATCCAACCAAAAACTCACTTTTCAAAAGGGATGTTTCTCCCCACAATGGAGGTTTTTAATACATACTCTCTTACATTTTTAAGCCCCAAAAAGACAGCATGAGAGAAATTCAGTAGCAATATTTCTTTACTGCATCAGATTCTAACAACTCTGCATCTCTTTTCCTTTCTTTTGTGGTATCCCTTTCAATTGTGTGTTTAGTCTTGCATAAGCTTCATAATAAGCTTTTTCAATTTCAGCATCTGATCTTCCTGTAAAGTAACTCTTCTTCCAGTTTGCTTGATTCTTCAAGTAACTCTTCATAAAGCTGATCTGTTCTTTCTTTGTAGGAATCTTTGTCTTATAATCTTTCTTTTGCCTATCTCTAATCTTCTGCATAAGATCATTCCAAGCTACTTTCATGAGATAGAAAAACTTTTAGCTTTTTTGACTTTTATCTGTCACATTAAGTTCACGTTTAAGAATAAACAAGCTTCAGCTATCAATTTAAGTTTTGACATCTAACAAAATAAAGAAGACTAGTATCAATGTGAATTTTATCTGGAAACAACCACATTGAGGTAACACTTTCCTAATCTTGTTCTTACAATAAACTCCCTAACACACAACCACACCATCTTTCTTTCTAGCTTGATCAAGAATTTAATGAGTATTTCACTGTTATCCTTTATATATTGAATAGTTTTCAAAGGAAATACTAATATGATTCAAATCTTTTCTTGCTTGAGTTTCTCTTTTCTATATTATCTTTCTATTTTTCTAACTCTTAGTTCACAATCTTCATGTAGACAACCATTGGTGTCGTCTTCCCTTTGCTGCTCCCTAAGATCTTCAACTCTCCTCAACATTTCTTTGCCCGATTTTCATCATCCAAATAGGAAACAACAGTACACCTTGACCAAACCAAATCAATATTACATCGTGCCTCCCTATCTTCATTCTCAATACCCCCATTGTTTTCTTCTTTCTGCCACTAAATGCTTGAGTAGAATCAAACATCATCATTAATAATCTAACATTATTGAAAACTCTTCACCAGTATAGCATTAAGCTTTCTCTAATGGTATCCAGCTTTCACCCTAATCAACCATATGTTAACTTTGGAATTCCATTTGTGACCGTAAGTTCTTGAAGAAGAAAACTAATCATTACTAACTTGTTGCTGAAGTAGAATAACCCAAACACATGTCTTAAATATAACTTCGAACGTATACCCAAACTGATGTATAAGGAGATCGCAATCCCTTGACAATAAACACTGAGCACAATAATGTAACTCCTTCAAGTGTTCATCAATTCGTAGATATAATAAAATACAGACCCAAGTAATTCCACTTCATTTTCAAAGAAGTAACAAATAACCTTCTCCACCAATAAATAAAAGCCATAAAACTTTAACGAACCGTAACCAAAACTCCAATCTCTCTTTTGTGTGTGTTTCCCCGTGTTTGTGTTGGAACTAACCCGTTCCAAATCAATAAGCAACAATGATTTGGCAAGAACTTGCCAAAATGGGGTATGATACATCCAACCAAAAACTCACTTTTCAAAAGGGATGTTTCTCCCCACAATGGAGGTTTTTAATACATACTCTCTTACATTGTTTAAGCCCCAAAAAGACAGCATGAGAGAAATTCAGTAGCAATATTTCTTTACTGCATCAGATTCTAACAACTCTGCATCTCTTTTCCTTTCTTTTGTGGTATCCCTTTCAATTGGTGTGTTTAGTCTTGCCTAAGCTTCATAATAAGCTTTTTCAATTTCAGCATCTGATCTTCCTGTAAAGTAACTCTTCTTCCAGTTTGCTTGATTCTTCAAGTAACTCTTCATAAAGCTGATCTGTTCTTTCTTTGTAGGCATCTTTGTCTTGTAATCTTTCTTTTGCCTATCTCTAATCTTCTGCATAAGATCATTCCAAGCTACTTCTCTGTTCTTAGATAGAATAAAACTTTTGAGCTTTTCTGACTTCTCTTCTTCACTTAAGTTCTTATCTTTAAGAATAAGCACTGCTTGAGCTCTCACAATTAAGTTTGAATCTAACAAATATTGTAGCTGTTCATTGAATTGTTCTTGATCAACCTCAGCATTGGAAGTTACCTTTTCTAACCTTGTTCTCTCCATAAACTCAGCTATATTCTGTACATCATCCTCAGCCATCTTTCTTGCTAGCTCTGCATCAAGATTTATCTGAGTTTGTTTATCTGCTTGATCCTTTTCTTGAAGTTTTCTTGCAACTTCTGCATCAAAATCTATCTGTGCTTGAGTTTTGGGTTTTATTTTCCTTTGTTTTTTAGCTTCTTGTTCAGCTTCTTCAGTAGTCATTGGTTTCTCTCCCTTTGCTGCTCTTTTTCTTTCAAACTCTGCCTCAGCAGCTTCTTGTGCCCGATCTTCAACATCCATATCAGCAGCATCATCAGTACCCATACCAAACAAATCACTAGTACCTTCATCATGCCTCCCCTGAGTTTCTGATTTCTCCCCCATGTCTTTCTTGTCTTTTCCTGTTTTCCTCCCTTGTTTGGGAGAATCACCACCATCATCATTTGAATCATCTGAATAATCTTCATCTGAGGAATCTTCATCCAGTATAGCTCTAGCCCTTTTCCTCTTGAGATGGTTTTCCAGCTTTGTCACCCTAAGAGTCAATCTTGTGTAGACTTTGGAAAAATTTTCTTTGTGACCTTTAAGTTCCTCCTCCAAAGATTCTACTTTGGCAGTTAACTTGGTACATAAAGCCATCAATTCATTTTGTTCAGAACTACCCTCATCACTTCTAGCTGTTTTACCTGCTAGGAGAGGTGAATCATGGGGCAAGGATCCAATTGCCACTCTAGTTAGACTAGGTGTGGTCCTTCTCCTATAAGTGGTGAAAATTGGGGTTGTTTGGGTCATCTCAGGAGCTTGAATGGATATGTGATGGGGATCAGTTGGATTGACTGACCCTTCACGCAATTCAATTTGAAGCATCTCAGGAAACAATGGTATTTCTACCCCTTTGAAAAGTCTACTAGCCATAGCCATGTTTTGAAAAACTTTAGATTGTAGGCTAGAAGTAGGAAAAGTTTCTTTGTGTTTCTTTAGCAAATTCTTTTTCTTATTCAGAAAAGTTTGAATAAATCTTGGGTACATAAGAAACTTTGTTTTGCTATTTATATTTGCAACCATACTCTCAAATATGAACTTTGAAAAATTAAAAACCTTGTTTGTTGACAGACATATGAGAGCAATAGCAATATTGCTACTGAATTGCTCCCATGCTGTCTTTTTGGGGCTTAAACAATGTAAGAGAGTATGTATCAAAAACCTCCATTGTAGGGAGAAACATCCCTTTTGAAAAGTGAGTTTTTGGTTGGATGTATCATACCCCATTTTGGCAAGTTCTTTCCAAATCTGTGTGTTCAACATAGTGTTAATACCATCTGAATCTTCCAACTTAAGATGTCTCCTAAGTGTAGATTCGATAAGAACAAAAGATATGCCATCCACTTTAGAATGGATTTCTAAGTCTCCATCTTCACTAGTCAAGACAGTTGTAGTCTGCCAGAACTGTGTGATGTGAGAGAGATATAGAGTAGGAGAGACAGTTAAAGCATACCTTATATGAGAGTGGTTTAGAAAATCCACAATCTCATAAAATCTTGGTCCATCTCCTTCCTCTATTTTCTCTAGAAAAGCGACCTGATTGTGAGTCTTGACAAAATCCAAAATAGCCATTTTCAGTGATAATTTATGAAAGAATTATTGAAAAAATTAAAATAACATTGCTCATGTATTGTTTTTAGCAAACTATCAGCTATCAACGGATTTGATATGTCTTTACCAATAGCCGTTTGCTTTGGACTAGCCAACTCTTCACTGTTAGATATGGTGAGTTGATGACCATACAATTTTTGGTAAATTGTCAACCATTAACGGATTTGATTAGTCTTTACCAGAAACTGTTTGCTCTGGACTATTTGGTTCTTATGTAGGTTAGACATGGTGAACCAATAACCATTTGTTGTGTGCAAAGATCACACACTAAGCTCCAAATCACCATTCAGTCCAAAACAGAAAACACTTGTAATTCCTTGGTGTTTTTCATCCAATCCTGCAGTTGTTAGTCCAAAAACAAAGAAACAAGATGCAAAGCACTTGTCTCATAATATATAAGCATATGACTAACATTGCACTTAACAAGAAAAATTAGTTTCCTTGTGGCACCCAAGCCATTACAGACTTAGGCTTCCCTCTTGCATCAACATAATTCATCTTTTTTAAAACAATTTTAGCATTATTAGGTTTGATAGGTCTCCAAACCCAACATGCTGATGCACTTACTCCAGTACCCATATGTCCCTTAGCAGTGTTGTTATTGACACCAGTACTAACTACTCTGCTAGCAGTAGAAACTGCTGGCTTTACAGTTGTTACTTTGGGTTTCCAAACTTGGTTAGTTACCACTGCTTTGTGATAAAAAGGTCTTTTAACAGTTATTGGTGCTGGTTTAAAAGCTGTTTTTGCACCTTGAACTGTTGGTCTTGGGTAAACAGGTCTAATTGGTCTGACATTATGAACTGTTGATCTAGCAGTATGAACTGATCTTTGGTCAGACTTCAAAAGAACTGATCTAGGTATCATTCTAGCATTTGTAGGGTGAGTGGGAGGTCTTACTAAGTTCACCCTAGGATTTGTATACCTAGTTACCCTGTTGTTGCAATAAGCAGCAAGATGGTCAAAGCTACCACATGTAAAACAAGCTTTCCTATAACAGACAAAGTCATCACCTATAGTTGGTGAGACTTGAGGTTGTTCCAATTCCTTTGGTTACCTTTGGGCTTGCTTTTGGGTCTATACATCTCAGCATACCTAACTGTTGGTCTAAATGGTTTAGCATTAGATCTAGGCTTAACCGTAGTATTCTTGACCATCTTAGGAACTTTTGGTTCCTCTATTTTAACACTAGCAGGCTTACTCACAGCCTGATCACACTCATCATCATCAGAAGTCCAATCCTCAATGGTTGGAGTATCTGAGTCTCTAGCTGAGGACACCTTTTCCTCAGAAGGTGAGGCATCACTTGCACTCTCATACACAGGTTTGTCAACTACATTTTCCTTAGGTTGAGGACCATATTTAAGCTCAGGTAGTTGAAATTCAGGTAGTCCTGTGTGTTCTAGGTCAATGCCTGGGGGAGTAGGAATTCCTCTATAGGGAGGTGGAACTAACTTGTACCCTAGGCCTGACTTAGCTTTGTTTAAGATTTGACATTCAATTATCTTTTGAACACCTTTTGATGTATACTCTAGTGTGTCTACACTCATTTGAATGTTCTCCTTGGCTTTCTTAACCTGATCCAGTTCATGTTTCAACACACTAATTTCATTCTCTCTAAACATTAAGTCTCTCTTAAGTATAATCATATCATCAGCAATCTTAGACTCATTACCTTGATAATGAACAATTTTCTCTTCTAACACAGCTAAAGCCCTTTTATGATTTGTTAAATTAAAACTAGTCTGGGTTAGTTCTATTCTTTGTTCATCATATCTTTTCCTAAGAGTTTCTAGATCTTTTAATGATTCACATGATTTAGAACATCTCTGTTGGTGCTTCTGCTTCCTCCTCTGCAATGTAGCTCCAGTCAAACCCTAAGCCATCAATGGCAACCATAGCCTTTGAGCTTGAGTCTGTAACCTCCACAACTCTTGACTTGCTTCCAAAACCTCTGCTCTTGCCATCTTGTTGTCTTGGCATTCTGCATTCCCTTGAATAATGACCTTTCTTAGGGCAATTAAAACATTCAATCTTTGATTTGTCATATTCAGCAACATCATTGCTGTTTATGATTATCTTCTTTCATGTCTTCTTCAAGAATCTCTCAGCCCTCATGCTAAGAAGAGAGAGTTGCCACTTGATGTCCATCTCTTCAATTTCATTTTCATCAATCTCTTGAAGGTCTGCATGAGTCAACATACTTCCATTGTGCTGAGTAGTCAGGAATGCACAATAGATATTCTCATCCAAAAGTCCATTAGTATTGCTTGAGGCACTAGCAGTACTAACACTTGTACTAGCAGTACCAACTGCTCCAGCAACTTGCATTTCTTCCACTTGGCTTGAGCTACTGGGAGTTGACACAAAGGCCAAGTTCCCAGAGCTTGAGCTTGATCCAACAGACTTCTTCACATCATTCTCCACTATATTGAAATTGCTATACAGATCCATCAGACTCATTGTATCAATGTCTGGCTTGTTCTTCCAGACAACTACATGCATAGCCCATTCTGATGGTAGACTCCTTAGAAATTTAGAGTTGAGATCTTCCTAAGGTATCTCAATTCCTAGAACAGCAAGTTGACTTACTAGCTTTTGAAGCCTCTTAAACATATGATCTAGTGACTCATTGCTTGTAGCTGAGAAGTTCTCAAATTGTTGCTTGAGTAGGGTCTTCTGAGTTTTCTTTGTGGCTTCATTCCCACCATATCTTGCAACAATGGCATCAAACAGAGTCTTGGCACACTTGAATTTACTGAAGTTTAGTAATTGATCATTAGGAGTAGTCAGTAGTAGCAAGCTTCTTGCTTTCAGATCATTCTTGTGTTGTGCCTTTTCTTCATTAGTAGTTGGCTTTATCTGCACCTTTGTTTCAGAGACACCCTCAACAACAGTTGTTGTGGTTGTGGGTTTAAAAGAATTCCCTTCTTCTATGATCTCCCAGAGTGCATAATCCTGCACCTGGAAGAATTGCTCAATTCTTAATCGCCACATATCGAACTCATTGGGTTTAACCATTGGTAGATTAGCATCAATGTTGGTTGTAGATGTCGTCTCCATGTCCATCTTCTTTTAAGAAAAACCTTTCTTGGATCTTCTAATTCAAAGTACCAGAACCTGTCTTTGATACCACTTGACCGGATCTAAACACACTCCTTGTGTTAGATAGATACTTTGAATAATGTTAACTAGCACGCGGAATTTACTAGCAAACACTTAGAAGATTGTGTATGTATGTATGTATGAAACAGTAACTATGAATGAAATAAAAAAACAAGTTACTTCAACGATTCAATATTATTGATTAATAATATGAGTACTCTTGCTAGTACTAGGGTTTACAACCTTGAATCTTAACAAAATGATACTTCTTATAAACTTTAACCTAGGAAATCCTTTTATACACTAAGGATTCCTGTACAAGTAAACTATAACTCTAATACTATAAGATATACACAATATCTTTTCCATATTTATCTATTACACGTTTACAAAAATCATAAGCAGTACTAACTTTGACCGTACTAACTGACTTTGTACTGTCAGTGTTGTCTTCAATCTCTTCGGCAGTACCAACTTATATACTAACAGTTCCAACTGTTAACCTTAATTCCCAACACTAGGATTAGAGAAAGTCTTCACACTATGCTGTTGATGATCTCGAAGTCCGAATCTGTAAGTGCCGGATGATTTGTTGCTAACTATTTACATTGCAGGCAATCATGGAGACCAGGAGTTCCACCACCACCATTTCCATCATGCTCATATCCCAAAGAAAAGTTCTCACAAAGACTAAGAGATAACAAAAGTTCAAAGAATTCAAGAAAAGTCAAAGATCAAGGCAAAACAACCTTTCACAAGTCAAAGATTGAAGCTTATAAAGTGAGAATTACTTGATGTATGAAGATAAAAAGTCAAAAGACATATGAGCATGGTGGAAAAGACGTAAAGACATCGTGATTAAAAAACGTCGGTGGAAGGCAGATCAAGACATTACCATATCACATCACAACAAGAACAAAGAACAAAGATTCTAAAGACGTCGAAGCCGAAGAAGCAAAGAAGACGTCAAGCAACCTAGATGACCAATACTTAGGGGAAGATTGTTGGGAACACATTTTCTATTATTTCAAGTCTTGGTCATTTAAATGTAATAAGTTGCTAAACGTTAAGGGATTTAAGTTTAGTTAAAACCCACGACTCCATTAAAAGCCCCTGGGTCGTGTGGTTTAGTGAAATTGTTTCTAGAAGATCAAGGGAAAGGGTTGCCCTAAACACTTGCCTATAATTACTAGAGTCATGTAAGCATTATACTTGTTGGTTTATTCTCTCTTGTACCGAACTCTTGCTTCTATATCGTGTGGAATAATATCAACCATTTCTTTTCATCTTAATCTCTAGTTCTCTGGTTCTCTCATATTGTTATACGTATTAGATATCTTGTGTTAAACTTAAATTAGGACCTAACAGTATATTATAACTGCTGAGAACTTCAAGGAAATATACACTAAGTAGTTAATGCTGCTAGAAGAAAACTTAGTGCTGCTAGTACTAAGTTACAACTGTTGAAGACTTAATGCTGCCAAAGTACAGACTTAGTACTGCTAAGTGTTTATTAGTGCTGCTGGAGTATTAGAGTCGGTTTGATTTTTATAGAATGTTTAGATAAGTATAGAAAAGATTTTTTAAATATTTATCTTGTATAGAATGTAATTGTAAGCCGACTAGGACTCCTTGGTCTATAAAAGGAGATCGTAGGGCATTGAGTTAGATACGTATTATTCATAGCTTCAAGGTTGTAAAACCCTAATACTAAGAGAGTATTCGTATTAATAATATTGAAGTTGTTGGCTTGTTTATTCTTGTGTTATTGTTCTTCTTAATACTATTGTTTAGATTCCGCATAAACCTTAGTAAATACAACACAGTTTCTATACTAGTTGTGTTAGTTTACCTATCATAAATAAACCTTTACAAGCTAAGGAATTCGATCAAATATATAACTGGGATTAACAACTAATAAAAGCTTATTATATCATAATAAACTTATATAAGCTCACAAGCCTCAAAATAAGCCAGAAAATTTGGGCTTATGATATATAAGCCGAAATCAAATAAGCTTAAACAAACACCCCCTTAGACTAGACACAATAAAGAGGTACACCATGCGTGCAACCCCCATCACGCGTCTTCCTTTATAACACCATCACCAAGACGTGTGGTGGTAAGTTTTTGAGGTTTGTGAGACACAAAAACTAACACAATTAATAATTAAAAGGGGCGTTCGGTGGTGGTCATTACTACGGGTGTTTGTAGTAGAGTGAAAGGCTGATGTGGCGTTGAGTTGATGATGGTAATGTTAGTCACCATTACTATTGTCTTAGTTGGTTCGGTAGAATCCTCCTTAACCATCTATGGCGCTTAGCTTAGTTGGTTTCGCAAAGCAACACTACTTTGCAAGAAAATGGTCATGTTTACACACTCTCTTGAGCATATTCTAGAAACTTCTTGATAATGGGATCGGGCTTTTATGGATAGTCCAATCTTTAATGGAATAAATCAAGTTTACGATCCAAGTCTTTGGGACAAGGCATGTGAACCGCCAGCATTATCAGCTATCAACATATTACAACTACAAAATTCTAAAAAGAAGAGAATTTCAAATTATAAAAAAGAAAACAACCTTAGCTTCGTAAATCATACGAAAATGATACGCCAACACTTTCTCATCTACACAAAAAGGAGCTGAATTCTTCACCTTAGTCTCTGTATCTGATTCGGTAGAGCTGGAGACATTTTCGTTAACGTCATTTGAGTTTTCCATTTTCAATGAAATAGTACGGTTTTGAGAATGTTCGGTGAAAAAGCAAAATGATGGGATTTTATTGGTGGGGTTTTTGGGCCGTTGCATGTAGTAAGCTTCTAGATTTAACTAAGGCTACTGGAATTTGAAAAAATTAATAATAGTAGAGTTTGAATTAAAAATTGAATCTATTGGTTTAATCGATTAATTAGGAAAATATATCTTTCAATAATTTATTTATGTTAATCAAAAGTTAGTTAAATAAATGGGATAATGGCATGAAAAGGCACATACTTGCCAGTTTTTGTCATTGTATGTAGCGACCTTTTTTTTTAATTTGGCACTAACTTTTCTAAATCGTGTCATTATGTGGTCTGTGTGATCGGATGAAACCTTAGCCGGTTTTGTCCCCCTTTTTAATACTTTTAATATCTTTTCACAATATCCACGTTTGAAAATAAATTGCCAGGTAATATATACGATTTAAATACACACCTTATATGTTTTTTGTCCACATATAACTATTATCCCTATCCAGAGAAACACATAGTCCCACCACATACTTCTTTATTCGAATGGTCCCCAAACCCTAATTATTAAACTACAAATTGGTAGTCACTCTCTATTTATTTTATGAAATTGATGTGTGCAAAAGGTAAATTTGACTTTATTATGTTTGTTTTTTACTGGAATTGTTTTTTATTCATGTCTCCCATAATATGCATGGTGATTTAGGGTTTTTACTGATCACGATTTTTTTGGGGTTTTTTTATTGTTTACAGTATGTCTTCTTCTGGTTTACACGCAATGTTATTTGATGTACACTTTGATGGTGTCTTTTACTTCGACCCACTAAGGTATGAAAATGGTGTTGTTTTTCATTTAAGGGTTTCTAAGGATAAGAAGTATGATTATGATGGTCTGAATGAGTATCTGAAAGAGCAGTTAAAGACCACGTTTTATGGCATGTTTTTTAAGTTACCAGGCTGTGAGTTAGAAAAGGGGCTGATTTGTCGTTTTTAAGTATATTTTATTTTCCAAGGGAAACGCAACGAATGTATTTTCCCCGGGTCGTGTCCCAACGAAGGTCGAATTTGAGTCGTCGTTTACGTTGTCGATTCGTGAAGTGAATGGTGTAAAAAGAGTGATGATTGGTGATTTTACACTACGAACAATGAAATATAGAATGAAAACAACTAATTAGGCTAAGGGAACAATTAAGCTAAGCATATGATCCTAAAAACGAAAATTGAATTTAAAAACGAACGCGACGAATTTTAAAAACGTGAGTAAAAAGTGATTTTTTTAAAATCTAAGTCCTAAATTTATGAAAATAATTTTCCTAAACTCTAAATATTAAAAGATAATTTTTGGAAAAAGAAAAATATTTTTTTTTTGTGACTTTTTATGAATTTTTATGAATTAAAAACTAATTTAAACTAATTAAATGATTTAAAAATACTAAATGAATTTGGAAAAATGTGAGAATTTGCAGAAAATTCTAAAATTATACTAGGAAGCTAGGAAAAATAAAATCAGAAACTATCTAAACCCTAATAAGCTGTAACAGTAAATAAGCAGTTTCAAAATAAGCTAAAAATAAGCAAATCAGAACCAGAATTTCCCAAAAGCTCAAATACTGATAAGCACACTTATTGAAGCTTGAAACAACTTATAAACACCAGAGAAGCTCACAGAAAAAGCCAATAAGCAGACTAGCAGTTGTAAAAATGGGCCAGAAGCAGAATGGCTAAACAGCCAGCTTTGCAGCCTAATTAAGCAGTCCTAATAAGCTGATAAGTTGAAACTTAAGGGGGAAAAAGCTAGATTGCACTACTTTCTACTCATAAATACCAAAAGCCCCAATTTCTACAAGCTAATTGAACCCTAATTTAAGCCTAGATCAGATGTCAGAAACCAGCTTTCACTATTTTTTTTTTGTGACTTTTTCTGATTTTTTTTATCTTAGTTGACTAATTTGAACTTTAATTGCTCCTAGGTTACTAATAATGATGTATTAAACCAAAATGAAACTAAATTAAGCTATGTTAACTACTTTTATACTAGTTTGATGCAAAATCTACCCTAACTGTCCAACAGTTGACAGATTATGCTAGATTCAAAATTATTTTGACTTTTTATGTAATGATCAACCAATTTTAAACCTAATGTGTCCTACTTATGTCTATTGTAAACTATTTCTACCACTAAAGTAGCAAAACAACAACAGCAACCTAGAATAAACCACAGATCCAAACACCCCTTTAACTATCAATGTAACTAGCATAAACAGATTCAAGCTAAGATTATCCAACCAAATGATCTAATCACTAGTCTAAACTGATTTAAAAACTAAATGAGCATTAAACTACAACAATTAACAACTAAACAAAGATCTGCAATATCCACTAAATCCAGACAGTAGCATATAGAAACTATGAGATAGCATATAAAAACTTAGCACAAGCACAATTAAAGCTACACTAAGCTATACTAAGCACAATTAAAGCAATAAAACAGTACTACTTAAGCTACACTATAAAATGAACTTGACAGTTTAAAAATATAGAATGAGATCTTACAAAAACTCCTCTCAGCTGAACAGAGAGGTCTTTTGATCAAGGCCTATCTTTAGATAGACCAATATAAGCCCACAGCAACCATGATATACCATAAACAACCCAGAATCATCTTTATCAGCTATCTTTGACTTTCATTGACCAGAGCTTTAATTTGAGTACAGATTGTATTTAAGCCACTAATGAACTCACATCAAGCTATAGAGCTTGTATGAGCTTGTTATTGATGGAAAATAGCTTGAATGCAAGCTGAATTTAAGTAGGGAAATACATCTTTTTGTATTTTTAGTCTTTCTTAATTTTTTATGTTTTTTTTTACAAATTGAAACAGAAATGAGTAAGGTAGATTGATAAAAGCTTAAAAGAGCTTATGAAAAGCTTAGAAGAAATAGTAATGAAATGAAAAAATTTATTAAACTAACTGAGCATCAGAATAGTAACAAAATTAGAATTGAAATGAAAAGGAAGCTGAATTTTATTACTTTAAGAAATAGAGTACAACGAAATAAAACTGAAAATACAACTAAGTTAAGCTAGAAAAGTAAAATGGCAGCATAACAATACTAAAAAATTACATCCAAACTAATGAAGATCACCCCTCTATTTATAGCCGAGCTAGGAAGGATCTAGGAGGTGAGGCCTCAAGTGCCAAGCTGCTAATCCGTGTGCATCTGTGCTTTCTTTGATTCGTTTTCGTCCCTTGGATCATGCCTTGATCACCAATCATTCATTGCAAGCCCTTGGATTAAATCCTGTGAGGTGTTCGGTCCAATGAAATGCCGCCACGTAGCCCATTCGTGCGTGTTCTGTGCTTCTTGACATTCCTGACACCTTCTAGAAGGCCAATGATTGGTCTAATTTTCCCTTAATTGCGGTGAAAAGCGTACGGGTAAATCTAGGGTTCTAGGGTTCTGGGTAAGTTTAGGAAAGGGGGGCGGGTAACATTTATTTATTTTTGTTTGACCGGAGTTAACTCATTGTTTTGACCGGGTTTTAGGTATGGGTCGTGGGTTTATTTTCGGGTTGAGGGTTTGGGTTAAGGATAGTGTGTGGACCGGGTTGGGAATAGTGGGCTTTTGTTTGTGTTTTAAATGCTGGGTCGTGGGGTGTTAAGTGTTGGGTTTGGAAATAAATCAGGTTGTGGTTATAGGATTTTCAAGATTTGTGTTTAACCAAAAATTCAAGGACCAAAATTGCAATAGCTGAAATTCCAAGGACCTATTTTCCAATCTTGTAAACTTATTCCAAGCGCTTCTTTTGTCAATTGATGAAACTTCAAGGGTTGACTTTGACTTTTTGCTTCCCGGCATTCGGTTATAAATATCACTTCCATATCTCGTGCTCGTTTTCTCGGTTTTTTTGCTTGATTTTTGTCCCTTTTTCTTGATATCCGCTCCTGCACATAAACAAACACAAAAACACAAATATCTTTGGCATTTTGGTTAGTTTTTGGTCGTTTTGGTCTTAATTTGGTTAATAAAAGGTATGT
This sequence comes from Artemisia tridentata subsp. tridentata, assembly GCA_021014915.2. NCBI lineage: Eukaryota > Viridiplantae > Streptophyta > Magnoliopsida > Asterales > Asteraceae > Artemisia > Artemisia tridentata. Next base: position 51,574,447 of record CP139506.1, on the reverse strand, counting down.
GAATAAGCACATACCAAAATCCCCCAGACTAAGCTATTGCAATGTCCTCATGCAATGTTATAAAAACACGTTTTTGAAACCGAAAATTTCCAATCTCTTTTTACTAACTTTGAGAAGTAGCAAAATTTTCAAAAGAGATTAAGAAATCTTAAGTTCTAAAAACTCCCCGATTTTCCTTTTATTCTATTTTTATTTTTCTCATAATCATGTGACGTTTTTGTCGACAATCATTATCTCATGATAACTTTTAGGGTCTTCGAGTAGGAAACACGACTCATAAAGAAGTGACCATACGGATAAAATTCGTCGTCCCTGATTTTTCACGAGCCCCCAAACTAAGCTTAAAAACGAAATCATTGTCATTTACAAGTTAGATTGCTGACACTACTCATAAAAGCTAATTGTGTATTACTTCTCGTTCCCAAATTCCTATTTTCCTCTATTTATTTTATTTTTGGTGAGAAATGAATTTCTTCAAATTCTCATTTCGATAATTTCTTATTCCGATAAAGATACCTAGTTTAGACGCTAAGTAGTTTCCAATCCTTCCCTCGAAAACCGTTGCATACAAAAATGAGGTCCACATCAAGGTCTCTGATTTAACACGATTTTGAGGATATCCCTTTTATATACGACCGAAACAACTCATCTACGAGTCCAGAGACAGAAGCTTTTATTAGGATACCCCCGGAGTCGAAGTTTGGCATTATAACACTTTATCTACATATTCAAGCACATTAACGTATTTAATCCTTGGCCCTTTATAACAATCACAACATCGGTTGCGAGCCGACAAGATGTGATAGTCTATTATGACCTTGGAATTTTTCCTCTGCCTTTATTAGAAGTCTACAACATCGGCTGCGAACCGGCAAGATGTAGAAAACTTTTTATGGCTTTGGATTATTATTATACATTATCATATTCATTAATTATTTGTGTTGCCAAACCCCAAGTCCTACGGCTTTTATAACAATCCCAACATCGGTTGCGAGCCGGCAAGATGGAATAGTCTATTACACCGTAACACTGACAGTACCTTGATGTGTACCCAACTTTCATAAGCAAGAATTCTCTAAGGAAGAAATAAAAACTAATTATCGCCAAAACCAAAATACCTTTAATTATTCCTAGATTACTATTATTGGGTGAAACAAGCTTATGGGAACAAAAAGCCACAAGTAACTTTGATGAGCTCTAAAGAGATCCAACTACTCCACGTTTAGCAATCTAACTTATAAACAACTCTATCATTTCTCGTTCTTCACAAATTTAAAATCTTAAATAATAAGATCCGCGAATGCTTAGCCAAATAATCAAGCCATGCATATATAAAGTCGATACGGGAACTTGCAAACTCTTAAAAAGAATTCGCGTTTTCTAGCTCCTTGTGTAAAAGACTAGCACGAGCTTATAGATTATAAATGGTTAAGGGGACAAGCTAGGGCTCAACACGCCCGATCAAGTCAGAATTTTATTCCTACTCTCACCAGCGGAAAGTCAACAAAATTGTCAAAGTTTATTAAATTTTTGCAAAAATTTTTAAATTTTTCTCATTTTTTTGATTTTTTTTTCAATTTTGGAGGAAAAACGGGGTTGCATGAGTACACGGCAAAAATGCAAGGCACAAATCAAATCGAAAGATTACCCCCCCCCAGACTAAAACGAGACATTGTCCTCAATGTCTTAAAGGTAAGGGTTCTCCTACATAAATCTAAGGCCGTTTATTAATTATGCCAAAGATAAACGTAAAACGATAAGATTAAGGATATCGGATAAGCAACGAATGATGAAACTCGAGTGGAGAGAAGGGAACCACGAGCACGAGAGTCTTCATCAATCGAGCAAACCTGGACACAGCACAGAAAAACAAGAAACACAAGATATGGAAGAGGAAGTCCTCCTCTTTATTAAGAAAATAGAAAGAAGATAGATGGATAAGCATGGGGTGCCTCCCATGAAGTGCTTTATTTTTGTTAACCGAGTCACTTAGCTTGACTCGATCCCCGAATTTATTTGTCCATGGGGAAAGTTTGGAGATCCTGGACAACCATGGATGGTATGTCCCCTCCAAAATAGTGCTTCAACCTATGACCATTCACCTTGAAGTTTGGACCGTCATTTTGAGCTAACTCGACGGTTCCATATGGAAAAACTTGAATGATGGTGAACGGCCCAGACCAGCGGGTTTTGAGTTTGCCCGAGAAAATCTTTAGCCGAGAATTGAAGAGGAGGACTCGATCACCAACGTTGAAAACGCGGTTCTTAATCTTAGAGTCATGAATCCTTTTTGTTTTCTCTTTGTAGATTAAAGAGTTCTCGTAGGCTTGATCCCGAAGCTCATTTAATTCATTCAATTGAAGCTTTCGGTGATCACCCGCGGTCTTGAGATCAAAATTGGCATTCTTTAAGGCCCAATATGCCTTATGCTCGAGCTCGATGGGCAGATGGCAAGCCTTTCCGTAAACTAGCTTGTATGGAGTACACCCGATGGGTGTTTTGAAAGCAGTTCGGAAGGCCCATAATGCGTCATCTAATTTGTCGGCCCACGAGGCTCAATTTTCACCAACGGTTCTTTCAAGGATACGTTTCAATCCACGATTCGAAACCTCGACTTGTCCGCTTGTTTGCGGGTGATACGCGGTAGAGAGTCGGTGGGTGACACCGTACTTGAGCATAACTTTTGCAAATTGATCATTGCAGAAGTGAGTACCGCGATCACTTATGATAGCCCGAGGGGTTCCGAATCGGGAGAAGAGATTTTTCAAGAACTTAACCACAACTCGAGCGTCGTTAGTGGGGAGCGCTTTCGCTTCAACCCATTTTGACAAGTAGTCGACGGCCACGAGTATATACTTATTCCCTCGTGAAGACGGGAATGGCCCCATAAAATCGATGCCCCACACGTCAAAAATCTCGCAGACTTGAATTGCATTTTGAGGCATTTCGTCTTTTTGCGAGATTTTTCCTTGACGTTGGCAAGAGTCACATGACTTTACCAAGTCGTGGGCATCGCGATAGATAGTCGGCCAATAGAACCCAGAATCAAAGATTTTTTTAGCGGTGTAGCTGGCACCATGATGTCCCCCCGTGGGTCCATTATGGCAAGCCTTGAGGATATCAATAGCTTCTTGGCCATGCACACACCATCTGATTACTTGATCAGCACATATTCTGAATAAATAGGGGTCGTCCCAGAAATAATGTTTTACATCTTTGAAAAACTTCTTTTTCTGTTGGGACGACATCCCTTTCACCACAAAATTCCCCGCATGGTAATTTGCATAGTCGGCAAACCATGGGGTACTTGGATCATTCTTTAAAGATACCATCCCAAGTGTCTCGAGAGGAAATGTTTCGGTGATTTCCTTTTTCTCGAGATCACTTTGATGGCGATTTTCAAGTCTGGATAAATGATCAGCGGCTAGATTTTCTGCTCCTTTTTTATCACGAATGATAATATCAAATTCCTGGAGCAGAAGAATCCACCGAAGTAATCTCGGTTTAGCATCTTGTTTTGCTAAGAGATACTTGAGAGCAGAATGGTCCGTATACACTATGCTTTTGGATAAGACAAGATATGGTCTAAATTTCTCAAAAGCGTAGACAACTGCCAACAACTCTTTCTCAGTAGTAGTGTAGTGAGATTGAGCGTCGGTCATTGTCTTGCTAGCATAGTGTATCGGTTGGAAGTATTTTGACTTGCGTTGCCCTAGGACTGCACCAATAGCATAATCACTAGCATCACACATGAGCTCAAAGGGCAAGTCCCAATCGGGGGCAACCAATATCGGTGCTTCGGTCAATTTCTTTTTGAGAACCTCGAATGCTTCGATGCATTCGGGAGAAAAGAAGAACGGAGCATCTTTTTCAAGAAGATGGGTCAGAGGCCGGGCAATTTTAGAGAAATCTTGAATAAATCGTCTGTAGAAACCGGCATGACCAAGGAAACTTCGGATTCCTTTGACGGTGGTGGGATGAGGTAGCTTAGCGATAACATCGACTTTAGCTCGATCGAACTCAATCCCGGATTTGGAAATCTTATGGCCGAGGACAATGCCCTCTTTAACCATGAAATGGCACTTCTCCCAATTTAGCACAAGATTGGTGTCTTCGCACCTTTGCAGCATTTTGTCTAAATGGGAGAGGCAAGATGAGAAAGAATTTCCATAGAAGGAGAAATCATCCATAAAGACCTCCATCGTCTTCTCGATCATATCGTGAAATATGGCCATCATTCACCTTTGAAACGTGCCTGGAGCATTGCACAAGCCAAAAGGCATGCGTCGGTAGGCAAATTTTCCATAAGGACACGTGAAGGTGGTCTTTTCCTGATCTTGGGGATCAATTGGTATTTGAAAATACCCGGAAAAGCCATCGAGAAAACAATAGAACTCATTTCCCGCCAAACGCTCAAGCATTTGGTCCATAAACGGTAGAGGGAAATGGTCTTTACGGGTAGCATCATTGAGTTTTCTATAATCGATACACACTCTCCATCCGGTGACGAGACGTGTGGGAATTAACTCATTTTCTTCATTTTTCACAACGGTCATTCCACCCTTTTTGGGCACACAGTGGACCGGGCTAACCCATGAGCTATCTGAGATCGGATAAATCATCCCTGCGTCAAGGAGTTTAAGAACTTCCTATTTTATGACATCATGGATTTTTGGGTTAACCCGTCTCTGTTGCTGAACAGCGGGTTTGAAATTATCTTCCAATAAGATCTTATGAGTAAAGAACCGAGGGTCTATGCCCTTTATATCGGAGATCTGCCAAGCGATGGCACTCTTATGCTTTTTAAGCACGTCTAAGAGTTGGGTCTTCTCCTCATCTTTAAGATTTTTAGAAATGATGACGGGAAATTTGTCGGTATCTTCTAAGAAAGCATACTCGAGATGAGGAGGTAAATCCTTGAGCTCAAGCTCCGGAGGATTCTCAATAGACGGCTTAATTTCTTTAATTTCTTCTTTTTGAATTTCTTTTGTCGGAGGGAGAGAAGGTGACGGGTCTTCATTCAATAATCTTTCTAGCAAAAGAATATCTCCCTCCGGATCAAGATAAGAATCGTCAACTTCCGGTGAAGTTGGTGTTTCTATAGCAAGAAAGTCATCGACCTCTTCCAAGAAGAAATCACCTCCCTCAAACGGAGTGAGGGAAGGGGAAGGGTCGGAAAGAATGGGTTGAGAAGAAGGAGTCGGATTGCCACTCGAGGATTTATCGAAAAATCCAAGAACTTCTTGAGAATACTCCTTCGAGGCAACATCAATCACATCGATTCGATTTACCGAGACGGAATCGTGACTAGAGGAGTATTTGAAAGTTCAGTCGAGGTTAAAGGTCACGGCCTCATTATCCACCCTCAACGTAATTTCTTCACCGTAAACATCAATCAAAGCCCGCCCGGTCCTCAAGAACGATCTTTCGAGAATTAGAGGGACCCGGGGGTGATGAACTCAAATAAGTACATTTCATTACCATCATTTATCCTATTTATTTGACTTGTTTTATTATATTATCTGTGAGAATTGATACGTTAATGTTTACTTTTGTAATTCTCAGGTAAAAACAAGTATTATGTGAAACTTGGCGATTATGGACTAATTATGGAGCAAAACAAGCAAGAAGTTAAGAGTCTACTGAAATGTACAAGATCAAGATCATTCTGCTCCAGATACACCGCATCCTACTTATTATATACGGCGCATCACTATCAAGATTTCACAAGATATTATCCAAGATGGCAAAGGACATGCGCCGCATACAAGAATGGAGTTACGCCGCATCTTTTGGCGGTGTACGAATATTCCTGAATATATTAGTCTTGGACCCCACGCGAAGTTAAGTCAATGCGCTGCATCTACTTATCCTATGCGCCGCATCTTACCCTCAGACAGAAACTATAAATACCCCAAGACCAGACGAATTTAAGAGGTTGGACAGTTCGACAAATTAGCTAAGTACGAGACAGAAGAAACCCTAAGCCGAATTCAGACGAAGTAGCAGCACAAGACACACCTTGAACGAAGATACAAGAGCTGTAAGAAGGTCCTGCATGTATTCAATTCATTAAGTAGTTTTGTTTTATTGTATTAGTACACTTTAATTCATCAGGATTGATGGGCTTGTGACATTGATTTTATCATGCACTTCAACTCCCCTTAAAATTGCTTTCCCATTAATTAAAGTTTATATGTTGATGTCTTTGGTGACTTTTATTAGTGCATTGATAACCTCTGTGTCTAGCTGAGCATTGCTTGGGTCGCCATGCCCCTTCCTCGCCTATTTATTAGATCGCCTATGCATTCTATCGTCTGTAGAAAAGTAGGAAGAAAGATAAATAGGATAGTCATAAGTAATCATTAAGGGTTTACTCGCCGATAAGATTAGAGCCATCGAGAAAGGAATTAATCTCGGTGCGTTGCATCGAACTATACACTTCATATAAAACTAGCAATAAAACAAGTGACAAGCTACTTAACTATCAGGACAGGTCTTCTTATTGTCTCAAGTATTTATCTGTGTACGTGTGTGCTATTCGCTGATTCGTGCTTATTAGTTTAGTTTATATTTAATCACAATCAAACCGTGCCAGTCTCTCAGGCTGAACCCCCTTGCGTTAGATTAGGTTGTATAGCTAACTTAAGATATTAAAATACTGATTAGAATAACTAGATAATACGTTCCACTCTTAGTGATCGACACTCTACTTACCATTATATTCATACTGACCGGGTACACTGCTCGTTAAAGTGTGTGTGTTATTGATAAGTCGGCTAAATATAAATTTAAAACTTGAATACTGCTAAAACCACAACGACATACCGTGGGTATAAATTAGAGCATACGCACACGCGCATCAAGTTTTTGGCGCCGCTGTCGGGGAGTGAATTGTTATTATCTGTTAATTTGATTAGTATTTTAATTAGGTTTTTCTTTTTAATTTTTATTCTAACCACTAACTCTGTTGTAAATTAGTTAAATTGCATTCATTGTATTATTTGCATATTTTCTGTTTTCGTGTGTTTAATATTTGTTTATTTTGGTTTGTTTTTATTATTTGTTTTTATTTTCTGTATTTTCTTGCATACTGCTATCGTTGTACTGAGCTAATTCAAACGATACGGCGCATCTATTTTCATAGATACGGCGTATTGCGTTTAATTTTTATAAAATACAACGCGTTTAATAAATTCGATACGACGCATCTTTCCCCAAGATACGGCGTATTCCGTTTTTAATAAGAAATTTTTCTAAGCGATAACGCCATACGACGCATCTGCTTTATCAGATACGGCGTATCTATTATTTTAATTAAAAACAGTTTTCGAATTATTAAACAGATACGACGAATCGATTTTTATCGATACGGCGCATCTTCTGAATCAAAAATCTTGTATTTTGAAACATAACGAAAATACGGCGCATTAACTTTTGTTAATACGACGCATTTAATTTTAATAAATATACGTTGATTTTTGATAATTAAAACTGATACGGCGCATTCTAAATTTCTAAGCGGCGTATCTATTTTCTGAATAAAAGTCTGATTTAATTTTAACGATTATAAGATACGGCGTATCCAAATTTTTGGATACGGCGCATCATCTGCAGATATCAGTTATTTTTATTCTTAAATTCATTTCTAAATTCATTAATCTCTCTTCTAGCGAACAAATCCTACTTACGATTTTACCTATGATGACAGATTTTGCTATGGAAGACATGTCAGTAAACGGATATCTTGCCAAGGAACTCTTGCTTTCAAATCCATTCGAAAGGGAAGTTTTTGAAGACGTCAACTTCAATGTGCTCATGATTAATGCCGATTTATTCTATTGGGAGACCCCTCTTGAAGCTACTTATAAGGAATTCAAGCACTTATGCAATATTGAAGATGGGGTATTCTCTTATGATTTACTAATGAGCTACACTGAAGATGAATTGTTACTCTTATGGCCCATAATTGAATCTAAGGGATTAACTTGGACTACTATCGAAAAAAAAGATGGGAAATTCCGAATTGAATACATGAACTCAACAAATGCAGTCAACGAATCATGCAACAAAAGCTATGAAGTCCAACCTATACAAACTTCTTATATGCCTTATTCCAAACAGTATTGGGGATTTGATGAAAGCTATCTGGATAACGAAAGAATGTATGCTGAATCGGAGATACTATTTCATGGAAAGTTGGTAAGGTTGATGGATATCTCTTTGGAAGAGTGGCTTGAACTTAAATACGGTGACCCGAAATTTACTCCTAGGAATGAAGTCAGACGGATTGTGACCTCATGGTTGACACGAAGTTTTAAAGGACAATTTAATGAGTTCATGGAAATCAGAAGGAACATGATTAGTAACACTAGCTTTGATGTTAACCACGATCCTAACAATGTTGATTTTTCAAATTGGTTAGCTAGTAAGTTCAATAACCATAAGAACATGGACCGAGCTACTAAAGATGTGTTATGGGTATATTGGATAAGAGGTGAAGATGAGGAAGTGGAAAGCAACAATGGATTGTCATATGACAATTCAATGATCAAGGAAGGGATTGAAGAATTATTCAGAATAGACATTAATGTGTTCAATTATGAGACACCCTTGTGCAAACAATTCAAATAATTCAATTACCTTCTTCAAATCGACGCTGATGTGCTTACCGGAGATCTACCAGGATTCAAAACATATGATGATTTCAAAAACACCTGGTACTACGAATGGAATGACCAAATACCATGGGTTTGGGATAAAACATCGGAATTTGAACATATTAATCACACTTGTAAACCTTTCCGCTTCAAGGATGGATTTAGTGAATGGCCAACCTGTGACTATAAGAATGATGGAACCTGTAATGGGGGAAGTATAATTGGAATGAAACAGGTTGGAAATGATGTATACTTTAAAGACGACGATTGGTATGAAAAAGTTGAAGACTGCCTACGTAAAGCTGAGGCTTTGCAAGAAAAAGGTAGAATCAATGGTATGTGCTTAAACACATACCTTTTCTTGACCAAATTAAGACCAAAATGACCAAAAACTAACCAAAATGCCAAAGATATTTGTGTTTTTGTGTTTGTTATTATGCAGGTACGGATATCCCGAAAAAAGGACAAAAACGAAGAAAAAAACAACAAAAACCGAGCACGAGATTGGGAAAGAGTATTTAAAGAGCCGAAAGCCGATGTCGGGAAAGACATTATTTATTCGGATAAAATTCAAGCTCAAGAATCTCAAAATGGCCCTTGGATTATTTTTAGTTGGCAAAATTGGCCCTTGTATTAACTTTGAAGATATGGCAGAAATTGTCCTTGAAGCTTAAATGTTTACAACTTTGGTCCTTGGTTTAATTCCCACTTAGCCGACTACTAAATCCAACTGGATCCACTAAAACTTAAACAAACCCACCTAAAACCCACCTAAAGCCCACTACACACTAAAATCTAAAACCCATCCCACACTTTACCCAAAAGCCCACCTATCAACCCACTATCCCTAACCCAGCCCACTACACCTTGAATATAACCCAGTCCAACCCTATTATTCCCACAAACCCGACCCACCTTCTACTAATAATACAACCGGGGTCAAACCCCCTTTCCCACTTAGTCAAAATCCCTAAAAAAAAATATATACTGTTTATCTTCTTAAATCGCTCTTTACCGCCATTAATCCCTATGATAATCCCAGCCAGTCACCATCACTCTCACCACCTCACACTACCAGCCAAGACACCCACATGGGGTTGTCTTTGGTCCCCCCCCTCCACCTCATCGATCCAAGGACGAAAGTATAATCAACGGTTCAAGATTGAAGATGTAGGCACCAAGTTTTGATCCAAGGGTCACAAAAGAAGCACACGATGCAAGTTGGGGACACACTCACAGAGAAAGCACAAAAACCCTAGAGATTTTAGTATAAGTAGATAGTGTGATAGCCATTTTTCGGCTAGGTTTTATTTTAGCATAATTTTAAGGTATTTGTAATTTTCAGTTTATTTTAAATTAAAAGCATTGTAACTTACTCTTATTTCAATTTAATTTCAGTTTTTGTTTTAAATTCAAAATTTTACTGTTTAGCTTATTTGTTGCTTGTTGCTTATTATGCTTGTTCTTTAGTGTGTTTTATGTTCATTAGTGCCATTCATTACTTTTTATCAGTTGCCTTCAGTAGGAGTTTAGCTTATTTGAAGCTTTTTGAGGTTTTTGGTAAGATAGTGTAAACCTAGCACATAGACTGCTCACATAAGCCCCAAATAAGCTCGTGTCTTTTAAGCCCTTGTAGTGGTATTTTTAGGTTCTATTTTGGTAGTTAAATTGATGGTCAAGAGATGGTGAGAATTGAATTGAGTTTGATGAAGTATTGTTTCACTTGAGTACATCAGTAGTCAAATAGGTTAGGTAGCAGTCTTTATCAGCTTATTTGTTCTTTTGTAGACTTAGCTTATTAATCATAGGTAGTTTTGTTTTGTTTTCTTTGCACTGATCTATGTTCAGCTCAATTCTGAGCTTATTGAGGCTTTTCAAAATGTTTTGCTTTTCCAAAATAGCTTATGATAAGTAGCTTAATCAGTTTTAAGAAAGAAAATCAAAAAAATAAAATGTTGCAAAAAACTGACAAGCCTGGGGTTCGAACCCAGGTCAGTCAGCACACAACACCAACAACCTTACCACTACACCCTTTGTTTTTCTTAGTTTACCTTTGCAATATTTATTTCAAAACCTCTTTTTAGCCCTTATTTTTCTTTTAACCTTATTCGACCCTTATTTGCTTTTTCCCAGCTTATTGAAATAAGCTGGGACATTTTTATATTTTTCATAACTTCAGTTTAATACAAAGAATTTTAGAAAAAAATTTCAGAATTTTCTTTTTCCATTTAATATTTTTAATCAATTATTTTCTTTTAAATAGTTTTTAAATTATAAAAAATTATTAAAAAGTCAAAAAAATATTTTTCTTTTTCCAAAAAAATTTCTTTTATCAGTTTTAATATAGGAAAATTATTTTCAAAATTTTAGGGCTTAGAATTTAGCATTTCACTTTTATTCGCGTTTTTAAATTACGTCGCGTTCCGTTTTTAAATTCAATTTTCGTTTAAATGTTTAGTTTAATTGTTCTATTAGCTTAGTTTAATTGTTAATCTTGATTGTTATTTTAATATTAGTAGTGTAATCCAAAATCAATCACTCTTTTTCTCATTCACTACACGAATCACGTCCCGGGAACACAAATTCCATTCGATCTTCGTCGGGACAACGAACTCGGGGTTATCACATTATTTACCTTTTGTGATTTCTCCCTTGATCTATAATTGTTAAATCAATTTTTGGCGCCGCTGCCGGGGAAGGTTGAAGTGAGTGCGTGATTCCGTTTTTCGATTCGTGTTTTGAAGATCCTTCCTCGTGAAGTTATCGTTTGTAAATATTTGAATATTTCATAATCCAAAAAGATTTTCTTTTCAAATTTATTTTCCATTTTTCTTTTGAGATTTTCCATTTAAAAATCAAAAAATATTCTTCTTAATCCTCTTATTCGTTTAATTCTATATCTTTATCCCTCTTTTGTTTAATTCTTATGGCATCTCTCGGCTATCATTGTTTTCATTGCAAAAGTCCTATGGGTGATTCTCTTCGTTGTTACAAGTGTATTTGTGAGCAGTGTGGGGGTAATTGCAGTAACGGATATTGTAATTGGTGCGAATCATTTATTAAAACAAATCCAAATTCTTCCAATGAGTCACCAAATTTTTCTGATTACCCACCACAGCCACAACCGTCTTCGGTCGACCAGCTTAATTGCTTAAATTGTGGAGATCCGTTAAAAGCTGGTTTACTTTGTGAACTTTGTATGCGTTACTCTAAAGCTGAAACTGCATTCGCTTATGATTCGAATCCAAGTTCTTTCAATGACCAGCTTAATTGCTTAAATTGTGGAGATCCATTAAAAGCTGGTTTACTTTGTCAACTTTGTATGCTTTATACATCAAGTTTGTCACAACAATCATACTGTTGTGAGTATTGCGGAGGTCCCCATTATGGTTCTGATTGTCAAACCGAGAACATGCCCTATGAGCATATTCCATATGACAATCATGACTCATCCGGTTTTGACCAACCTTCCCAATACACAACCCCTCAGCACCTTCTTCTTCAAAGGTTGTTAACTACTAGAGCTGAACAGATGATTGCTCAAAATCAATTCAACATGAACCTTCTAGCTGAAATGAACCGTCTTCAGGAGAGGATTCTTATAACTCAAAAACAAGATCCTCCTGTTGACTCGTCTTATCACGAAGAGAGGGAAGCGTCTCGACCAGTAGAGAACCTTCATTGTGCCAATATGTCATTCACTTATTACGATGACGATGATGACGAGGATTCTATTGGGATATATTATAAGGAGCCGTCAACAGAAATCACTCCCGTCCTTCCTTCTAAGGAACCAGAGGACTCTCTAAAAATGGGGGACGAGCATCTCGACACTATTCCGGCAACGAAATCAGACAAAGTTGAGAACCTCGTTCCAATCCCAAGTGAGTCCGAGGAAAACTCCGACGATGAAAGTGATTTTCAATCTTATGGAGATTCCCTTGACGTTTCCGAGATTACTTCCGGAATTTTCTCTAACCCTCTTTTTGAATTCAATAATGAGTATACTTCTTGCAAAGTTAATCCTCTTTTCGATGGAGGGTTAGAGGACGTTGAGGGCGAGGAGGATCTTCTTTCTAATCTTGATGAGCCCATACCGGAACTCACAGATTCTCCTCGTATTTTTGAATCTCCTCATGAGGAGTTCTCTGATGAACTCACTCATATCATACCTCCTCCGGAGTATGATTTCTATGATTTTGAAGAGGATCCCGACCCGGGGGGAGATGTACTTTATCCTAAGAGTTTTATTATTGATGATATCATTCCGACCCTCCCTCCCGAGGTTTTTACGAGCTTTACTGATGAAGAATGGATTCCCATTCTGATTATGATCTTTCTTCCCTTCTTCACCTATCCGGTGACTTCTCCTCTTCTTCACTCATTTGTGAGTGAAGATATCATCTTTGACCCCGGCATCTCTCCTTCTTTTAAGCCGTGGGTATCTCATCGGAGTGGAACTTTCGTATATTTCAATGTTTATCCAAACCTCTTGAGCAAAAGTCCGATGGAGATTATCTCTTCCACATGCTCCCCCATGGACAATTAAATTCGGGGTCGAGTCAAGCTCATGTGACTCGGTTACCAAAAACAAGCGCTTCGTGGGAGGCACCCCATGCTTATCATTCTATCTTCTTTCTATTTTCTTAATAAGTGACGTGAGGAGGGCTTCCTCTTCCATATCTTGTGTTTCGTGGTTGTTTGTGTATGTCCAGGTTTGCCCGATTGATGACGACTCTCGTGCTCGTGGTTTACTTCTCTCCACTCGAGTTTCATCATTCGTTGCTTATCCAATATCCTTAAATCTTATCGTTTTACGTTTATCTTTGGCATAATTAATAAACGGCCTTAGATTTATGTAGGAGAACCCTTACCTTTAAGACATTGAGGACAATGTCTCGTTTTAGTCTAGGGGGTAATCTGTCGATTTGATTTTTGCCTTGCATTTTTGCCGTTTACTCATGCAACCCCGTTTTTCCTCCAAAAATTGAAAAAATGAGAAAAATTTAAAAATTTTTGCAAAAATATATAATAAATTTTGACATTTTTGTTGACTTTCCGCTGGTGAGAGTAGGAATAAAATTCTGACTTGATCGGGCGTGTTGAGCCCTAGCTTGTTCCCTTAACCATTTATAATCTATAAGCTCGTGCTAGTCATTTACACAAGGAGCTATAAAATGCGAATTCTTTTTAAGAGTTTGCAAGTTCCCGTATCGACTTTATATATGCATGGCTTGATTATTTGGCTAAGCATTCGCGGATCTTATTATTTAAGATTTTAAATTTGCGAAGAACGAGAAATGATAGAGTTGTTTATAAGTTAGATTGCTAAACGTGAAGTAGTTGGATCTCTTTAGAGCTCATCGAAGTTATTTGTGGCTTTTTGTTCCCATAAGCTTGTTTCACCCAATAATAGTGATCTAGGAATAATTAAAGGTATTTTGGTTTTGGCGATAATTAGTTTTTATTTCTTCCTTAGAGAATCCTTGCTTATGAAAGTTGGGTACACATCAAGGTACTGTCAGTGTTACGGTGTAATAGACTATTCCATCTTGCCGGCTCGCAACCGATGTTGGGATTGTTATAAAAGCCGTAGGACTTGGGGTTTGGCAACACAAATAATTAATGAATATGATAATGTATAATAATAATCCAAAGCCATAAAAAGTTTTCTACATCTTGCCGGTTCGCAGCCGATGTTGTAGACTTCTAATAAAGGCAGAGGAAAAATTCCAAGGTCATAATAGACTATCACATCTTGCCGGTTCGCAGCCGATGTTGTGATTGTTATAAAGGGCCAAGGATTAAATACGTTAATGTGCTTAATAATGTTAAAAAAAATGCCAAACTTCGACTCCGGGGATATCCTAATAAAAGCTTCTGTCTCTGGACTCGTAGATGAGTTGTTTCGGTCGTATATAAAAGGGATATCCTCAAAATCGTGTTAAATCAGAGACCTTGATGTGGACCTCATTTTTGTATGCAACGGTTTTCGAGGGAAGGTTTGGAAACTACTTAGCGTCTAAACTAGGTATCTTTATCGGACTAAAACTTATCGAAATGAGAATTTAAAGAAATTCATTTCTCACCAAAAATAAAATACATAGAGGAAAATAGGAATTTGGGAACGAAAAGTAATTACACAATTAGCTTTCATGGGTAGTGTCAGCAATCTAACTTGTAAATAACAATGATTTCGTTTTTAAGCTTAGTTTGGGAACTCGTGAAAAATCAGGGACGACGAATTTTATCCGTATGGTCACTTCTTTATGAGTCGTGTTTCCTACTCGATGATCCTAAAAGTTATCGTGAGATAATGATTGTCAACAAAGCCGTCACATGATTATGAGGAAAATACAAAAATAGAATAAAAGGAAAATCGGGGAGTTTTTAGAACTTAAGATTTCTTAATCTCTTTTGAAAATTTTGCTACTTCTCAAAGTTAGTAAAAAGAGATTGGAAATTTTTGGTTTAAAAAACGTGTTTATATGACATTGCGTGAGGACACGTCAATATCTTAGTCTGGGGGAATTTTGGTATGTGCTTAAACACATACCTTTTCTTGACCAAATTAAGACCAAAATGACCAAAAACTAACCAAAATGCCAAAGATATTTGTGTTTTTGTGTTTGTTATTATGCAGGTACGGATATCCCGAAAAAAGGACAAAAACGAAGAAAAAAACAACAAAAACCGAGCACGAGATTGGGAAAGAGTATTTAAAGAGCCGAAAGCCGATGTCGGGAAAGACATTATTTATTCGGATAAAATTCAAGCTCAAGAATCTCAAAACGGCCCTTGGATTATTTTTAGTTGGCAAAATTGGCCCTTGTATTAACTTTGAAGATATGGCAGAAATTGTCCTTGAAGCTTAAATGTTTACAACTTTGGTCCTTGGTTTAATTCCCACTTAGCCTACTACTAAATCCAATCGGATCCACTAAAACTTAAACAAACCCACCTAAAACCCACCTAAAGCCCACTACACACTAAAATCTAAAACCCATCCCACACTTTACCCAAAAGCCCACCTATCAACCCACTATCCCTAACCCAGCCCACTACACCTTGAATATAACCCAGTCCAACCCTATTATTCCCACAAACCCGACCCACCTTCTACTAATAATACAACCGAGGTCAAACCCCCTTTCCCACTTAGTCAAAATCCCTAAAAAAAATATATACTGTTTATCTTCTTAAATCGCTCTTTACCGCCATTAATCCCTATGATAATCCCAGCCAGTCACCATCACTCTCACCACCTCACACTACCAGCCAAGACACCCACATGGGGTTGTCTTTGGTCCCCCCCCCCTCCCACCTCATCGATCCAAGGACGAAAGTATAATCAACGGTTCAAGATTGAAGATGTAGGCACCAAGTTTTGATCCAAGGGTCACAAAAGAAGCACACGAAGCAAGTTGGGGACACACTCACAGAGAAAGCACAAAAACCCTAGAGATTTTAGTATAAGTAGATAGTGTGATAGCCATTTTTCGGCTAGGTTTTATTTTAGCATAATTTTAAGGTATTTGTAATTTTCAGTTTATTTTAAATTAAAAGCATTGTAACTTACTCTTATTTCAATTTAATTTCAGTTTTTGTTTTAAATTCAAAATTTTACTGTTTAGCTTATTTGTTGCTTGTTGCTTATTATGCTTGTTCTTTAGTGTGTTTTATGTTCATTAGTGCCATTCATTACTTTTTATCAGTTGCCTTCAGTAGGAGTTTAGCTTATTTGAAGCTTTTTGAGGTTTTTGGTAAGATAGTGTAAACCTAGCACATAGACTGCTCACATAAGCCCCAAATAAGCTCGTGTCTTTTAAGCCCTTGTAGTGGTATTTTTAGGTTCTATTTTGGTAGTTAAATTGATGGTCAAGAGATGGTGAGAATTGAATTGAGTTTGATGAAGTATTGTTTCACTTGAGTACATCAGTAGTCAAATAGGTTAGGTAGCAGTCTTTATCAGCTTATCTGTTCTTTTGTAGACTTAGCTTATTAATCATAGGTAGTTTTGTTTTGTTTTCTTTGCACTGATCTATGTTCAGCTCAATTCTGAGCTTATTGAGGCTTTTCAAAATGTTTTGCTTTTCCAAAATAGCTTATGATAAGTAGCTTAATCAGTTTTAAGAAAGAAAATCAAAAAAATAAAATGTTGCAAAAAACTGACAAGCCTGGGGTTCGAACCCAGGTCAGTCAGCACACAACACCAACAACCTTACCACTGCACCCTTTGTTTTTCTTAGTTTACCTTTGCAATATTTATTTCAAAACCTCTTTTTAGCCCTTATTTTTCTTTTAAGCTTATTCGACCCTTATTTGCTTTTTCCCAGCTTATTGAAATAAGCTGGGACATTTTTATATTTTTCATAACTTCAGTTTAATACAAAGAATTTTAGAAAAAAATTTCAGAATTTTCTTTTTCCTTTTAATATTTTTAATCAATTATTTTCTTTTAAATAGTTTTTAAATTATAAAAAATTATTAAAAAGTCAAAAAAATATTTTTCTTTTTCCAAAAAAATTTCTTTTATCAGTTTTAATATAGGAAAATTATTTTCAAAATTTTAGGGCTTAGAATTTAGCATTTCACTTTTATTCGCGTTTTTAAATTACGTCGCGTTCCGTTTTTAAATTCAATTTTCGTTTAAATGTTTAGTTTAATTGTTCTATTAGCTTAGTTTAATTGTTAATCTTGATTGTTATTTTAATATTAGTAGTGTAATCCAAAATCAATCACTCTTTTTCTCATTCACTACACGAATCACGTCCCGGGAACACAAATTCCATTCGATCTTCGTCGGGACAACGAACTCGGGGTTATCACATTATTTACCTTTTGTGATTTCTCCCTTGATCTATAATTGTTAAATCAATCAACTACTTAAAAGAACTTAAGGGAGCATCAGGCACTACTTTCTGGGAATGGGTGCATGGACAATTTGATGATTACACTAAGCTTAGTCGACGCTTGCAATGGGAATTGAAAAATGAGTGGGATGAGATTCAAGATTATTACCAGTCCTTTAACGTGGTTAATTATGATCCCTCTAACGATGCGTCACAAAAAGAATTGATTGATGAACTTGATGACTATTTGAATAAGGATCCTTATTTTAAGTTTGTTGATAAAGACGATGAAGAATTCAACAAAAGAAAATGTCAACTACTTGGGATCCCTTATAATGAGCCACCCACGATTATTTCTGAAAAAATTAAAGTCATCAAATACTCTTTGGGACCTGATGAGGAATATGTTGCGACGAAGACAAAAAAATATATTAGATTAAGTCGTACGGAAGAAAATGTTGCGGAGCTATACGAGAACATCTTTCGGATGAAAGAAGAAGGATGGCACGTAGCAAGAACAAAATGAGGAGCTGAACGTGAGTCTAACTTGAAGACTCTGGAATAAAGACAAGTGCTGACCGGGAGACAACCCGGAAAATTTTTACTATTTTGTTCTGTGTCGAGTCAGTCAGGCCCGTAGAAGATACGGCGCATCTCAATCCTGAGATGCGACGCATCTCCTGCACTGGTCATATCTTACTTTATTTTCTGCATTTTTATTTTTGACTTTAAAACTTTCTGTCAGTTTATTTTAATGTGGCGCATCCCTGGTTAAGGATGCAACGCATCTTCTATTCTGATTCGTATTTATTCCAGGCTCGATACGGCGTATCTTCTCCATAAGATACGGCGTATCGACTGACCTGATGATTTTCATTTTAATTTTTATGTTTTATTTTTGCTAACTACTAATGTATTATGCAAGTTTGAACCTTCTTAACTTAGGTGTGTTAAAGTCTTGGTGGTATTATAGATTCCTGCATTTCCTGTGGATACATCAAATATGAAGCTTAAACGTTATCATCCACATGAAAGATGATTTTTGCTCTTATACAAATAATGGAGGATCATACCGAGCAAATCTCAGGGGAGTTTTTCTGTTCTAATTCTTTTATTTTCCAGTTTTTAATCTTTTATACAAACAACGAGGACGTTGTTTAACTTAAGTGGGGGGATTGGAGAATTAGAACACTTACTTGTCCTAAACTTTTTCAAAATATGCTTAAAATGTGCTTAATATATCAAAATTAAAAAATTTTAGCATGTTTTTGTTTAAAGCCTAAATTACATAGCTGCACACATGACGTTATTTTCAAAAATTGTGAACTTTTCAAAATTCACAAATCTATGAGTGTGCCGGTGACTTGTAAACTTTAGAACTTGGCTTGTATACTATTCGAGACCACCATAATAAGTATTATTTTTATAATTGGAATGACTTGTCTAAATTGGTAAATTTCTAGGATTACACCCAAATAGCCTTTATATGTTATGTGTTATTAGCTAACTACACTGGTTAGTTAACCCCCGTATAAACCCTTTTGTTACTCTCATTTTTAGAGTAAGATACCCCTAGAAAAACACTCAAAGCCATTCCTTTCGTTTCTTACACCTTTGTTATAATGTTTCGTTACACCCTTACACCTTAGCCTACCCTGTAGATTAAAATCCGTGGTTGGTTAATTGCTTTAGGCAAAGTGTGTTTCCTTACATTACCTGTGTTCGCGTGCGTAATTCATTATCTATGGTTAGGTCGGGAAATTGCACAATGCAATTGGAGTGAAAGTAAATATTGTATATCTTTGAGTTTATTTTTCGTGTGTTTACTACTTTCACTATTACCGTTATTTCTGAAGTCATGAAAAGTATGGAAAAATTATCCAGAGTTATCGTTATAGTGATGTGGTGAAATTTTACACATCTATGTTTATGTTTCAAGTAAAAAAAAAAAAAAAAAAAAAAAAAAAAAAAAAAAAAAAAATCGAAAAAATAAAAAGAAAAAGAAAAAGGAAAAGTTGGATGTCTGTTTTAACCAACTTATGTAAAGTTTTGTATTAAGTGGTCGATATCACCACTAGTTGTTGTATATTATATCTATGGATTGAATGGGAGTTGGACGTTATGGGAACGCCAACTAAAGGTTATTCTTTGATTGAGATCTTGTTGAGTATAATTCGTGTCTACCTAAAGCGTGTGTTTCAAGTGTTAAAGCGTGAGTTATTCTATGATATGAGTCTTATTCATGGGATGGTTGGGATAGTGATTAACCACACTTAGGATTTTAATTTATCTGTTTTGTTTATTTTTCATTTTACACCAATTTGTATCCCAAATATTATCCATACTCTATATTATTCTTTGTCCAAACCTTTGATTTATTGAGATTAGGGATTTGAGCAATCTTAAGTATCGTAGTCGTGGATTCGGCTATGTATTTATGATTTTGTCGCCCTTTTTGATATAATATTATTGGTGAAGATTACTTGGTCCTATCTTTAGCCTATTCGAGTTAAGGATTTGAGCAATTGCAAGTATCGTGTTCGTGGATTCGATCATGTATTTGTGATTTTGTCGCCTTTTCTGGAATTTGAGATCGATAGAGATTAAGAAGAATGATTAACCCTTAACCTACAAACCCTTTTTACCGCTTTAGACTTGTTATTCCTCTGCTTTAGTGGAGGAGATGCGTATACTTGCCAAGCTTATGATAGAATATTCGTCACGACTGGACAGTTAAACGATTAGATTTGCTTTTATCAAAATATTTTATTTTATTTCTAATTCGTTAAGTGTTTGGTTGTGTGATTATGACAAAATGAATACATGCTTAAATATAAAAATAAATCCTAACATCTTTCGGATACATTTTCATAAGAATCATTCTAAGGTTTACTTGGGGACAAGTAAAGTTCAAGTGGGGGGATATTTGATGAACTCAAATAAGTACATTTCATTACCATCATTTATCCTATTTATTTGACTTGTTTTATTATATTATCTGTGAGAATTGATACGTTAATGTTTACTTTTGTAATTCTCAGGTAAAAACAAGTATTATGTGAAACTTGGCGATTATGGACTAATTATGGAGCAAAACAAGCAAGAAGTTAAGAGTCTACTGAAATGTACAAGATCAAGATCATTCTGCTCCAGATACGCCGCATCCTACTTATTATATACGGCGCATCACTATCAAGATTTCACAAGATATTATCCAAGATGGCAAAGGACATGCGCCGCATACAAGAATGGAGTTACGCCGCATCTTCTGGCGGTGTACGAATATTCCTGAATATATTAGTCTTGGACCCCACGCGAAGTTAAGTCAATGCGCTGCATCTACTTATCCTATGCGCCGCATCTTACCCTCAGACAGAAACTATAAATACCCCAAGACCAGACGAATTTAAGAGGTTGGACAGTTCGACAAATTAGCTAAGTATGAGACAGAAGAAACCCTAAGCCGAATTCAGACGAAGTAGCAGCACAAGACACACCTTGAACGAAGATACAAGAGCTGTAAGAAGGTCCTGCATGTATTCAATTCATTAAGTAGTTTTTTTTTATTGTATTAGTACACTTTAATTCATCAGGATTGATGGGCTTGTGACATTGATTTTATCATGCACTTCAACTCCCCTTAAAATTGCTTTCCCATTAATTAAAGTTTATATGTTGATGTCTTTGGTGACTTTTTGATGAAGCGAAAAGTGTACCGCTTTTAAGGGGTCATTTAAGCCTTAAATCGTATTTATTTGATCAAATATTGCCCTAAATCGTTCCTTTTGTCATTTTAGGTACTTTTGAGGAGAAATCTGGAAAAGGAGGCATTTTGGACGTTTTTGGAGCATAAAAGTGAAGAAAACGGCAAAGTCTCAAAAATCGGCTGAAAGTTACCTTTGACGGCGTCACAGTTAACCCCAGACGGCGTCATGCCTTGGCAAGAAAAGGTGGACGTGAAATTTACTCATGATAAGCCAGTGAAAATACCATGTGAATTCTGACGGCGTCATGCTTTAACTTGATCAAGGGCGTCACGGCTTAAATCAAAGAGGGACGGCGTCACGTTCAAGGTTAGACGGCGTCAAGCCTTGATAAGCCAGAATGGATTTTTGAAGAGCTAAAGAGGGACGGCGTCGAGAAGGTCATCCGGGAACCCTAAAAGCGGCGAGGTGACGGCGTCACACTCCATAACGTGACGCCGTCAGATCCAAAAATCTATATATAGTTTTCTAATTTTTTGTCATTGAAAGAGAGCTTAGTGTGTGGAATTTTGGGAGAAAACCCTAAGACGAATTCAGCTTCTTTTTCAAGGCTTTTTGCCTTGAGATCTTCCATGTTACATTGAAGATAAGTTATCAATTAATCATTCAATATGTCTATGTGTTGTTTGATTTTATCTTATTCTTGTCTTTTGATTAACATGTTAGGCTAAATTTATCTTGTGTTTGCTTAGATCTAATGAAACCTAGCTATTGATTATTGGTTGTTAGTGTGTTATTAGTTGTATTGGATGATTGTTTATCTATGTTAGGCTTAAGAAAACTGGCTAACTTCCTATTCGGTAACTTGCTTGAACGTCTTAAGAAACATGAACCAAATGCGTACTAAAGGTTTTTATGGTTGTATTTAATGCACAAGCGAATTCTAGTGATCCCATGTTAGGAGCTTCCTAGCCGGCTCGACATAGGAGTGAAGTAGGAGCTTGTAGAGTTGGGGAAGTAAGTACGCCACCCCACGAATGGTATTAAGGAATACACCCGTCATCCACGCGACTAATACACACTAATTAACCGGTAAAAGATAGTTAGGGAGTAAGGAAATATAAGTAAACACATTTCTCTACACATAAGTTTCTCACCACACTTTCATTTTTGTTATTTTATTTTATTTGCATCCGTAGTAATTTTGGGTTAGTTGACTAGCAACTAATTCCGCCCACTCTTTCAAAACCGAGATTTTACTTGCTTTCATAAAAATATAAAAACATAAAAAGAATCTTCCTCAACCCTTAGACCTAATTAGAGTAGTCTTTCACACCTAACGAACACTATTCCCTGTGGAGAACGATCAATCCCCCGTACTTACCACTACACTATACTACATCGGTCAGGTACACTGCCTGGTGGGGTTGTAAGCCTCTTGAGATCCCTCGAGAGGTAAAACCTATTGTAAGGTTGCGAAACCCACGCATCAAGTTTTTGGCGCCGCTGCCGGGGAATAGTTATTGTTTAGGTTGAATTTTTATTAGGTCTACTCACTAGATTCCTTTCTAGTGAGATTTTTATTTTATTTTTCTAGATTTTCTTTAGTCTATCTATTTTCTTCGTGTCTTTGTTCGTAACCATACCATCCGACATCATGGAAGATGGTAATATCCTTAACCCCCACAACCCACCACCACAACAACCACAACCACCTCCTAGAGCCCGTACTTTAGGAGAGTATTCCCGTCCTAGCCACCATGGCTATCGAAACACCATTGAGCTCACTCAAGGAGCCAATATCACACCCTTGCGATCCGACACCATCCGGTTGGTGCAAAGCGGATGCGCATTCCATGGACTTCGTTCTGAAGATCCTAATCAACATCTCAAGGACTTTCTCAAAATCGTTGATTCTATAGACCTTGATGTTGCCACTCGAGAGACGACCCGATTGCGTCTCTTCCAATTCTCTTTGCGGGACCAAGCTAGTCAGTGGCTAGAACGTCAACCCGCAGGATCCATCACCTCTTGGGATGATCTCACCACTCGTTTCCTTGCTCAATTTTTCCCACCAGGGAGAACTACCAAGCTAAGGAAGGATATCTTGATGTTTGAACAACGTCGAGGCGAAACCCTCTACGGGGCATGGATTCGATTCAAGGACTTACTCCAAAAAGTCCCTCATCATGGCATAAATCTCTGGCTTCAAATCCAAATCTTCTATGACCATGTTGATTACCACACCAAGCGTGCCATCGATCGAGCTGCCGGGGGCAGATTGCGCGACAAAAGCGCCGAGGAATCATGGGAGATCATTGATGAGCTTGCATCCGACGATGATGAATTGTGGCAAGTCTCCCACGACGTGCGCTCGGCAGTCAAGACATATTCATCACCCGATACAGCCAATCAAATCACTGAGGAAAGCGTTAGTGAACTTGAGAAAAGGGTTGCATATCTTATGGAAAAGCAAAAGAGACCCTTAAGTCCACAAAAAGCGACAATTAACTCAGTCTCAAGCGTTAAGCAAACACCATTGTCCGAATCACCCCTTAGGGAAAATGCTAAACCCTTCCATAAGCACGCTCAACCCAACTCACCACCTCAGGAACTTAGCCCAACATTCGAAGCTCGAATGAGAGAGTACATGTCGAAACACTCCGAACGGTTGGCAAAATTTGAGGAAGCTGTCTACAAACAGAAGGAGGAAATGGAAGAGAAGATGGCGGAGATGATGAATCTTTTGAAAGAATACACAAATACAAAAGCCCCTGAAAAAGTGTTGGTGAGGAATGACGTTGATGTTCCTAACACTAAATTTGTCAAGGCCACCTCCGTCGTCCAAGAGGGCGGAAATGAGGGAAGAGGGAAATCCATAACTATGGAAGTTAACAAAATTGACCTCATCCCATTTAATAATGGAGACACCAATGCCTACAAATGCGATTCCGACAAGGGAAAGGAGGCGCCCTCTGAGGAGCGCCAATTGGTTGAACCGCCAGTGTCACAACAAGTGAAGCATTACTTGAAGCACGAAATAAACAAGGAGACCATAAACGATTGGGTGAGAAACTATCGACGTACTCATCTACCCAACAAGAAGTCCAAGAAGATGGAACCGGATGATAAATCTGACACATTACCCGGTGGGCAATTGTATGAATGCCTCATAGGACAAAAGTTAGTGGAAAAGCAGAAATTCTACGGGGTCTTTGAAATACCATGCAGCATTGGAAAACACAAGTATCTGGATGCGATAGCTGACCAAGGTTCTGACGTAAATTTGATGCCTTTATCCGTTTATGTTCAGTTAACCGATGAGTTGCCATCCATCACCCATACTAAACTCTCCTTTGCGAAACATTCTTATGAGTATCCGTTAGGAATTGCAGAAGATGTGTTGGTCAACGTTGCCGGATTCCTGTATCCGGTCGACTTCATGATCATTGAGAGAAATGATATGAATATGCCAATAATCCTTGGGGCACCCTTTCTCGCTACCACTAGAGCACAAATCAATTACGAAAATAGCACCATCCAAATGAAGAAGGGGAAGAAAACAATAAACTTCCCAACGATCCCACGACATATACGAGATGTTGCTCTGCAGAAGAAGATGGAGGCTAACACTAATGTAGTCCGTGGTAATGTTCGAGAGAAAATTCTTGCATGGGAGGCAAGGATTAAGAGTTATATGGAAAATGAGATTAGAGAATGTAAGGATGGAAATAACGATTATATTGAGGCTGATGAGCAACCCAATAACCCCGTTGAATTTACAAAAGGAGACTCAGTGCTCCTAAGGCATTCAGAAACAGAAGCACCTACCAATGAACTAAGTCCCTGGTGGTACGGACCATTCACAATTAAAAGTTTACACCAAGATGGGATAGTAAGCTTGACCAGCAAAGGAGGAGGTGACGTAACTGCGAATGTCGAGCGATTGAGACACCACCACCCTGATAACAAGGATCATATCTATCAGGGATACGTCATTATGAATGATGGAATCACGTAATGTACGTGACTTTGAGTCTAGCTACAAGACTCGTTAATAAAGAAAAGCGCTTCTTGGGAGGCAACCCAAGCTTTATTTGTTTTATTTGCTTTGTGTGTTTATTTATTTGTTTGTTTGATTTTATTTTCCGTATGTGTGTTTAATTTTTATCATTATTGATTCATGTTCAAAAGTAAATTGTGAAAATGTTTTATGTTGTTTTTAACTTCGTCTTAACTACATATAAAGGTATTTTGCAAAAGATAAGTGTAAGGGAAATCTAAATCGGTTTATTAGAACACAAATGAACATGAATCGTAATAATAATAAAATAGCATACATATTCGTATTTGTTTGAGTCAAATGCTTGTATCGAGTCATAATGATGTTTTGCAGGATTTCCAGGAAGTAAGGTAAAGGTTTTTCCAGAAATTTTCCGGAAACTTAAAATGAAAATTTTTGTCAGGTCATTTCTGACGGCGTCAGGGTTTATAACCTGACGGCGTCAGATTTAATTTTCAGAAATTTTTGAAAGTTTTGTTTTCATAAAAAGTTTTTATTAAAATCTCCAACTTATAATCTCCAGGAATCTGCAAAATTATCATTCCACAAGCATTATATCCTTATATATAGATTTTATCCCGCCGATGTTATGCAGGTTTTCGTGTTTGTTTTCTCAGGTTTAACAGGTTATTTTGGACAAGGAAATGTTTTGAATCAAGCTTGTGGCGATGCTTTAGTCATGGAGCTTCTACATTACCTTGGAGGAAGATCTAACCGTGTAATTTCATTATCCACCGAGCGAATCAGGGGAGTATTTGATTTCATTCTTTTACTTTATGCTTTTACATCTTGTTATTTGAACATTGGGGACAATGTTCATCTTAAGTGTAAGGGGAGGGTAAAAGTACGATTTTAGAGAATACAATTACGCTTGACTTTTGTTTATTTAATAGTAGATGTGTAATAAAACTGAGAGAAATACCTGTTAGGGCAATTCTAGTGCCAAATTTAAAATTTTTTACAACATATAGGAGTGAAACTTTGATCTTAATGAGCGTCTCACGGATAGGAGTTATATGACTAGCACAAAAACCGTACCACTAAAAAAAATTTCCACCCCAAATATGTGAGGTTCGCCCCTAGAATTGGTAGGAAAAGCATTTATGCTATGATGTGTGTACCGGTAGCACTTAGATTCTAGAACTTGCGTTAGGACCATTCCAAGGCCACAAGTGAGACTACATTCGTGTAGTTAGATTGACTACATGATAAGAGGCATTAGGATTAACCCATTGTTTTACACCTGTGTTTTTGTTATAATTACATTGGCTACATTGGTCAAGTAATTCTCCCACACCCTTTGCGTTGTACTCATTCTTAGTACACGATACCCCTAGTACACCCCTCAGAGCCTATCTTTTCGTTTCGACCTTAAGCATTTACTTAAAGAAGAATTTGTTACACCTTTAAGCATTTTACTTAAAGGAAGAATTTGTTACACCCCACTAAAATGTACACCCAAATCGCCTTAGCCTACCTTGTATGCACTCATTTTTAGTGCATTATTGTTACAACATTTGTTTAAACCCAAGTTAATTATCTAGTTGATTACATGGTTGCTAAGTCGAGTCATATCCTTGTACATATTGTTTTGGGACGATTGGGACTCATGGGTAAAGTACTAGTGTAATGGAGTAATGGGGAAGAACAACATTATTACCCCCATATGTGCTAAATGTTTTAAAAGTACTCCAAGTTTTTCAATTATCTTAATTCGAGTCGTTAGATTAGTATTTGTAAAGTTATGTAAAAGTTCAAGTGTAAGGGGAATGCAATGCCCCTATGATGTATTATTTTGGATGGTAGGGCAAGAGTGTATGCAAAAAAAAAAAAAAAAAAAAAAAAAAAAAAAAAAAAAAAAAAAAAAATCAAGAAAAATACAAAAAAATGAGAAAATGAAAAAATAGAAAAAAACATACGGACTACCATCCCGTTTCATTTTACGTTTGTTTTATGTTTGTTTTTGTTTTTGTTATTTTGTTTCTAGCTTAAGATCGAGTCTAGTCTTGGCTTAGCAACATTGTATAGTACATGTAATTGATCAAGATCTTTAACTAGCCACCAGTAAAATATCCCTTATCCAACAAAACCGTGTTTTCCTTTTCCCTACACCTAACGTTATAACCCATTTAAAAGCCCTCTTTGATAGTTTATCTTTGGTGCTTACGCCTAGTGGAGGAGGTTTTCGATCCTTTCCCAAGCCTATGGTAATCTATTTGCTATGACAGGTAGTGAGAGATATTATCCGTTTTCATTTATGAGATTTATTTTGATGACACTTGAGAGATGTGAGTATCTAAACACTACTTGTGAGGTGCTAGTTTGTAATCTCCGTGCTTATTATGATTGAAGTGGAACGAATATTTGTTGTAATTACTTTTATGTTAGCATTAAATGACCCCTAACTTGTATTTTGATTAGAATAAAAGCGCATTTGCTTGAGGACAAGCAAATCTCAAGTGTAAGGGTATTTGATGAAGCGAAAAGTGTACCGCTTTTAAGGGGTCATTTAAGCCTTAAATCGTATTTATTTGATCAAATATTGCCCTAAATCGTTCCTTTTGTCATTTTAGGTACTTTTGAGGAGAAATCTGGAAAAGGAGGCATTTTGGACGTTTTTGGAGCATAAAAGTGAAGAAAACGGCAAAGTCTCAAAAATCGGCTGAAAGTTACCTTTGACGGCGTCACAGTTAACCCCAGACGGCGTCATGCCTTGGCAAGAAAAGGTGGACGTGAAATTTACTCATGATAAGCCAGTGAAAATACCATGTGAATTCTGACGGCGTCATGCTTTAACTTGATCAAGGGCGTCACGGCTTAAATCAAAGAGGGACGGCGTCACGTTCAAGGTTAGACGGCGTCAAGCCTTGATAAGCCAGAATGGATTTTTGAAGAGCTAAAGAGGGACGGCGTCGAGAAGGTCATCCGGGAACCCTAAAAGCGGCGAGGTGACGGCGTCACACTCCATAACGTGACGCCGTCAGATCCAAAAATCTATATATAGTTTTCTAATTTTTTGTCATTGAAAGAGAGCTTAGTGTGTGGAATTTTGGGAGAAAACCCTAAGACGAATTCAGCTTCTTTTTCAAGGCTTTTTGCCTTGAGATCTTCCATGTTACATTGAAGATAAGTTATCTGATGCGTGGTTTTGTAACCTTACAACAGGTTTTACCTCTCGAGGGATCTCAAGAGGCTTACAACCCCACCAGGCAGTGTACCTGACCGATGTAGTATAGTGTAGTGGTAAGTACGGGGGATTGATCGTTCTCCACAGGGAATAGTGTTCGTTAGGTATGAAAGGCTACTCTAATTAGGTCTAAGGATTGAGGAAGATTCTTTTTATGTTTTTATAATTTTTATGAAAGCAAGTAAAATCTCGGTTTTGAAGGAGTGGGCGGAATTAGTTGCTAGTCAACTAACCCAAATTACTACAAATGCAAATAAAATAAAATAACAAAAATGAAAAGTGGTGAGAAACTTATGTGTAGAGAAATGTGTTTACTTAGATTTCCTTACTCCCTAACTATCTTTTACCGGTTAATTAGTGTGTATTAGTTGCGTGGATGACGGGTGTATTCCTTAATACCATTCGTGGGGTGGCGTACTTACTTCCCCAAACTCTACAAGCTCCTACTTCACTCCTATGTCGAGCCGGCTAGGAAGCTCCTAACATGGGATCACTAGAATTCGCTTGTGCATTAAATACAACCATAAAAACCTTTAGTATGCGTTTGGTTCATGTTTCTTAAGACGTTCAAGCAAGTTACCGAATAGGAAGTTAGCTAGTTTTCTTAAGCCTAACATAGATAAACAATCATCCAATACAACTAACAACACACTAACAACCAATAATCAATAGCTAGGTTTCATTAGATCTAAGCAAACACAAGATAAAATTAGCCTAACATGTTAAACAAAAGACAAGCATAAGATAGAATCAAACAACACATAGACATATTGAATGATTAATTGATAACTTATCTTTCAATGAAACATGGAAGATCTCAAGGCTAAAAGCCCTGAAAAAGTAGCTAAAATCGTCTTAGGGTTTTATCCCAAAATTCCACACACTAAGCTCTCTCCTCAATGACAAAAAATTAGAAAACTATATATAGACTTTTGCATCTGACGGCGTCACCTTATGGATTGTGACGCCGTCACCTCGCCGCTTTTAGGGTTCTCGGATGACCATCTTGACGCCGTCCCTCTTTAATTCTCCAAAATCCGTTCTAGCCTATCAAGGCTTGACGCCCTCACCTCTTGAACGTGACGCCGTCCCCTTATGAATTAAGCCGTGACGCCCTTGATTTAGTTAAAGCGTGACGCCGTCAGAATTCACATGCTAACTCACTGGCCCGTCATGAGTAAATTTCACATCCCACTTTTCTTGCCAAGGCATGACGCCGTCAAGAGATGATTCTGACGCCGTCAAAGGTAAATTTCAGCCGATTCTTGAGACTTTGCCGTTTTCTTCACTTTAATGCTCCTAAAACGTCCAAAATGCCTCCTTTTCCAGATTTCTCCTCAAAAGTACCTAAAATGACAAAAGGAACGATTTAGGGCAATATTTGATCAAATAAATACGATTTCGGGCTTAAATGACCCCTTAAAAGCGGTACACTTTTCGCTTCATCATTATCAATTAATCATTCAATATGTCTATGTGTTGTTTGATTTTATCTTATTCTTGTCTTTTGATTAACATGTTAGGCTAAATTTATCTTGTGTTTGCTTAGATCTAATGAAACCTAGCTATTGATTATTGGTTGTTAGTGTGTTATTAGTTGTATTGGATGATTGTTTATCTATGTTAGGCTTAAGAAAACTGGCTAACTTCCTATTCGGTAACTTGCTTGAACGTCTTAAGAAACATGAACCAAATGCGTACTAAAGGTTTTTATGGTTGTATTTAATGCACAAGCGAATTCTAGTGATCCCATGTTAGGAGCTTCCTAGCCGGCTCGACATAGGAGTGAAGTAGGAGCTTGTAGAGTTGGGGAAGTAAGTACGCCACCCCACGAATGGTATTAAGGAATACACCCGTCATCCACGCGACTAATACACACTAATTAACCGGTAAAAGATAGTTAGGGAGTAAGGAAATCTAAGTAAACACATTTCTCTACACATAAGTTTCTCACCACACTTTCATTTTTGTTATTTTATTTTATTTGCATCCGTAGTAATTTTGGGTTAGTTGACTAGCAACTAATTCCGCCCACTCTTTCAAAACCGAGATTTTACTTGCTTTCATAAAAATATAAAAACATAAAAAGAATCTTCCTCAACCCTTAGACCTAATTAGAGTAGTCTTTCACACCTAACGAACACTATTCCCTGTGGAGAACGATCAATCCCCCGTACTTACCACTACACTATACTACATCGGTCAGGTACACTGCCTGGTGGGGTTGTAAGCCTCTTGAGATCCCTCGAGAGGTAAAACCTGTTGTAAGGTTGCGAAACCCACGCAACACTTTTATTAGTGCATTGATAACCTCTGTGTCTAGCTGAGCATTGCTTGGGTCGCCATGCCCCTTCCTCGCCTATTTATTAGATCGCCTATGCATTCTATCGTCTGTAGAAAAGTAGGAAGAAAGATAAATAGGATAGTCATAAGTAATCATTAAGGGTTTACTCGCCGATAAGATTAGAGCCATCGAGAAAGGAATTAATCTCGGTGCGTTGCATCGAACTATACACTTCATATAAAACTAGCAA
This sequence comes from Artemisia tridentata subsp. tridentata, assembly GCA_021014915.2. Classification (NCBI taxonomy): domain Eukaryota; kingdom Viridiplantae; phylum Streptophyta; class Magnoliopsida; order Asterales; family Asteraceae; genus Artemisia; species Artemisia tridentata. Next base: position 51,543,447 of record CP139506.1, on the reverse strand, counting down.
TAAAACAAGTGACAAGCTACTTAACTATCAGGACAGGTCTTCTTATTGTCTCAAGTATTTATCTGTGTACGTGTGTGCTATTCGCTGATTCGTGCTTATTAGTTTAGTTTATATTTAATCACAATCAAACCGTGCCAGTCTCTCAGGCTGAACCCCCTTGCGTTAGATTAGGTTGTATAGCTAACTTAAGATATTAAAATACTGATTAGAATAACTAGATAATACGTTCCACTCTTAGTGATCGACACTCTACTTACCATTATATTCATACTGACCGGGTACACTGCTCGTTAAAGTGTGTGTGTTATTGATAAGTCGGCTAAATATAAATTTAAAACTTGAATACTGCTAAAACCACAACGACATACCGTGGGTATAAATTAGAGCATACGCACACGCGCATCAGGGGGTCAGGATCGAAATTAACCACCACAAAATCTGCTGGAAAATGGAACTTCCCTACCTTGACGAAGACATCCTCAGCTATGCCAAGCGGAATAGTCGTAGTCCGGTCTGCAAGCTCGAGGGTCATGCAAGTTGGGGTAAGTTCGGGCAATGAAAGTTTTTGCCAAACGGATAACGGCATTAGGTTGATGCTCGCACCTAGATCGATCAAGACATGACATTCAACCAACCCCGGGAAGTCACATGGAATGAGGAATCTTCCCGGGTCTCCAAGCTTTTCCGGAAGCTTTTTAAGGAGTACCGCTGAGCAGTTTTCGTTCAGAGGTGTTTTTGCGAGCTCAAATAATTTTTCTTTATTGCTCAATAAACTCTTGATTATGGAAGCAAACTTTGGCATCAAAAGCAAAGCATCCGCGAAGCTTATATCAAAATGCAAATCTTGGAAGATTTGGTAGAATTTTTCCATTTGATTTGAAGCTTTTTCGCGGAGCTTTTGATCATTTAATCGCGAAGGATATGGAAGTTTTGCTTTTTCGGGCTCAAGCACATCCTTAGGTTTCGATGGGTGGACAACCGGAGGTTGGACATCTTCGGTCCTTCCATTATTAGTAGGAAGTTCCATGTCCTTTGTCGCCTCGGTCTCACGGACGACTACCTTGGGAGGTAGAGAAGAAGAGGTAGCCGGAGCCGTGGATCCATCATATGAAACACCGCTCCTTGTAGTGATCGCCTTAGCATCGCCCCTCGGGTTAGCGATCGTGTTGCTTGGAAGAGTTCCAGATCCCGAGGGTCGATCATTTAAAGATTTCTTCATCTCAGCAATCTCGACTTGTTGTTGATTAAACTTCCTATTCATATCTTCTTGGTTCTTAAGGTTCATCTGATTCTGAAGAATAATCTGCTTAAGCAACTCATCCGTGGGCGACGGAGGTGGAACGAATCCTTGGTTGTAGTTTTGGTTTCCTTGATTAAGGTTTTGCCCACGGTTGTTTTGGTTATGAACTTGATTGGTATTAGGGGGAGGATGGTAATTTCCTGGATTTGGTGGGTGGTAATTCCCTTGGTTGTTACGGTTTTGGTTTGGAACAATTTGATTATTTCTGTTTTGGTTCTGATTCTGATTGTTCGAAGTTGGATTGTTGAAACCTGGTGGTCCAAGATAATTGTTAGAACGGTGGCTGAGAAGATTACGGTCTCCTTGTGGTTGGTAACCATTACCTCCCTGGTTATAGGATCCTGAAGCAGCATAAACGTTCTCTTGAGTGTAGCCACCGGCGGCTGGGCACTCGAAATACGGATGTGGACCACCACAAGTTTCACAACTTTGGTTTACAACATTGACTTGATGATTGTAATGTTGAGGGGAATGGTTTTGATTGTTGTGGAATGAAGAAAGGCCGGGTGGTCCCATTTGGTTATTAGCACCTTGAGGACGGAATCCTTGAATCTGATTGTAGGTTACTGATGCTACAGTAGCATTCAAACCTTGGCCACCGGAGGCTTGACAATCATAATAAGGATGTGGACCACCGCAAATCTCACATTTTTGATTCACAACATTGACGGGCTGAGAAGGTCTTTCTTTATCAATTAGACGCCCGATTTGTTTAGTGAAAGTGGCAAAAGCTTCTTCTTGTTTGCTAAGAGCTCGGGTGAAAGCATCATCTGATTTGTTACTTGAAACTTGAGCTTTGGTTCTAGAATTCCTCACTCTGGCTTTATTTTCAATGATAGTCAAAGCTTCTTGAGTGTTTCTAGTCAGAAAATTCCCACCCACAGCAGAATCGAGTGAATCTTGATCAGATGGATTCAACCCATTGTAGAAAGTATCAATTTGAAGCAAGGTTGAAAATCCGTGATTAGGACACTTCTTTAACAACTCTTTGAATCTATCCCAAGCTTCGTTGAACGATTCATCGAAAGCTTGCTGAAATCGAGTGATTTGATTTCTGAGATTCGATGTTTTAGAAGGAGGATAAAAGTAGTTCACGAACTTGGAGGCTAAGTCATCCCAAGTAAAAATCGAATTAGGAGGTTCCTTATCAAGCCAAGTCCGGGCTGCTCCTACGAGAGAAAAAGGAAACAACCTCAATTTAAGCACATTATGAGGAACGTGATTCAAGTTAAGTGTTTCGGTGATGTCAATGAATTTCTGGACATGGGAATGAGGATCTTCATTTTCAAAGCCGTGAAAGGAAATACCGGTGATAAGGTTAAGTAACCCAGTTTTTATTTCAAACTGATTTTGAAACATATTGGGGATCACGATTGCTTTGCCACCACCATTGAAAGGTGATTGGAGTAATTCTTCCATTAGTCGGAGGTCGGGAGCCGGCCTCGGGTTTTCATCACCACCCATCGGCGGGTGTTGATTGTTTGGGTCGTCGTCCATTTCTTCAACGGTTGAGAAATGAACATGGTGATTGTGACGGATAATTCTCTCGGGATTTGAGAGAGGTGAAAGAAGATTGGGAGAAGAAGAAGAACGGGTGCGCATACACCAAAATGAAACAAAAAATTAAAAAGAAAAACCAAATTTGAAAATAAAGTATTTTTGGATTTTTATTTTTAAGGAAAATTAATCACAATATTTTTGGTACCGATCCCTCAATCGATATTCGTTTCTCTTACGACTACGCGCAGAGTGGCGGAGAAGCAAAGGTCTACCGAAGCTAATTAAAAACCTGCCTCTTTCGGTTCGTCAATTTAATGTCGAACCATCCTTAAACCACTTGTATAGGTTGTAATCGAAAAATAATCCGAAAATCAAATGATTTCACGATTGTTTTGTTGTTTATTCGGAATGGTTTACAACGCCCTCTCGAGAGCGAGGATATATTATTTTTGTATTTTTGAAAACACTTTAGGAAAAGTGTTTTATTTATTTTCTTTTCGTATTTTTTTTTTCTTTTTATAAAAACAAATAACTTCCGAGGAAGGGTCTTCAAAACACGATTCAACAAACGAAATTCAAACTCTTCTCAAGCCTTCCCCGGCAGCGGCGCCATTTTTTATTTGTCGTTTTTGAGTATATTTTATTTTCCAAGGGAAACGCAACGAATGTATTTTCCCCGGGTCGTGTCCCAACGAAGGTCGAATTTGAGTCGTCGTTTACGTTGTCGATTCGTGAAGTGAATGGTGTAAAAAGAGTGATGATTGGTGATTTTACACTACGAACAATGAAATATAGAATGAAAACAACTAATTAGGCTAAGGGAACAATTAAGCTAAGCATATGATCCTAAAAACGAAAATTGAATTTAAAAACGAACGCGACGAATTTTAAAAACGTGAGTAAAAAGTGATTTTTTTAAAATCTAAGTCCTAAATTTATGAAAATAATTTTCCTAAACTCTAAATATTAAAAGATAATTTTTGGAAAAAGAATTTTTTTTTTTTTTTTTTTTTTTTGTGACTTTTTATGAATTTTTATGAATTAAAAACTAATTTAAACTAATTAAATGATTTAAAAATACTAAATGAATTTGGAAAAATGTGAGAATTTGCAGAAAATTCTAAAATTATACTAGGAAGCTAGGAAAAATAAAATCAGAAACTATCTAAACCCTAATAAGTTGTAACAGTAAATAAGCAGTTTCAAAATAAGCTAAAAATAAGCAAATCAGAACCAGAATTTCCCAAAAGCTCAAATACTGATAAGCACACTTATTGAAGCTTGAAACAACTTATAAACACCAGAGAAGCTCACAGAAAAAGCCAATAAGCAGACTAGCAGTTGTAAAAATGGGCCAGAAGCAGAATGGCTAAACAGCCAGCTTTGCAGCCTAATTAAGCAGTCCTAATAAGCTGATAAGTTGAAACTTAAGGGGGCAAAAGCTAGATTGCACTACTTTCTACTCAGAAATACCAAAAGCCCCAATTTCTACAAGCCAATTGAACCCTAATTTAAGCCTAGATCAGATGTCAGAAACCAGCTTTCACTATATATATATATATATATATATATATATATATATATATATATATATATATATATATATATTTTGTGACTTTTTCTAATTTTTTTTTATCTTAGTTGACTAATTTGAACTTTAATTGCTCCTAGGTTACTAATAATGATGTATTAAACCAAAATGAAACTAAATTAAGCTATGTTAACTACTTTTATACTAGTTTGATGCAAAATCTACCCTAACTGTCCAACAGTTGACAGATTATGCTAGATTCAAAATTAATTTGACTTTTTATGTAATGATCAACCAATTTTAAACCTAATGTGTCCTACTTATGTCTATTGTAAACTATTTCTACCACTAAAGTAGCAAAACAACAACAACAACCTAGAATAAACCACAGATCCAAACACCCCTTTAACTATCAACGTAACTAGCATAAACAGATTCAAGCTAAGATTATCCAACCAAATGATCTAATCACTAGTCTAAACTGATTTAAAAACTAAATGAGCATTAAACTACAACAATTAACAACTAAACAAAGATCTGCAATATCCACTAAATCAAGACAGTAGCATATAGAAACTATGAGATAGCATATAAAAACTTAGCACAAGCACAATTAAAGCTACACTAAGCTATACTAAGCACAATTAAAGCAATAAAACAGTACTACTTAAGCTACACTATAAAATGAACTTGACAGTTTAAAAATATAGAATGAGATCTTACAAAAACTCCTCTCAGCTGAACAGAGAGGTCTTTTGATCAAGGCCTATCTTTAGATAGACCAATATAAGCCCACAGCAACCATGATATACCATAAACAACCCAGAATCATCTTTATCAGCTATCTTTGACTTTCATTGACCAGAGCTTTAATTTGAGTACAGATTGTATTTAAGCCACTAATGAAATCACATCAAGCTATAGAGCTTGTATGAGCTTGTTATTGATGGAAAATAGCTTGAATGCAAGCTGAATTTAAGTAGGGAAATACATCTTTTTGTATTTTTAGTCTTTCTTAATTTTTTATGTTTTTTTTATAAATTGAAACAGAAATGAGTAAGGTAGATTGATAAAAGCTTAAAAGAGCTTATGAAAAGCTTAGAAGAAACAGTAATGAAATGAAAACATTTATTAAACTAACTGAGCATCAGAATAGTAACAAAATTAGAATTGAAATGAAAAGGAAGCTGAATTTTATTACTTTAAGAAATAGAGTACAACGAAATAAAACTGAAAATACAACTAAGTTAAGCTAGAAAAGTAAAATGGCAGCATAACAATACTAAAAAATTACATCCAAACTAATGAAGATCACCCCTCTATTTATAGCCGAGCTAGGAAGGATCTAGGAGGTGAGGCCTCAAGTGCCAAGCTGGCAATCCGTGTGCATCTGTGCTTTCTTTGATTCGTTTTCGTCCCTTGGATCATGCCTTGATCACCAATCATTCATTGCAAGCCCTTGGATTAAATCCTGTGAGGTGTTCGGTCCAATGAAATGCCGCCACGTAGCCCATTCGTGCGTGTTCTGTGCTTCCTGACATTCCTGACACCTTCTAGAAGGCCAATGATTGGTCTAATTTGCCCTTAATTGCGGTGAAAAGCGTACGGGTAAATCTAGGGTTCTAGGGTTCTGGGTAAGTTTTGGAAAGGGGGGCGGGTAACATTTATTTATTTTTGTTTGACCGGAGTTAACTCATTGTTTTGACCGGGTTTTAGGTATGGGTCGTGGGTTTATTTTCGGGTTGAGGGTTTGGGTTAAGGATAGTGTGTGGACCGGGTTGGGAATAGTGGGCTTTTGTTTGTGTTTTAAATGTTGGGTCGTGGGGTGTTAAGTGTTGGGTTTGGAAATAAATCAGGTTGTGGTTATAGGATTTTTAAGATTTGTGTTTAACCAAAAATTCAAGGACCAAAATTGCAATAGCTGAAATTCCAAGGACCTATTTTTCCAATCTTGTAAACTTAATCCAAGGGATTCTTTTGTCAATTGATGAAACTTCAAGGGTTGACTTTGACTTTTTGCTTCCCGGCATTCGGTTATAAATATCACTTCCATATCTCGTGCTCGTTTTCTCGGTTTTTTTGCTTGATTTTTGTCCCTTTTTCTTGATATCCGCTCCTGCACATAAACAAACACAAAAACACAAATATCTTTGGCATTTTGGTTAGTGTTTGGTCGTTTTGGTCTTAATTTGGTTAATAAAAGGTATGTGAATAAGCACATACCAGGGGCTAAAAATAGTTGAGTCTAATGCAGATTTGGAGTCGATGTATGAATTTTGTGATGCATATGGAAGTTTGGAAATGTACTTAGCCCACATTCCCCAAAATTTGTATGAATATTATTATACAAATCTAGTATTTGATGAATCGGTTAATGAGGCAACTTCTAAACTTAGAATACAAGGGATTAAGAGGTATGATGCTGGGAACATGTCATATGATGAATTAGTTTCATGGGCTGAGGAAGAAGCACAAAAGTTAAAGACACCCCCTAAGCCCAGAACTGTTAGTAGAAAACATTGGGATAGTGTATCACCACATAAGATCAGATCTGTTAATCTAGAGACTGAGGCTGTTGCATCAACTGATGTTGTACATGATGACACTGGTCCATCAGAACATGTTCATGATGACACTAGTCCATCAGAACATGTTGAAGATGACTTACCTAGGAAGTTTGTGGATAAGGGTAAGGCTGTGATGATTGATGAAGATAGACCAGTTCATGCTAGAAAGCCAATGGATAGGAATAAGGGTATTGTTATTGAAGAAAATATGAATCCAAGTGGTAGGGCTGATTCTTCAAGTGACACTGAGGCTGAAATTCCTGACTACTCAATGTTGTATGATGATAGTGAAAGTGAATTGTCTGGCAGATCTGTAGACTATTTATCAGAGAGATTTTAAGTATGGAACTTTAATTAATTACAAGTGGATTGCTAAGCACTTTGGTCCTAAGATTAGAATGAATCCAGACATTAAGTTGCATCAAATTGCTCAATTAGTCATGAAAAAATACAAGTGTATTGTAAGTCCTAGTGTATGTAGGAGGGCTAAAAATTGGGCAACACATGAAGGGGAAAACACAATGGCAGATCATTATGGTTACATTAGGTCTTACGCTAAAGCTATTTTAGACTCAAACGAAGGTTCCACTGTTAGAGTAGGGGTTATAGTCAATCCAGATGATGCATATTACTTTGATAGATTCTATGTTTGCTTTAATGGATTGAAAGAGGGTTGGAAGAAAGGGTGTAGAAGGGTTATAGCTTTGGATGGGTGTTTCCTTAAAAAGCCAAATGTGGGTGAAATTCTATCGGTTATTGGGAGGGATGCTAACAACCACATATTTCCGGTAGCATGGGCTGTGGTGAATGTGGAGAACAAAGACAACTGGTCATGGTTTTTGGAATTGCTTGGACAGGATCTTGAGTTGCCAACTGGAAGTGGTTTAACACTTATGTCAGACCAACACAAGGTACTTTTTTATTTTTATTTGATTCAATGGTCTTAGTTTTGTAAATGTCTTTTACATAAATGTATTTTATGTTAATTTAGGGATTGATAGAAGCTGTCAAGGATAAAATGCCACATGCCGAACATAGACAATGTGCAAGGCACATATATGAGGGTTTTAGGAAAACATATAGTGGTGTGGAGTTTAAGGATCTTTTTTGGGTTGCTTCAAAGGCCAGTTATCCAGGTCGGTTTAACAAGATTATGGAGAAGATCAAAATTGCTAACCCAAACTCATATGATTATCTGATTAAAAAAGATCCAAAGACCTGGTCCAGAGCATATTTTCATATTGGCAACAATTGTGAAGCTGTGGAGAATGGATTCCGTGAGTGTTTCAATGCTGTTATTTTAACAGTAAGAGATAAGCCATTGATTACAATGCTAGAATCAATGAGGGTAATTGTTATGGAAAGAATGAACATAATGAGGAAGATGTTGGCTAAATGGACAGATGACATTTGTCCTAACATTCAGAAAAGGTTGGAATTCTTGAAAGATCAACACATGTATTTCTTACTACACTAATGTCATGCTTATAATGATCATTAACACTAAACTATATACTAATTAGATATTTTTTTGTGTAAGTTTTTGGCATGTGATACCAGCTGGAGGAGATATCTTTGAAGTGAGAAAAGGTTCAGAGGCTTATGGCGTTGATGCACATCATAGGACATGTAGCTGCAGGATGTGGCAACTATCTGGTTTGCCATGTGCCCATGCCATAGCTGTAATTTTTAAGTTAGGCAGAAGGGTAGAAGCTTATGTGCCAGATTGTTTTAGAAAACAAAAGTTTCATAAAGCCTACCATCAGTACCTAACACCTATTGGTGGAATGAGCTTCTGGCCTGATACTAGTGAATTGGCTAAAGTTTTGCCACCTATGCCATTTACTATGCCTGGTAGGCCAAGAAAAAAAAGGATTAGAGCTAGTCATGAAAATAAGAATCCCAACAAACTACCTAGGACTGGGATTGAAATGACTTGTTCAAATTGTGGTAAAAAAGGTCATAATAAGAAGAGTTGCAAGAATGAAACTGTTGTGAAACCACCAAAACCAGCTGTTAAGAAGGGTAGACCTAGGAAAACCACAGCCACAGGTTTAAATGATGAAGATGAACCCTTAGTTCAACCATTTAGAGCAACACCAGATGAAACCCCTAGGTCTAGTGATGTGGGTGGCTCTAGGCCATTCAATCTCATGGGAAGAGATAGAGGTAGAGGTAGAGTGAGTACAGGTCTTGGCAGAGTAGGAAGGTTGGGCAGATGGTTTGGGATTGATGAAAATGAAACTGAGTCTGATCCAATTGAACATACAGAAGGGTTGCATACAGAAGATGACCATGCTGAAGATGACCATGCTGAAGAAATCACACTTGACAACCTAAATGCACCTCAGAACTCACAAACACATATCTCACAGAATGCACCTACTCAGAACTCACATACTACACCAATTCCTGTTGTCAACCAACCTGTACCAGTGAATCAAGCACAACCAATAGCAAGGAGACATTTTGTCATGCCAAGGCAAAGAGGAAAGAGTGAAAGAATCTTGAAGAAAAAATTGGCAAAGCAACACCAAGGAATTGGGAGTTCAAGTACTAATGCTCTGTAACACCCCAACCCGACAAGGGCAAAGGTGTTCCAAATACGGATTCTTATCAGAACAACACAAGCATATGACATACATAATACAATAGGATTCCAAGGGTTACAACTGAAAATCTGATATTACAAGGTTACAAGTGAGATATACAATAATCACTAAGTCTGAATATAACTTTTCAAAACATCTCTAATCCAATTTAGCTAGCAAGGTCTTCTAAGTCAAAGGCTCTCTCTAATAGCAACCCAGCTTCCAACTAAAACCTGCCGCACACGAAAAGAAAACGTGCGGCTGAGCTTACAAAGCCCAGTGAACAGATATATAATAAACGGAAACGAAAGCAAAAGAAATGAAAGTAAAAGGAAAGAACAGATATAGTATAACGAAATAGATAAGTCAAGGTACAGAGAGAAAGTAAAGGTTTAGGACAGTAATCCACCACGAGCCCAGAAACATATCATATCAAATCACATACCAGGGTGTATGGAGGGGTGACCTCAGCATACCAAGACAGGGTTGAGGGGATACCTCCAGGGTTGGAGTTGCAAGCTCCCAGGGTTGTGAAAGGCATGTATTGCACACAGTACCAGTCACCAGACATACCAGATATATCAGAAACCAGAACAAATCTAGGATGCATCCATTCGCCCCCCCCCCAGAACAGATCGGCCATAATAAATCATATAGTGTGCATGCATAATCAAAATCAGAATGGGGACGGTGTAACCAAATCACTAGGGCTACACACTAGTCATGCCAGTGGTGCATCACAGACACGGCCATGTTACCTTCATGGCTAGGGTCACAAATTTGGCTCGGGTATCAAACTGGGAGTCAAAGGTCAAAGGTCAAAGGTTCATATCATAATCAGGGTGTCATATCAGAAGGTTCAATATCAGAAGTCAATATCAGAAGATCAAATATCCCAGGTCAATATCCAAAAGGGTCAAAGTATTATATGGTCAAATCTTCAAAAGGTTCAATATCAAAATACTTTTCAAAAGGTTTTCTCTTAAGGTTCATTTAAAACAACCCTTCAAAATAGTTTTCATAAATGGTCTTTCAAATAGTTTTCATAAAACGAACTTCAAAATAGTTTTCTTAAAGTCAATATATCATGCTTGAAAAATCCTTTCAAAATACTTTACTTAAAACGTTTCCATCTCATATCAAAAAGGTCTTCATATCATAGGTCCAAAATCAGAGATCAAAGGTCAAAGCAAAGGTGTCATAGCAAAGGATCGTAACAGAGTATCAAATCAAAGATTTAACGAATCAGAAAAGAATCATAGGAAACCTTACAGAGAAGGTCAGAATATCTGTACCTTAGACCGCAAGTGCAACACAACAGAAAACTTAAAGATTGGAATCAACTCCTTCTTCAGCGGATCTACACGAATTCATGATCGTCTTAATAATAACTCATTTTAAATCATATTACTCATCTATCATCTTTATTCATACTGTATATACATTAAGAGTGGTTCATGCAAGGTTTATTTCCCATTTGTCAATTTACCCATTCTATGAAATAGAGTTCTTTTGAATACTAAGATTAATAGACCACTCATTACATTATTATAAACAAGGTCTTGTACTCTTGTATGACATCAAAATCTATAATTACTCAATTTATTTAAGAACCAAAAAATATATCATTCGTTTCTTAATAGTGATTTTCAAATATGATTTTAAATGTGTAAGACTCTATAGATATAAAAAGTTTAGTTAAATATAGTATTATACAATTCATGCAATCATCCTAGCTTCTTCTTCGGTTGCATTATACAGAATTACCAGGCCATATAACAGTTGTAAACTTAAACTTATGACTGATGTTATCAAACGGAATTTGCTTCTTTACAAGTTCTTTTATATTACACAACCTTTAACGCATATATATATATATATATATATATATATATATATATATATATATATATATATATATATATATATATATATATATATATATATATATATATATATATATTATATAACTCGTATCTTATCGACTCATCATTAAGGGTGACTTCAAATTGTGAATTCTCATGTTACCATATACCACAGAAGACGCACAACAGCCACAATGCATGCGAGAATTATAAACCATGCATGCGATCGCCCAACCCAAAAACAAACCCTTCTCGAGATAACCCACACCGAGACACACACACATCAAACCTTAGCGGAACACTTTTACCACAACCCTTTTTGAATTAAAACCCGAGCGAGACAGAAATTAACCACCATCAAACTGTTTTAGCGAGACCACAGTACACCACAACTTATATATTTTAAGAACCGATTACACATATATCCAAAACTTGTTTTAGACCTGAATAACGACTCACACAAACCCTTATAAACATTTAACGAACACACTAAACTCACTTGAAGGTCGAGGCAGATTGCAAGAAACTTAGGTCGAATGGTTTTAACTAGTTTCATATAAACGTTTTTCCAGGTTAATCTCTTGTATACGTACGTTTAATCTTATCAAGGTAGCATCCAAATCAAAAGTATATATAACGAGATGACGGAATTAGATTAGATTATGTTTTAGGTCGTGTGGTAGATTTTGAGTACCTTAACGTGGCTGGAACGGAATGCGAGAGAGAACGTAATAATAACCCAAGCCAAGAACTCAGCGGCAATAAAAGTGCACCACTATGAACCTTGATCACCACGAACCACGCACCACCGCAGCAACAAAACTTTGAGATAAGAATTACAAACGTCTAGGTTTTTGAGAATATCAAGATGGTGTTTGGTCTTGAGAGAAATGAACCGGACCTGTTTTTAGTTTGTTTTTGTCGCATGGAACACAAGGGAAAAAAAAAAACATCTGATATAGAAAGAAGAAAAGGGGAGCGTGTATCTCTATAGAAGGAGATAAGTAATTGCAATTTATTGTGTAATAAAAAAAAAGGAGCGTGTGAGCCTAATATGGAAACCAATAAAAGAGTATAAATTGCTTTGATCATCTTTCGGTTATGACAATCAATGATGGCCGAATTTAAAGAAGCAATAATCACATAAATTTTGGGAGCTACAATTATCTTTTGAACGTGTCATAGGTAGTTTTTAAATTAGGAAGGTTTTAAATTGTGTCATCATTTATTTATTTAGACATATCTTAGGTTAGTTTAGCTTTGTATTTAACTAGCACATAAAATAAAGTATAGGGTTTAATTTAAATTATTACAAAGTTTAGGGTAAAATTTCGAAATTATACGTAAATTAGGTATTCGAATTTTAGGGTTTTACATGCTCTCAGTATGGATTGAAAGACAATGAATCATGTTTAACTTAAGGGATATTTCTGTGCACTTCTTTTGTTAATATATGATCCTCACTTTTCATGTCAAGTAACTCTAATGTTGTGTAACCTTAACTACATTTCTGTGCACTTCTTTTGTTAATATATGTTGTGCACTTAGAAACAGTTTGTATTAGGTTGTTATGTCATGTAACTTTAAACTATCATGTGATCCTCACTTTTGTTCCTGAATGGTTGATCATAGTTAATGACATGAACCTTTGTTGAACTATCATGTGGGGTTGTTAAATGTGTATTTGTGTTTGCTAGAATACAAAAATAACCTAAACAAATCTTTGCATTAAAGAGAAACCAACCCAAAACATTGTCATATTACATTAGTCCTAACAGTTGGTCTAGGCAAATACATTACTTGCAGCAACAAAAACAACCAAAATGACAAACAAACTAAACAAAACCACAAGTTTGTCATGACAATTGACTTTTGACTTAATGAAACTTAATTCAGCCTTCAACTCAGCCTTCAATTCAACCATTTGCAAATATGTTGCTTCATCAAATGTGGAACTTTTGCCTTCATCAGACTTTGAGCCAACCTTGTCCATGTGCATCTCAGATTTTCCCTTCATCAATTTAGCCATTCTCCACCTCAACATTTTCAATTCTTCATGCTCTTTGAAGAACAACTCTTTGTAGTACTCACTAGGTAGCTCATCATCCATAAACCCATAAAACTTACACTGATTTTCCCTACCCTGTCATATCAACAAATAACAATGAAAAGCCACTTCAATCTTCTTATATCAAAAACTTAACTTACATACGAATTATTATCATACATATTTTGGACAACCCTTGAATCTTCTACCGGGGTTTGTGATGGTCCATGCAACTTGAGCATCGATAGGCAAATGACAATCACACTCAGTGCGTGCAATTACTTCTTCTTTTGTGTAAAAACGTCTGATTGACGTGGATCTGGATCGTGAGGTAGATGAGGACGAAGATCTCATGCCTAGGGTTTGTGTGGTGGTGGTATAAAGTTATTGGTGGGGATAAAGGGATAAAGTGGTTGGGATGTGTTAATATATAAAGAAAATAGAAATACATGTTTTAAAAAATAAAGATGTGTATAAAATACACAAAAAATGAATAAAGGTGTGAAATACTAAACCTAGTCATCAGTTACCGTCGCCACGTAGGACAACAAGTTTCATCCGGTCACACAAACCACACAATGACACAATTTAGAAAAGTTAGTGCCAAATTCAAAAAAAAAAGGGTCGCTACATACAATGACAAAAAGTGGCAAGTATGTGCCTTTTCATGCCATTATCCCTAAATAAATTCCAAAACTAAATTGATATGTTAATGAAAACATTAAGATTTTTAAAAAAAATTGTAGTTTTGAATAGCTATGTGTATTACATTGAAATTAAATTATAAAGTTAAATTATGTTGTATTACTTTGAAATTGATTTGCACACATTAAAAATTGATTAAGACACTCCAATGCATGCATTAAATACTTGTACAGTATTGGAATTTTGTTTTAACTGTTTGTACATTTAAATGTGTAAATAAAAAGTTGAGTGTGTGAATCATATTTTTTTTTAAAAGGCTATGTAAACAACAAACAAATGAACAAATAAGTTTTTTGACTGTCCAAGTTACACGATGTGAGTGAGTCTTTGATTCATATGTATGCGAGTTAACGAGGTATCTTCGTGATTGTTTCATACCCTTTCTCTAACCATCAACAAACATGTTTAGTGATGTTTGAATTTAAAAGACGCTATATATGATTGTCTATTCGTGATGAGTTATGGCATATTTAAAACTAAAATAAAAAATTATATTCTTTAAGAAATCAAATGAGATTTTCTTAAAAGAAGATTTTATAAGTTATAACTTATCTTATTTTAAATTATAATTTTCCATAATAAGGTTCTTCCGAACATGGGCAAGAATCCAAGCCCAACACCAATTACAAAAAAAGCCCGTAAACCAAACCATTATAAATACACCCTTTCGAGTCTCGTCAATCCATTCAATTATACAGTAGCAATCATTCTTTTATCGAATCTCTGCAATCGATCAATAATCACAAGAATCAAACATGCAAATCTTCGTGAAAACCCTAACCGGGAAGACAATCACTCTTGAAGTTGAGAGCAGTGATACTATTGATAATGTTAAAGCTAAGATCCAGGTACTTTTTTTTTTTAGTATTCGATTGTTGTTATATGTTTGTTTATGTATGGATTAATTGTTTATGTCTAAAACTAGGGTATTGGTTTTGAACTAATTTGAGAATACATTGATTAATATAATTTTAGCCGTAAGGGAGCGGAGCTACATAGGGGGTGTTTGTTTCGGCTTATAGCTTATTTGGTTTTGTGCTTAGCTTTCATAAGCTTACTTTTTGTGGCTTATTTGGAAACTTTTCGGCTTATATAAGTTTATTGTGTCATAATGAACTCATATAAGCTGAAACAAAAACCCCATAGAGCCAAGCGGGTATTACGGAACACACTTAACTTGAAATTCTTTTATAATCAAAGGAGCAAATTTAGTATGATTTAGCAGTAGTTATCGTTTTGTATCTAGTGCTATAGTATCCTGAAAATTATTGAGATAATGCACGACCTTGTCCCTAGGGGATTGATAGTTTATATTACAGTACCTACTGATGCAGTCGAGGAGCAAAAATTCCTTTGACTAGCATCATGCATTACGCGAAGGTCGCATTCAATAACTAAAAACCCCCTAAGAAAGGTGGCCTTTCAGTTCAGTTTATAACCACTAAAAAGAACAACATCCTAAAACAACTAAAACTATTGCCACTTTTTAAGGCATCTCAACTTCAAAAACAGAGATCCCTGCTGTTAAAACTTGAGGGTGCCGCAGTAATCTCCAAGCGGCCCGTCCATTCTTCTCCTGGCTTCAAAGTAATCGGATTTGCAGCCGCCGCACCGTCAACACAAACCATCCGTATGTATTCATCAACTCCCATATCTGTCATTGCTTTTGCCTTTTTAGCCCAAGGATTCCATACCACTAAACACACAACAATAAACCAAAAAGGTCAGCAAAGGATCCACGTTCGACACATTAAGTCTTGATGAATACGTTATGAGCAATCAATCTTACCAACATCTGAGAGGCCTTCCCTTCTTATCACATATGTCCGCCTCCTTTCATGATCAAGTACAGCAACAATATTAGGAGACGCAAGATACACACGATCAAACTGAAATAAATCACAGAACCAACATGAACATTACTCAAATTACCATTAAAATGCAACTGTAATTAGAAGTTACTAACAATTGAGATTTACCTCTGCTTCAAAGGTAATGGCGTCTCCTTGTTCAGTAAATCGTTCTTTTTCACAAAGGTTGTCCAAGTACTCCATTGTTTCAAGCCCTTCAACCCTCACTTCGCTGTCATATAACAACACATTATAGTCAAAGTCAATTGTGCATTTATGCAAAGCCAATATTGAAAAGTTATGGTTAAAAAAGTTGAATTCTTTATTGATACTTGATGTCAGAAACTGATAGATAAGAGTGATAAGCAAATGAGAAGCGAAAAGGCTTCCAATTAATGTTCCTGACTGTGGATGTTAAGGTCAGGTTGCCATTCAATCCAAGGCAGACTCTAAGACGAAGCTCAAAGCTAAAAAAAGGGATCTCAATCAGCCACATGTGCCTATAAAAAAAGGAATTGTGGTCCAAAATTATATCACAAATAGTTCACAGCTGAAAATAAATTAGAACCTGTGTGGCCAAATCTTGAGGTCTTCTTCAGATGGTTTCAGTAGCAAATCAATAAACGAACTCCCATTTGAAGATTTAGCAGGAAGTGGTGGAGGAGCTTCATCGACAATCCAGAGTTTGTTTCTGGCAAATCCTTGTTGCTCAAGTGAACCACAATTACTAAACTGCACAATGAGTTGCATGTACAAACAGAGTCAACTCTGCTATCTACTTCTAGTTCAAAATTAGCGACTTTTTATAAAAGACTTGTAGATTTACCTGAGGAAAACAGATTGCAATACCTCCTCGTTTCACTTTTGGGGCCTTAACAACCTGAAAATCGTCCAAAGTTGTACACATTAAGGTGCTGTGTCCCAATTCCAAAACACGATTTGCCTACCTATTGGCTTACTGTCATTTTAACAAGCCATTGACGCTACTCATTTTGGTCCAATTCTTGACGTATTTTAAATACTGACTAAACTAACAAAATCGATCAATGATTAGTCAATAAAATACATTTATCTCGATATCAGGTTTCTTCAGATTTAATGAATTTTTCCCCAAACAATCAAAATCATTATCAGTTTCTAGAAAACACTTGGGATGACTATAATTGGTTGATTCAATCTATCTACTTTAGTAAACAATAGCAACAAATAGCAACAATAGCAACAAAAGATCGAATTGAACTCCTAAAAGTGGTAAGAATTCAATCAAGATTCTTAAAATGCCTTATAAGACAACATAATTAAAGGGGGGGAATTGACACCTTACTACTAGTGAACAAGTGTTCATCGCCTCGGGCGTTACGCCACGAAATGACCTGTCCCCCCTGCAAGCTGACCTGAAAAAAAACGATCACTTATAATTCAGTAAACAAATCTAACTTAAGATCAAAATCACTTCATTGATGCAAACATTCTACTACTAATTATCTAAACTTAAGGCAAAATCTTTATGAAAATTTAGGGTTTATAGACAGGATCAGACCTTAGCTGAAGCGCCTCGTGGATTCCGAAGCACGATTTGATCGATCCCTTTCGAGTCTTTCACCCATTCATTGGCCATTTTGCAATCGGAAACTACCGCAGGATGGCCCATTTTCTTATTTTTCAGAAAAAATGCACAAATATTTTTCAATCCGCTCCTTAACTGCTTGCTTTTATAAACCCTTAACGACACATTTTGCACGTGATATATGTCGACATCATTTGAGAGGTGGTGCCAAGTGTTACTAATTTTTGTACAACTACTCTTAGTATATTTCTAGTGAAAAAAGGAACACCCTTTTTAATCTTGTGAAGAATCTTTAAAATCCCCATCTACTTTAATTCAATTCTTTTCCCAATCAAACTCTCTTCTCAGAACATCAAATTTCTTACTAAAAATGTTTAAGTGGTTCCAATTGGCAAACTGCTCATGAACTATCACCTAAAATTCAAGAAAAGAATCCAACCATATATCAAATGAAGCATGAAAGTAGCAAACAACACATGTATTAATTAAACAATATAAATATTAAATGCATACAATCTTTATTTAATTAAATCAAATATCTCACAATAAACTACTAATAACATACATGCATGATGCAATACAACCCACATTACTAAATCAAGAACATGCAACTTAGATACAAAATAATCACATTACCATTTCGAAAATGCAATGCCAAACACTCCCTAATGTGTAGTTTGCAAGCAAGAAACAGTGTTTCTAACTCTATTAATCCTAAGAGGAAAAACGTTTAGTCAAGGTACCATAAATCCATGGACGTTCGTGTAGTTATCTGATTGGGAATTAAGTACCACTTTCATTGCAAAGAGGACGCCCGAGAACCCAGCAGCATATTCATTATAATAAGCTTTTTCATAGTCGAAAAGTAATAGGGACTTGTAATAAGAGTGTAATGCCTTGGGATAACCCGAGTAGTGCTGCAATCATAGATGCGAATTTGTTTTGAACCCGACTTAAAGTCTGATGCCATAGAGGCTAGGGCTTATTATGAATCGAGAAGTATGGATAAACATGAACATAACTTAGTATACAATTGTTTTTATCAATGCAAACAGTTGATGTAGTTTGCAATACTTTTCCTCATTGTATGGAAGCTGACTTGTAACATTGCTGCTCTTGTTTATCGTATCTGTGTTATAGAAAGTGTATCTGTTTTTTCTTCCAAGAATACGGTAATTTGAGTTCAGTTTATATACAAAGATTATGAAATCTGATTAATGGCAAAAAAGAATCGAAGTTGTGTTACGAAAATACCTTATAACAACAACATTATATATATAACCAAAATTTTGGTTAGGAGGCAGGAGGCTTCTTTTATGTTATCATATATACACATTGTAATCAGATTCAGATCATCTGTACAAAGTTACTAGGCTTTTTGTTACTGCATCAGTTTACTATTTGTTCTCTACTAGGCTTTTTGCTAAACGTATGATTGGATTTATAGGATAAAGAAGGTTTTCCCCGCCAGACCAGCAGAGATTGATATTTGCTGGGAAGCAATTAGAGGATGGTCGGACACTTGCTGATTACAACATCCAGAAGGAATCAACACTTCATCTGGTTCTAAGGCTTAGGGGTGGAACCATGTTTCTAAGGCTTAGGGGTGGAACCATGGTTCTAAGGCTTAAGGGTGGAACCATGATCAAGGTGAAGACTCTCACTGGTAAAGAAATTGAAATCGATATCGAACCAACTGATACGATTGACCGCATCAAGGAAAGAGTTGAAGAGAAGGAAGGAATTCCACCGGTCCAACAGAGGTATGTGGCTATAAATCTATTGGAATTGTTACTAACTTTTGGAATTATAGTCCTTTCGGTTTAATATTTAGCCCGCTGCTTTCAGGCTAAAATGGCCTAGATTAGTGAATAGAGATAGAATTTACACGTTGTTACCTGTCATATAGACATATAGTTGATCTTAACATAGAAGTTTGGGCTCAGCTAGACTCTATAAAAAGGAATGAAAAACTATGCAACTGTAACCCCCTCTCCTCAAGATGACACATTGGTTTTAACTCTAAAGTTTTTATAAAGTGTGGTGTTGCTTTATACGTTTTTCAACATCGAGGTTTAACAGACAATCTTCTTGTATCATTCATGGTTTATTCGTAGCTAATATTCTGTGGACTATATCACTACCAAAGTATCCATTACTGGCTAATAGAGTTTTTAGTATGTTTTCTGTTTGTCTAACCCAACTGCTTGAATTGTTTCCTATATATTTAAATTTTGTAGGTATGAAAATTTGTTTGTTCCATTGCCATAACAATAGCATATTGTTCTGTGTTTTATCTTTGTAGTTGTTTGTAGTGTAAGGCAGGTGTTGCTACTTTTAAATCTGGTAAACTTGCATCTGATAATTTGTTTACTTGTGTTTTTCAGGCTGATTTATGCTGGAAAACAACTTGCTGATGACAAGACTGCAAAAGAATATAACATTGAAGGTGGGTCGGTACTTCATCTTGTTCTTGCTCTTAGGGGTGGTAACCTCTAAAAGATTATCAAGAACTCTGTATATGGGGTACCCTAGTGACATATCAAAATATTCAACTGATGAGACATTACATTAGTTTTGCTTAATGTTATTTTTAAGAGAACGGGTGATTTTTCTTATGCAAATTGTTTTTTCTTTGAATGATATTTGGCTCTTTAGAATTGATTGGTTTAGAACGTATTTGCAATTATTTCTTATGGTGATATTTGCAAATTGTTTTTTCTTGGAATGATATTTGGCTCTTTAGAATTGATTGGTTTAGAACGTATTTGCAATTATTTCTTATGGTGATGTTTGATTTTGATGTTCAGATTTGTGGTAGATGGTTTGGTATTGGTTTTGGTTTTGGACTGTGATATCAATGTCGGATTTTATTGATGCTTATATTTGTGGAAGTGTTTGGTGGGTTCGATATGTTGTATTTTGGCACTTTTGGTTCGGATACACCCCCAGTTCATCTTTTGGTTCAATTTTTTGACCACCAAGTTCAAGGTCAACAAAAGATTACCTCTCAAGGTTGTAGTTAATCATGGTTGTAGTTCTTTGTTTTAAGTTGTTGGTGGTTTGTTTTCATTTTCACTTTTATCATTGTTTAGTTCAAAGGTTTGTTTTCAATTTTTTGACCACCAAGAATGTAAGTTCGAATGCAATTTCAAGTGGGTTGGTTGTTAGTTCAAATGTTTAGTTCAAGAGCGTCTACAAACTCAATTGGGTAGGTTCAAGTGTTAGGGTGCGTTTGTTATGTTGTCATGAATCACAATAGGTATGGGTATACGTATAACGTGGTCTCTTCAGGAATGAAAGATCCATACCTTCCATTTTTCAATGATATGGAGTATGAAACATATATATATTTCATTCCCATATTTGAAAGATTTACATCTTAAAGAAATACATTATTGGAATGAAAATTTATTCCTTGATTCCTATTCCGGGATACCAAATTGCACGTTTGGTCCCTGTAATTCATTAAGTGCAAAAATGGTCCGGATTTGGCACTGTTTCATTCACTTTTGGTTCTTCAACATTGAACCACAAGGACGAAACATGCAATTTGGCCAAACCACAAGGACAATTTTTGCAATGATAAAGGACCAAAAGTGAATGAAACAGTGCCAAATCCGGACCATTTTTGCATTTAATGAATTACAGGGACCAAACGTGCAATTTGACCAAACCAAAAGGACGATTTTTGCAATTTACTCTTATTTTAAATTATAATTTTCCATAATAAGGTTCTTCCGAACGTGGGCAAGAATCCAAGCCCAACACCAATTACAAAAAAAGCCCATAAACCAAACCATTATAAATACACCCTCTCGTCAATCCATTCAATTATAGCAATTATTCTTTTTGGTCAATTATAGCAATCATTCTTTTATCGAATCTCTGCAATCGATCAATAATCACAAGAATCAAACATGCAAATCTTTAATGGAGTAAATCAAGTTTACCATCAAGTCTTTGGGACAAGGCATGTGAACCGTTAGCATTATCAGCTATCAACATTTTACAAATACAAAATTCTAAAAAGAAGAGAATTTCAAATTATAAAAAAAAAAACAATAGTTTCGTAAATCATACGACAATGATATGCCAACACTTTCTCATCTACACAAAAAGGAGCTGAATTCTTCACCTTAGGGAGTGTTTGATTTCGACTTAATTGACTTAATATGAAAAAAATTGAATTACATTGAAATTAAATTATAAAGTTAATCAAAAGTTAGTTAAATAAATTCCAAAACTAAATTGATATGTTAATGAAAACATTAAAAATTTTAAAAAAAATTGTAGTTTTGAATAGCTATGTGTATTACATTGAAATTAAATTATAAAGTTAAATTATGTTGTATTACTTTGAAATTGATTTGCACACATTAAAAATTGATTAAGACACTCCAATGCATGCATTAAATACTTGTACAGTATTGGAATTTTGTTTTAACTGTTTGTACATTTAAATGTGTAAATAAAAAGTTGAGTGTGTGAATCATATTTTTTTTTAAAAGGCTATGTAAACAACAAACAAATGAACAAATAAGTTTTTTGACTGTCCAAGTTACACGATGTGAGTGAGTCTTTGATTCATATGTATGCGAGTTAACGAGGTATCTTCGTGATTGTTTCATACCCTTTCTCTAACCATCAACAAACATGTTTAGTGATGTTTGAATTTAAAAGACGCTATTATGATTGTCTATTCGTGATGAGTTATGGCATATTTAAAACTAAAATAAAAAAATTATACTACCTCCGTCCCAAAATAAGTGTCCAGTTTGACTTTTCAGAGTCAAACTGATTCAACTTTGACCTTCTCAATTTTTGCGGGTATTATAAATACTTGATGCAAAATATATAAATGGATTGAGTTTTAAGTGTATTTTTCATCAAGTATTATATAACACAAAAAAAAATATTTAAGGCCAAAGTTGAACCAGTTTAACTCTGAAAAGTCAAACTGGACACTTATTTTGGGACGAAGGGAGTATTCTTTAAGAAATCAAATGAGATTTTCTTAAAAGAAGATTTTATAAGTTATAACTTATCTTATTTTAAATTATAATTTTCCATAATAAGGTTCTTCCGAACGTGGGCGGTGGGCAAGAATCCAAGCCCAACACCAATTACAAAAAAGCCCATAAACCAAACCATTATAAATACACCCTCTCGAGTCTCGTCAATCCATTCAATTATACAGTAGCAATCATTCTTTTATCGAATCTCTGCAATCGATCAATAATCACAAGAATCAAACATGCAAATCTTCGTGAAAACCCTAACCGGGAAGACAATCACTCTTGAAGTTGAGAGCAGTGATACTATTGATAATGTTAAAGCTAAGATCCAGGTACTTTTTTTTTTAGTATTCGATTGTTGTTATATGTTTGTTTATGTATGGATTAATTGTTTATGTCTAAAACTAGGGTATTGGTTTTGAACTAATTTGAGAATACATTGATTAATATAATTTTAGCCGTAAGGGAGCGGAGCTACATAGGGGGTGTTTGTTTCGGCTTATATAGCCGGCTTATAGCTTATTTGGTTTTGTGCTTAGCTTTCATAAGCTTACTTTTTGTGGCTTATTTTGAAACTTTTCGGCTTATATAAGTTTATTGTGTCATAATGAACTCATATAAGCTGAAACAAAAACCCCATAGAGCCAAGCGGGTATTACGGAACACACTTAACTTGAAATTCTTTTATAATCAAAGGAGCAAATTTAGTATGATTTAGCAGTAGTTATCGTTTTGTATCTAGTGCTATAGTATCCTGAAAATTATTGAGATAATGCACGACCTTGTCCCTAGGGGATTGATAGTTTATATTACAGTACCTACTGATGCAGTCGAGGAGCAAAAATTCCTTTGACTAGCATCATGCATTACGCGAAGGTCGCATTCAATAACTAAAAACCCCCTAAGAAAGGTGATCTTTCAGTTCAGTTTATAACCACTAAAAAGAACAACATCCTAAAACAACTAAAACTATTGCCACTTTTTAAGGCATCTCAACTTCAAAAACAGAGATCCCTGCTGTTAAAACTTGAGGGTGCCGCAGTAATCTCCAAGCGGCCCGTCCATTCTTCTCCTGGCTTCAAAGTAATCGGATTTGCAACCGCCGCACCGTCAACACAAACCATCCGTCTGTATTCATCAACTCCCATATCTGTCATTGCTTTTGCCTTTTTAGCCCAAGGATTCCATACCACTAAACACACAACAATAAACCAAAAAGGTCAGCAAAGGATCCACGTTCGACACATTAAGTCTTGATGAATACGTTATGAGCAATCAATCTTACCAACATCTGAGAGGCCTTCCCTTCTTATCACATATGTCCGCCTCCTTTCATGATCAAGTACAGCAACAATATTAGGAGACGCAAGATACACACGATCAAACTGAAATAAATCACAGAACCAACATGAACGTTACTCAAATTACCATTAAAATGCAACTGAAATTAGAAGTTACTAACAATTGAGATTTACCTCTGCTTCAAAGGTAATGGCGTCTCCTTGTTCAGTAAATCGTTCTTTTTCACAAAGGTTGTCCAAGTACTCCATTGTTTCAAGCCCTTCAACCCTCACTTCGCTGTCATATAACAGCACATTATAGTCAAAGTCAATTGTGCATTTATGCAAAGCCAATATTGAAAAGTTATGGTTAAAAAAGTTGAATTCTTTATTGATACTTGATGTCAGAAACTGATAGATAAGAGTGATAAGCAAATGAGAAGCGAAAAGGCTTCCAATTAATGTTCCTGACTGTGGATGTTAAGGTCAGGTTGCCATTCAATCCAAGGCAGACTCTAAGACGAAGCTCAAAGCTAAAAAAAAGGGATCTCAATCAGCCACATGTGCCTATAAAAAAAGGAATTGTGGTCCAAAATTATATCACAAATAGTTCACAGCTGAAAATAAATTAGAACCTGTGTGGCCAAATCTTGAGGTCTTCTTCAGATGGTTTCAGTAGCAAATCAATAAACGAACTCCCATTTGAAGATTTAGCAGGAAGTGGTGGAGGAGCTTCATCGACAATCCAGAGTTTGTTTCTGGCAAATCCTTGTTGCTCAAGTGAACCACAATTACTAAACTGCACAATGAGTTGCATGTACAAACAGAGTCAACTCTGCTATCTACTTCTAGTTCAAAATTAGCGACTTTTTATAAAAGACTTGTAGATTTACCTGAGGAAAACAGATTGCAATACCTCCTCGGTTCACTTTTGGGGCCTTAACAACCTGAAAATCGTCCAAAGTTGTACACATTAAGGTGCTGTGTCCCAATTCCAAAACATGATTTGCCTACCTATTGGCTTACTGTCATTTTAACAAGCCATTGACGCTACTCATTTTGGTCCAATTCTTGACGTATTTTAAATACTGACTAAACTAACAAAATCGATCAATGATTAGTCAATAAAATACATTTATCTCGATATCAGGTTTCTTCAGATTTAATGAATTTTTCCCCAAACAATCAAAATCATTATCAGTTTCTAGAAAACACTTGGGATGACTATAATTGGTTGATTCAATCTATCTACTTTAGTAAACAATAGCAACAAAAGATCGAATTGAACTCCTAAAAGTGGTAAGAATTCAATCAAGATTCTTAAAATGCCTTATAAGACAACATAATTAAAGGGGGGGAATTGACACCTTACTACTAGTGAACAAGTGTTCATCGCCTCGGGCGTTACGCCACGAAATGACCTGTCCCCCCTGCAAGCTGACCTGAAAAAAAACGATCACTTATAATTCAGTAAACAAATCTAACTTAAGATCAAAATCACTTCATTGATGCAAACATTCTACTACTAATTATCTAAACTTAAGGCAAAATCTTAATGAAAATTTAGGGTTTATAGATAGGATCAGACCTTAGCTGAAGCGCCTCGTGGATTCCGAAGCACGATTTGATCGATCCCTTTCGAGTCTTTCACCCATTCAATGGCCATTTTGCAATCGGAAACTACCGCAGGATGGCCCATTTTCTTATTTTTCAGAAAAAATGCACAAATATTTTTCAATCCGCTCATTAACTGCTTGCTTTTATAAACCCTTAACGACACATTTTGCGCGTGATATATGTCGACATCATTTGAGAGGTGGTGCCAAGTGTTACTAATTTTTGTACAACTACTCTTAGTATATTTCTAGTGAAAAAAGGAACACCCTTTTTAATCTTGTGAAGAATCGTTAAAATCCCCATCTACTTTAATTCAATTCTTTTCCCAATCAAACTCTCTTCTCAGAACATCAAATTTCTTACTAAAAATGTTTAAGTGGTTCCAATTGGCAAACTGCTCATGAACTATCACCTAAAATTCAAGAAAAGAATCCAACCATATATCAAATGAAGCATGAAAGTAGCAAACAACACATGTATTAATTAAACAATATAAATATTAAATGCATACAATCTTTATTTAATTAAATCAAATATCTCACAATAAACTACTAATAACATACATGCATGATGCAATACAACCCACATTACTAAATCAAGAACATGCAACTTAGATACAAAATAATCACATTACCATTTCGAAAATGCAATGCCAAACACTCCCTAATGTGTAGTTTGCAAGCAAGAAACAGTGTTTCTAACTCTATTAATCCTAAGAGGAAAAACGTTTAGTCAAGGTACCATAAATCCATGGACGTTCGTGTAGTTATCTGATTGGGAATTAAGTACCACTTTCATTGCAAAGAGGACGCCCGAGAACCCAGCAGCATATTCATTATAATAAGCTTTTTCATAGTCGAAAAGTAATAGGGACTTGGCTAATAAGAGTGTAATGCCTTGGGATAACCCGAGTAGTGCTGCAATCATAGATGCGAATTTGTTTTGAACCCGACTTAAAGTCTGATGCCATAGAGGCTAGGGCTTATTATGAATCGAGAAGTATGGATAAACATGAACATAACTTAGTATACAATTGTTTTTATCAATGCAAACAGTTGATGTAGTTTGCAATACTTTTCCTCATTGTATGGAAGCTGACTTGTAACATTGCTGCTCTTGTTTATCGTATCTGTGTTATAGAAAGTGTATCTGTTTTTTCTTCCAAGAATACGGTAATTTGAGTTCAGTTTATATACAAAGATTATGAAATCTGATTAATGGCAAAAAAGAATCGAAGTTGTGTCAAAATACTTAACAACAACATAAAATACTATTTGGTTAGGAGGCAGGAGGCTTCTTTTATGTTAATCATATATACACATTGTAATCAGATTCAGATCATCTTCAAAGTTACTAGGCTTTTTGTTACTGCATCAGTTTACTATTTGTTCTCTACTAGGCTTTCTGCTAAACGTATGATTGGATTTATAGGATAAAGAAGGTATTCCGCCAGACCAGCAGAGATTGATATTTGCTGGGAAGCAATTAGAGGATGGTCGGACACTTACTGATTACAACATCCAGAAGGAATCAACACTTCATCTGGTTCTAAGGCTTAGGGGTGGAACCATGTTTCTAAGGCTTAGGGGTGGAACCATGGTTCTAAGGCTTAAGGGTGGAACCATGATCAAGGTGAAGACTCTCACTGGTAAAGAAATTGAAATCGACATCGAACCAACTGATACGATTGACCGCATCAAGGAAAGAGTTGAAGAGAAGGAAGGAATTCCACCGGTCCAACAGAGGTATGTGGCTATAAATCTATTGGAATTGTTACTAACTTTTGGAATTATAGTCCTTTCGGTTTAATATTTAGCCCGCTGCTTTCAGGCTAAAATGGCCTAGATTAGTGAATAGAGATAGAATTTACACGTTGTTACCTGTCATATAGACATATAGTTGATCTTAACATAGAAGTTTGGGCTCAGCTAGACTCTATAAAAAGGAATGAAAAACTATGCAACTGTAACCCCCTCTCCTCAAGATGACACATTGGTTTTAACTCTAAAGTTTTTATAAAGTGTGGTGTTGCTTTATACGTTTTTCAACATCGAGGTTTAACAGACAATCTTCTTGTATCATTCATGGTTTATTCGTAGCTAATATTCTGTGGACTATATCACTACCAAAGTATCCATTACTGGCTAATAGAGTTTTTAGTATGTTTTCTGTTTGTCTAACCCAACTGCTTGAATTGTTTCCTATATATTTAAATTTTGTAGATATGAAAATTTGTTTGTTCCATTGCCATAACAATAGCATATTGTTCTGTGTTTTATCTTTGTAGTTGTTTGTAGTGTAAGGCAGGTGTTGCTACTTTTAAATCTGGTAAACTTGCATCTGATAATTTGTTTACTTGTGTTTTTCAGGCTGATTTATGCTGGAAAACAACTTGCTGATGACAAGACTGCAAAAGAATATAACATTGAAGGTGGGTCGGTACTTCATCTTGTTCTTGCTCTTAGGGGTGGTAACCTCTAAAAGATTATCAAGAACTCTGTATACGGGGTACTGATTCGTTAAAATCAATGCATAAATATGTTTTCCCAAATGAAACACAAGTGAAAGTATGTGTAACCCGGGTCGTTATCCCCGAAGAAGGATGAATGTAATTTGTGATTCTGTTTGTGATTGTGTGGATTGAATGGTGAGAATAATAAGATTTTGGGTTTTTACGCTAAAATACGTGAACATGAACTAAAAACGACTTAATAAGCAAGGGCTCATGTTGCTTTATAATTTTGTACATTTCTCTAAATGTCACGTTTTGAAGCGGTCATATAGCTTTGTTCTTTCAAGTTTAGTTGTTCATTCAAGTTTAAGGGTTTTGGATGTTATTATTTCATGCATCGGTATGAGTATGCAAATTTGGGCTTTTGGTCAGAATCATTTGGCATGCGGTATGTTGGTCGATGCTATACCTTCTATGGTGTGCCCAAATGAAAAATGGGTGTTTGAAAATAAAGTGACAAACCTATCGACTATCTGTGATGAGCTCCAAGTTGTCTCGTTTATTTGGTGGTCGAATAGCTCTAAAGGTGTGACTACTTCGCGGGTTGATTGGTGCTCGAGTCCATATAATGCTTGCAAGAGTTAACATGGTTCCCACAGCTCATGAGATTGTGTCTTCTATCGCTAAGAATAGTTCAAAGTTTGTGTTCCTTTGTTACAAACAGTTGCAGTTTGGTCCTGTTAGGGGTGTCAAATGGGTCAAACCGACCCACACCGAACCCGACTTAGCTTATCGGGTTTATCAACCCGATAAACCCGATAGTCATATCGGGTCGGGTTAGTGTCTTAATTAGTTCGTTATCAGCCGATAAACCCGATAAGCTATAATGACAAATTTATAAATCTATAATTTTTGAACTAAACTCGGTAATCACCGTCCATTAGTCGTAAATTTAATCAATAAGCCCACTTTAGAGATAATCTCAATATTATGTGCCATCCTGTACTTGATCAATATCATAACAGTTCATAAACCTTCCCCACGAATCATTATATTGTCCTATGCTCGTATGATTTAAATGATGGTAGATTACTCTAACATTTGTCATTCAAGAAAAGGTAATGGTTTCATCTTTAGTTCATTAGTTGTACTTGTATATTAAACTTAGCATGTTCAAATGAATGAATATATGGGTACTGATGTATGTTTCAACCGATTAAGAAAATAAGAACACAATTTATGCAATAATAATCCAAATAATCATACTTGCATTACCTTTTCTCAGTTTGGCTTAAATAGGTGATATTGAAACCAAATGATCCTACCATCTACATGAACTCAACGAAGTTCATATTAATCACTTAACAAAATTAGATTTGGGATTTTCACAAATGCTTAGGAACTACATAGACATTATGCATCCCCAAAAAATTTGGAAACTTGAAGCCTACTGCTACGAATTTCTATATGAATACCTATGAAAAAATTAGTTACAGTTTGAAAATGAAATATTACTTAAAAGTGTATAACTCACAATAGGACAAACAATTGTAATCAATATTAATGTCTAAAATTGGTTGACCTGAAACAATATTTGTCTAAAATTTTTAAGTCTTCATAAATAATTCTTGTGTCGTATACGAGTAAAGTGGATTATGTTTATGTTGATAATCATCAGAAATTTTTGAACATAATGGTTTCAAATCCTTTGGGCGACTTTGAAGATTGATCACTTTAGACAATATGACCATGTGTCTATGTCAAAGAAGTGCCCCAATATGAATATTTACTTGCAATGATAACCATTCAAAATTCCAGCTACAAAACAGAATTTCAGTTACATTACGCAAATAAAATACCAACTACCAACTTGATCTACATACCGTATCCAAATGCTCAATTGGGGTCTCAAAGAAGGGTAATTATGACAAAATAGCATGATTGGAATAATTTTGACTGGAAGGGTAACTTGATCAAACCCCAAAGATATTCAATCTGTTGTGTGCTTACTCCGATATTTCAAATAACCTCTAGCAATTCTTTCTGCCCTTTCTCTTTTAATGATCGCTTCGGCCTCCTTATGCTCGTCACGGACGTACTTTTTCACCCTTTTTATAAGACGACGTACTTTAGCCCCTATTTCACGGGTACAGCTATCCTCCTTCATCTTCTCTTCGCATAAAGCCGCCTCCAACATGGGCGGATCTATGTAGAGCCCAGGGGTAGCGGTCGCTACCCCTGAACTTTTACCCGGTAGTGGAATTTTTGGCGATTTTTGGCGATTTTTAGCGATTTTTTGCCATTTTTTGGCGATTTCGCTACCCCTGAAACAAATTTTCGCTACCCCTAAACAAATTTTCGTATTTCGCTACCCCTGATCGTGGCTCCTGGCTCCGCCTAAAGCCGCCTCCAACAACTTAACTTTTGCACCATGTGCAAACCACCTGTTGTAAGCTTCATGTACATCTCTAACCTTGTCGGCTATGCTTGCGTTCTCTGAATCCGCACTCTCAGAAACCTTGAAATTTTCCATATTTGACTGTGCAACAAAAAACTACTATTACTAACAGAAAAATTTACAAAAAATGATAACTCTAATTTGAGAAGTAGCAGTAGCTTAGATTGATATTGGCTGATTACAACATAAGGAAGGGACATACATGGTAACAAGGGTTAATATTGGGACTGTCATTTGCGGCTTGTTAACTACAGCAGCATGTGCTGACTTATAATTGACAGATTGACGAATTAGAAGGGCTGACTCGAGATGTGCGCTTACAACTGTTTCTGCCATGTGTGTGACCATTATAGGGGTAGTAAACACTACTATTTTGGACCTACGTATCTATGGTAAAAACAGGTCTGCAAAGCTGCAACAGCAAGGGCGGAATCATCCATTGCAGAATAACTAAATACAGGGCAGATGGTTTATGGTATGGCAAGAAAGAACTCATTTCTATCGACATGGTCAACATATTAGCTAATGATCCCAACGGCATAAATTAAGAAGCTGTTGATGCTTCAAGTACAAGAAAATAATGTTTTACATCTCACAATTTTAGACTAGCACTAAAGATGGCTACGACTATAGTTTCAAGAAAAAAAGTCAGTCATCAAACAGTCTACCTCAACCATACATCCAGGACCGATTCCATTTTTCTGTTACTAATATGTACCCACTATCACCAGGATCTCAAACACAAGACATATTCAGCAATTTGCTCTTAACTTACTTCTAGTAATGCTAAAGAAGTGTAGCCAAAAACTCCTGTTAACAGAAATATCGCCAGTAGTGTGAACCTAGAACATCCAAAATTTCACACTTTTCCATATATCATCCCTTCTTTTAACTCTTATCTAATAATTCCAACTCTAGAGTAACTATTAAAGCAAGAATTGGTCGTTTCGTGTCTATTTTGACCCGTTTTACTACCTCACCTCACCCTAAAAGCTGAGTATATACTACACCTATCACCACCATGAATTCTCTTTTCATTTCCTTTATTACTTGCACTTTCTTTTTAAATTCAACGAGCAGGCAAATTCGAATATTTACTGCTCGAGTCACCACCCCTACCACCAGGCTACTTAGTTCTGCTTATAACTTTATAAGTGTTTGTTTGCAGATGTCTCCATCGCAGAGGCACTACTTCCGACATACGCAAGCTGTTATCTTTGCAACGAATAGCAATCGACAGGGATTGAATTGTTCAGGCATAAGATAAATTGCATATGTGTCGAAGAAGAAAAGGTTGTACAAAGTTGATAAGTCTCAATTCTTACACTGTGGTTCGATCATTTTTCACTTGATAATAGCAACGGGTCTTTAAGTTTAGTATCTTATTGTTTTTTGGTCTCAACATCCTATAAGTGTCTATCGACTCTGCTCAACTCAGCAACACACCATTCCATTTCTGGAAGCAACAAAATGCGTTATATGGATACTTGCTACATTAGTCCCACTCACGAGTATCACAATGCTATTCCACAAAAAGTTCACACACGGTATGTGTGGGTTGGTCAGGGACCCACAAATCCGACTTGATTTTTGCAACACAAATGAATTCCAGAATCACAATCACCAAAGCACATATACATACAAGATTAATGACAAACGACCTAAAAACCCTTTTTATTTCCAAACAGAATTCAATCCCAAACCGTAATTACTCATTTTCCCAAACCTCCAGATCCTTTATGACACATAGATGGTATGGTACCACCAATTGCACCAATAACAACATGTAGGGTTATCAAATCGACCCGAAATCGATATATGTCGATCTCAACGTCTATCAACAACCCATATGTGCTAATCCATGCAATTATAACCAACAATAAAAAAAACGTGTTGATTATTACATGTGTGGTGTCAAAAACACCATGGACTCACTCAAAACACTTCAAAACAACTATAGACGAAATCATCCCTTAAAACTTGATACTTTTAACACACTTACACTCAACAAAAAATCAAGCCCTTTTACAGAAATGAAGTTAACTCAAATTAGTCACAGACCTCAATCAATTTGGAGTTGTATTTATTTTTATAGGAATTTTAGAAGACAGACTTACTGCACTCGTCTAGAATCTAACCCATTCTGGAAAGTCATCGTTTTTGACCCGTTTAAAGACCAGATATGAATAAACTTTCTTCATATCGAATTTAGTAGACTCATGGAGCTTTTCAGAAAACTAAGAATCATCTTATTTTGAATTGATATGAATTAGTTATGAACAAGACTGAATTTAAGAATCACAATCACCAAAACACATATACATACAAGTTTAATGACCAACGAACCTTAAAATACAGAAGTTTATACAATCATCTAAAAACCTCCCTTGAATCCCCCATCTTCTAGTATGTTCGACGATCTAAACACACAAACTTAAACACACAAATCACTAATGGGGTGTTTGTTTAAGCTTATAAAGTGGGCTTATCTCTTATGTGGTTTTCAGCTTATATTTCATAAACTCACTTTTTGTAGCTTCTCCAAAGGTGAAGAATGGTGGGATCACCCTGGTCCCATGCATCCTAAGGATGCCAACCGGACCCTCACCCAAGGACCCGGCCCCAGGCAATGAGCACCTGTCCCAGTGACTGTACTTATCAGGAGGTGGGCTTTGAACCCTAGCCATTTTCTCCAATATGCCCCTCGTTGACCAGTCAATCTGAGCATTTGCGGTGGGGGGATGGTACCAATTGAAAGATTTTAAGCCAATGGAGAGATTCGAACCCCGGTCTATTGAATTTTTTTCGGCTTTTATAAGCTTATCATGTCATAGGGGGTGTTTGTTTAAGCTTATTCGGCCGGCTTACGAGCTTATTTTACTTTTGAAAAGCTCATAAGCTCAAATTTTTTTGCCTTACGAGCTTATACACCTGGAGCTTATAAACTTGAATAAGCCATTATCTCACATTGTTAAGCTTATAAGCCTAAAATTTGGAGCTTATGAGGTTTTCAAAAGTTCAAAAAATTTTAAAATAAGCCACAAAAAGTTAGATTATGAAACGTAAGCCAAAAACCACATAAGCCATAAGCCCACTATATAAGCTTAAACAAACACCCCTAAAAAGGGAGCCAAATCACACATGGATGATGACGTGGCATTTTACAACCACACACAGTAAATAACTACAGTAGTAACTAAAACAATCAGTGATGAAAAGAAATGAAAAATAACAACATTATGATGTTAATGAAATAAGAACAAGAGTTGTTGTTACCTAAAACCCTAACGGAAAACTTAACGGAATTGTTAACAGAAAATAATGCTCTGAGGCTACTCACACTCGACCGACTTTTAAACCTTATTATATCAAGATAAAAATAAGAATGAATTTATAAAAATTAAATGAAAACAATACCTGTGGATTGAAGATCGGAAGGTCTAATTTTGTGGATTTGAGTGAAGCGAAAATTACTGCAGAGGCCTCTGCATAATGGCGGGTTTATATTTCGCTGCAAATTAACCCAGAAATTCAAAACAAACACGTGTCAACATCTCGTATTTTTAGAATAAAAAAAAAAAAAAAAAACGTATTTCACATACCCTTTGCAGCGAAATACAATGCAAAGGGCCCCACCACTTACCTCACTTCTTTTTTGGGCCCACCCGAATATAAAAAAAATTAAATTTTCGTATTTCTTGTTTGCTTTGCAGCGAAATACCTTTTTTGGGACCCACTATTGTACCTCGTGTTTAGTTTGCAGCGAGATACAAATTAAATGAATTAAAAAAAAAAAAAAAAAAAAAACATGTAATTCACATAGATGTTGCAGCGAACAACAAAGCTTTCAACAAGTCCAAGTTACCTTTTCAACCCTAAACTTTTTAATATTTACAACTTTTTTATATAACAACTTTATTCGTCAAATATATAGCAAATATATAGCGAATTCGTTAATAAAAAAAATACCGTTGCGAAGAGCTCTAAATTACGAACAAAACGAGCCCAATATTGATATGCTTTTGACGTACGTACGATTTTATAAAAAATATTGAAGTTTAAAATAGAAAAATAAACTTACAAAAATTACCTTAAAATTACTAATATTTATAATTTTTTTATATAACAAACTTTATTCGTTAAATATTTAGTAAATATTTGGTAAATATTTGACGAATAAAGTTTGTTATATAAAAAAGTTAAGATAGTACGTATGGCACTGTCATTTTACTTCAGCCACGAACGCACGATAAAAAAAATGTATTTCTATGCTGCATTGCAGCGAAATACAAGTTTCAAAAAAAGAATGTATGTAATTCTTCCATAAATTTATCCGAAATATGTTAAGTTTTTGTTAGGGTTATGTTTTGGTGTGTTGTTTGTAAGATTTTATGGTTTAGGTTTAGGGTTTAGGTTTATGGTTTAGGTTATATTTTTTTTTTAGGCTTTTTAGGTTGTAAGAGCAATTACAATGGTAAATTGTAGTACGACAACATTTATATAATAATATTAAAAAAGAATGAATTTATTACAGGATACGTAAATTACATTACATAGTAAATTGGAAATATTAAAAACACATAAACTGTTCTACCATCTTAAAAACCAAGGTGATTAAACCAACTATTTGAACGTTGCGTGTTGTGATCATCTATATGTTGAGAGGCATACTGCTGGGAATCGTATTGTTGAGACATGTTGAATGATGGTTGTGTGTGATTGTGATCATACGTTTGTGTAGCATTCCTGTTTTGATCATATTGTTGAGATGGGTATCCGTTTTGGTAGTAACTTTGAGACGCGTACTGGGTATGATCGAATGTTTGCGTGTACTGGTTTTGATCATACTGGTTTGTGGGGTATGTGTTTTGGCCATAGTCTTGGTAAGCGTACGAGTTTTGAGCATACGGTTGCTCATCCATTGCAAATTCTTGTTGCTTTTGTTTACCCTTGCGTACAGGCGGATCAGGGACGAATGATTTGTTGCAACGCCCACGAGTGTGCCCCACTTCATTGCACCTGCTACAATGTCTTGTAGTTGGTTCCTCACCTTGTGATGGTATACGGTTTGTATTTTTTGGACGACCTGGCTGAGGGTTGTTCATGTTTGGAGGAGTAACAGGATGTATATGGCTTGGATACTCCCATTCGTTAAAATTGCCAACAAATTGAATTGACTCTGCGTAGGTTGCTTGATATTTTTCCTTTTTGAACCAGTCCTGTACATATTGAACACAATTGGTTAGACCCAAAAACCTGCTAACAGCAATAACATGACCACAAGGTATCCCAGAAAGCTGCCATTTCCGACATTCACATTCATTGGTCATTAAGTTCACTTCACGGTTATATAGCCCATCAGAAACTTGATACTGAAATTGGTTAATTCCGTATACAACCCATCTGACGCTTTTTCTTTTTCTTTTTTCCACCTTATCTGCTGCCCAATCAGTGATTTCGTACTTCATTGTTGCTACAAAAAAAAACGTGAATATAAATGAGTTAATTAATTTATCATCAACTCACACGTTTAATATATACTTTATTTTTGTAAGCAATAAATACCTGCAGCTTTGCGACGGTTAAAGTACCACTTATGCACCATATCTCGGTACGTGTCGGTCAACATTGTGACTGGTAGGTTTCTGTACCTAATAGTACAAGAATTAAGAGACTCGACACTGTTGGATGTACAGTAATTGTAACGAGTACGTGGGCAATGCGCTCTAGACCAACGTGTAGGATCAGCCTCCATGAGTTTCTGGTACGCTTCTGGTTGAACAGACAAGAGTATGTTCATTTTTCTTTGCCACGCATCTGTTGTATACGCTTTGCATATGCCCCAGTATAGACCTTTAACTTTTTTATTTTTTAGTTTAAGGTTCATCATTAGATGACGGCAACATACACCATGAAACGCCGACGGAAACTCATTCCTTACTGATAAAGCTATCGAAGGATGCCTATCAGATATGATAACCATATTGGGGTTATCGCCTACACACTCTTTAAGTACTGACATCCACCACGACCATAAATCTCCGGTCTCTCCTCTACATATACCGTACGCAATTGGCACAATTTGGTTGTTTCCGTCCATACCTACAGCTTGGAAATTGGTACCCTTGTAAACACCCTTTAAATGCGCCGCGTCCACTATAAGTATTGGGCGAAGATGGTTCCGAAACGTGCGCAACTGAATATAAACAAATTTTAGAAGCAAACGTGTTGTCATGTATCTAAAAAAAATGTATTAATAAAAAAATAAAATAATGACAAGACTTACCGATGCACCAATTGCAATGAATAAAATTTCGAAAACTCCTGCATCGTTTGTCTTGATTCGTGTCACAGTCCCTGGGTTTTTTTTCTCTAAGTTGTAACAGTAATAGGGTAGCATCTCAAACGATTCAAATGGTGAACCTCTTAACGTTTTTAACCCATAATCCTTACCTCTCCATGCTTGTTTGTAAGATATAGATGTTTTATATTGTGCCAAGATATCTTTTTGTATATCTCTCGGTTTCAAATCGCGGCTACCATCTTCTAATTTACCTTTCATAATGTGGGCAATAACTTTTTTGTTTGCATTTCGGTGGTTAGGAAATGTTTGAGTTCTATCACACGTGTGAACATCATTCATCTTTGTAATTTGAAAAACATCTGAATTTTTCCAACGTTTTGCATTAATAAACCATGCACATTTTCCATGTTGAACGCATTTAATGCTATGCGTATTCGGATTACTTTTTTTGGAAACAAATTCAAAACCATCTTCTATTGATTTCAATCTATATTCCATGTCTAACGTACCCCTATCTAAAAAAAGCTCGTTGACTTTTACTCTATTTTCTTTATTATAAACCTCTGTAGAAATTGGTTTTGACTTGTAAAGTGGTGTTTCAGGAACTTGGGGGATATTTTTAAAACAATTTGTCCAATTATGGTGAATGGGTTGCGGTTGTTTATTTAAATCCAAATAACTATTAATTGGCTCATCTTCTTGTTTGTTATCCGAACTGAAAGCACATGATGACCCTGGTTTTGTGAAATTGGCCTCATGATTATAACCAGATTCATTGTTTAGAAAATCATCTTCTTGTTCGTTATACGAACTGAAAGCACATGATGACCCTGGTTTTGTGAAATTGGCCTCATGATTATAACCAGAGTCATTGTTTAGAAAATTATCTTCTTGTTCGTTATTCGAATTGAAAGCAAATGATGAGCCCTTTTTTGTGAAATTGGCCTCATGTTTATAACCAGAGTCATTGTTTAGAAAATCATTTTTTTCGTCATACATAAATGGAACATCACAATGTGAGCCAATGTGTTCATCTACTCTTGATGAAAAAAAGTTATAAAACTCGGGCATTTGCTGGGTTGTACTGAAAGATTTTGTTTCTTCCAAATTTTTTGTTTGTGAAACAAACAATTCTACATTTTCACTAGGAGACTGTAAAGCACATTCAACAAAAAAATTTACCTCGTTGTCATCAGTAATATCGAGTAGAGAGTCAAGTGAATGCAGTTTAACCTTTAGATTGACCTGGTCATTCTGGTTCAAATTAAACTTACTCATCACCATTTTAACTAACCCGGAATACGTTACATCATCATAAATTATGACACCACGATCTAAATCATGATAATGTAACATGCATTTTATTTTTTTTAAACTCATTTCAATTTTTTTTAGTGTGAAGATGTGTATACACTTTAAGTTGTTGATGTGTTATATATAGGCGGCTTAGTAAGCGTGTGTTTTTATAAAGTTACTGTGTTGATTATCATATTTCGTGTAGAATTATATGTGATACAAAAAATTTCATTTACTAGTCACATCACTGATACTTTAATGTCATATTTCGTGTCAAATTTTATGTGTTCCAGAAAATTTCAGTTACTTGTCACATCAGTGGTCACATTTGTCACATCAGTGGTCACATCACTGGTCACATCTTGTCATATTTCGTGTAGATTTTTATGTGTAATATCGAGTAGAGAGTCAAGTGAATGCAGTTTAACCTTTAGATTGACCTGGTCATTCTGGTTCAAATTAAACTTACTCATCACCATTTTAACTAACCCGGAATACGTTACATCATCATAAATTATGACACCACGATCTAAATCATGATAATGTAACATGCATTTTATTTTTTTTAAACTCATTTCAATTTTTTTTAGTGTGAAGATGTGTATACACTTTAAGTTGTTGATGTGTTATATATAGTTGGCTTAGTAAGCGTGTGTTTATATAAAGTTACTGTGTTGATTATCATATTTCGTGTAGAATTATATGTGATACAAAAAATTTCATTTACTAGTCGCATCACTGATACTTTAATGTCATATTTCGTGTCAAATTTTATGTGTTCCAGAAAATTTCAGTTACTTGTCACATCAGTGGTCACATTTGTCACATCAGTGGTCACATCACTGGTCACATCTTGTCATATTTCGTGTAGATTTTTATGTGTAAAAAAAAAATCCGTGTCTAGTCAAATCACTTTTGGGTAACTGTGTGACTGTGTGTCATATTTCGTGTAAAATTGTATTGTGTTACTGACATTGATGTGTATATATATATGTGTATGTGTGTGTCATCCACAACATCCGTCGGCTAAACAAACACTTACCACATTATAATAAATAGCAACAAACATAATTCCAACAAACATACTAATGGCTGAATCTTTCAAGAAATTCAAATGTATGCTACATTTCAATGATGTTGAGAGTGGTGTGATTATGTACACCGACATGACATACTCATTGTTGGTTGAAATGTTGGTTAACAAATTCGAGTTGAATCCTAATATACAACTCAGTTTGTTATGTAAGCTAAGTCCACCGGATACTATGGTGGCGCTTAACAACGACGATGATGTTTGTTTATTTGTTACGCGTGCTTATGAATCCCCTAATTCTATTGCACATGTGTACATTTATGAACACGTAGTAACCCAAGCTACTATTGGTGAAACACGGATAATACCCGGTCCAGCCGGTATTCTTCAGGCGGCGCGGCTCCGAAAATCGAGAGACATTGCAGACGTTGGCCCTTCATCTGTAATGCCAACACAAGAATATGTCAGAAAAATAATGGAGGATGCGTCTAAAGATGATCATTTTACGCGTGGCCCATGGCT
Organism: Artemisia tridentata subsp. tridentata; assembly: GCA_021014915.2. Lineage (NCBI taxonomy): Eukaryota > Viridiplantae > Streptophyta > Magnoliopsida > Asterales > Asteraceae > Artemisia > Artemisia tridentata. The sequence continues at coordinate 51,503,944 of CP139506.1, read as the reverse complement.
AAGCGCCCTTGCATATTGTGATGCTTTTGGGATCGAGGTAGAGGGATGTCTAGGTGATATTGAGAAATTTATTAAAAAAGGGAAGGTTGAACTTGTTGTTGCTGTTGTCAAGAGTTGTTCAAAAAATATTCTAGGTGATTTAACAGTCACACTCAAGGATCCATCGGGAACAATGTCTGGTACAATCCATCACAAAGTCCTTGCTGAGGAAAAGGGTTATGTAAAGCTTATCAACGTCGGTGCTGTTTTGATACTAAAGAATGTGTCAGTGTTTACACCAAAACCACATAACCATTACCTAAACATCACTTTGAAAAACATGGAGGGGGTCATCGAGAAAGATACCGTTTTTTAATTAATAAGTATGTAGTAAATGTTTGAGTGATGTTGTAATTTAACTTTTGTTATGATATTTTATGTAATAAAATTTTTACTATTTTGTCGTCTAATTAACCCGTGGTTTTGCTTAACTCGTATACAAAAAATTAATTACCAACGCTATAACTTGATATTCACAATATATATATACAAACCCCAGTGTACCGGTACAAAATATAAACAATATTAAAGTTTAGCTACCTAATCATATCCACAGTCTGTCGTATCCTCGCATCGGGTAGCATAGATATGATGAGCCATCGTGTATCTAAAAGCTTTAAAAAACTCTGAAACATTAGGAATATGTGGAATCGGGATAGATCCTTTACAAAATTGTGAGATAAGCCAACATGTTATCACACCACAATCCATCCCATTTTGTTGTTGAGGTGTCAAGTATTCTTGTTGTTAATAGTTGTGTACATATCAGCTATATGGATATGCACCCAAAGTATGTAATGATACCTCGCATTCTTACATTCTAGGAACAAACTAAAAAATGACAGTGCCATACGTACTATCTTAACTTTTTTATATAACAAACTTTATTCGTCAAATATTTACCAAATATTTACTAAATATTTAACGAATAAAGTTTGTTATATAAAAAAATTATAAATATTAGTAATTTTAAGGTAATTTTTGTAAGTTTATTTTTCTATTTTAAACTTCAATATTTTTTATAAAATCGTACGTACGTTAAAAGCATATCAATATTGGGCTCGTTTTGTTCGTAATTTAGAGCTCTTCGCAACGGTATTTTTTTTATTAACGAATTCGCTATATATTTGCTATATATTTGACGAATAAAGTTGTTATATAAAAAAGTTGTAAATATTAAAAAGTTTAGGGTTGAAAAGGTAACTTGGACATGTTGAAAGCTTTGTTGTTCGCTGCAACATCTATGTGAATTACATGTTTTTTTTTTTTTTTTTTGAATTCATTTAATTTGTATCTCGCTGCAAACTAAACACGAGGTACAATAGTGGGTCCTAAAAAAGGTATTTCGCTGCAAAGCAAACAAGAAATACGAAAATTTAATTTTTTTTATATTCGGGTGGGCCCAAAAAAGAAGTGAGGTAAGTGGTGGGGCTCTTTGCATTGTATTTCGCTGCAAAGGGTATGTGAAATACGTTTTTTTTTTTTTTTTTTTTTTTTTTTTTTTTTTTTTTTTTTATTCTAAAAATACGACACACGTGTTGGTTTTGAATTTCTGGGATAATTTGCAGCGAAATATGTGGCCTTTTTGGGAATAAAAAAAAAACCCGCCCTAAAAAAGGCAACTCATTACTGCAGAGGCCTCTGCAGTAATTTTCGCTTTTGTGGATTTGAGTGATGAGAAAATAAATAAATAAAATATGGTCTAAGGAAATAGGCAGAGACGAAGAAGGGGAGAGAAGTAGGGATGTTGCTTCATTAATAGAGCTAGCAAAAATAAAAGACATGTTTAATAAAATAAAGTAATGAATTAGTACGATTGATTAATTAATATTGTAATGTTTGATTAAAAAAAATAGTATTGTAATGTTTTTTTTTTTTTTTTTTTTTTTTTTTTTTTTAAATGTTTGATTAAAAAAAAATAGTCGTGACACTTTGGTCATGTCTGATCGCCGGAGAGATAAAGATGACGTGACAGCCGGTGACCCAGGTCACTAAGTGATATGTTATTTATTGGTGTAGTTGTCTGAATATATGAGACAAAGCATATGTACTGTTATGATGCTTTTAGTTATTTTACATGTTGCTCCCTTTGTCTTTCATCACTTTTACCTTTTTAGCCCCTTTTCTATCAATAAATGCATTCTAAGACCACTCTCAACAATAACTCAGCTTTAAGCTTTAAGGCACTGCCACGTCAGCTTTAACACACCCAACAATAACTCAGCTTTAACACACCTTAACTCACCTTTATATCAAATATTTTCAAATTCAACCCCTAACTTATAAATTACTTCATTTTTTAAAAACATAACATTCATTAAAAAACATAACATTACATACTTAATAAAAAAAAATTACAACGAAATTAAAAAAAAAAAAAAAAAAAAAAAAATTAACAACGAAATTAAAAAAAAAAAATAATAACAACGAAATTAAAAATTACAACATAAAAATAAAGACAATCCTAAATCTACTGAGGAGGTTGTTGGAGGTTGTATTTTTTCTTGATTCGAGCTTTTTCTTCGTTGATCCAATACACCACGTCTGGTTCCAAACCGGAGGTGTTCGTCATCAAAAATTTCATTTCCTCTAACCTTGTTAACGTCTCCTCTTTTTCTTGGGTTGCCCGATACGCGGCTTCGGCCGCTTCCCTTTTCGAACGATACTCGGATGTCATAGCCTCCACGAATTGCAACGACGAGCTCGTTCCTCCCGTACTCGCTCCCGTGCTCGTTCCTCCCGTGCTCTCGGAGCAAGCTTTCTTTGCAGCACGCCTTCCCATTGGCCTTGGTTGTTCATCACGACTAAACAACGCCTCATTTGTTTCGCTTGGGACATCGCCGGTTAAATCAATTCCTTCCGGCGCGTCCCATTTCATATGACAACGTAAAACCTCCCAAGCCTCCTCGTTGCTAAAAGGAGCGGCTCTGTGCTCATCCCGATACATTTGTCGGGCACGTTTCAGGATATCCAATTCACTTTCCCCATTTTTTTTCTTGGCGTTGGGAACGTTTGTAGTACGCGTTGAACTTTGAGCAATCACGGTTCAACGTTTTCCATTTACTTTGGATCATATCCTTGTTTCTCTGTTGATAATTGAGTCTATTAAACTCATGTTGCACCCGTTGCCAAAACGTATCCCTGCTTTGATTTCGACCCACTTGTAAATCTTCCGTCGCTGCAACATAACACGACGCAGGTAATTTTTCCTCTTGTGGGTTCCAACGTTTGATGATGTTGGTGTTTTCTTCATCATCATCCTCCAAAGGTTCGGTGTTTTTTGGTTTTCTAGCCTTTCGTTTGATACGCGAGGACTTGTTTTTCTTTGGAGGAGACGTTGGAGTATCGGGAACATCATGGGTTGCGGTTTGAGATTGTTATGAATGTTGGGTGAATTGGAGATTGGAGAAATTGGTGTTTAGGTTCGCTTGAGATTGTTGTTCGTAAAATAGCATTGCTTGATGTTGTTCGTAAGTTTGTTGGCTCGACATACCACGTGGGTTCGGGTTTGAAGATGACTCGGCATTTGGGTTTGAAGATGAGCCGACGTTTGGGTTATTCCACCCGGTGTTTAAGAGATTAAAGAACGTATCCTCGCCGTCGTCGTTTAGGTTGAAGCCGGACATTTTTTATTTTTTTTTGGTGGAAGGTTGAAGAAGATAGTGTAAGATGTAGTGTATTGATTCGTGGAAGTGTGAAAAAAATGTGGTGTGAAATGGGTATTTATAGGAGAGTTAAAATGGTTTTGAATTTATATATATATATATATATATATATATATATATATATATATATATATATATATATATATATATATATATATATATATATATATATATATATATATATATATATAGATATATATTTTTAAATAGAGCCGTTTAAGATATAACGGTTATAAAAAGTTAGGGGCCTAAATGAATTTTTTTTTTGAAAATAACGAATACAAAATGTGACGTTGAGGGGGCCTAAATGAGTTTTTTTTTTTACACGTTTCACCCTTAACGCATCGTTAAGTGTTTAACGTGGCCCTTAACGCTGCGTTAACGCCACACACACCCAACAGTTAACGCACGTTAACGTGCCCTTAACGTCCCAAAAATCACCCTTAACGCAGGTTTTGTGTTATACGTTGGGATTGGTCTAAGAGGTTGTTTTGGCAATGCGTGTGTTTAGTTGACGAGAAATACTTCATTTTTTTAATAAACTTTTTGTTAAAAACTGGAAATTTGTTTATTCACACAGTTTTTTTAACTTTTTTTTTGAAAGAATGAAACTCTCATTTTTCAAAATTTAACTAGAATTAAAGAAAGAGTTTTTTTACTCTTTCTTATATTTTCCATTCATTTCTTTACATCCTCTTGTATTTTTTATTTTTTTTTTTTTTCTAAAAAATATCATCTAAAAAACATCTTGTCTAAATTTATAGCACATTTCTAGAGATAAAACCCTTCTATGCATATAAAGAAATTCAAATAGAAAATTAAAGAATCTTTTATTACAACTAAACGCAACCTTATTTTTAACGTTTCTCTACTTTTCTGTTTTTTAGGTAGAAAACCACTTTAGCCGGTTTTTAATCCAAACATTTCCTTGTTTTTTTGCTTGAAGAAAAACAAAAATACAGTTTTTTATAAGCAGGTTGGTACTCACTTTCTTTAAAGCACTTTTCTTTTGAAATTCTAACATTTTAATTTTAAATTTTAACCTAATAGATAAAAGTTTGAAATACATTCTCAGTAAATGTATTTTAAATAATTGTTTGACATGTTGTAATCGAAAATTTTGCTCGTTATTTTTGTATAATATGTTGTAACTTTCATTAGATTAATTCTATATGTTGTTTCTACACTTAACTAACTTGACAATATCTAACAGATAGGGAAAATTTGTCATTTTATCTATCATTTGATTAAATAAGCAGAATTTGTCGAATACTAAAATAAACTACTCATATACTCATTTGTTTATTTTTAATCAAAAGCAATTCTCAACACTCTAATCAGAAAAACTTATTTTTTAGTCAGCATAAAAGCACTTATTTTTAAGCAGAAGCAGTAGAACACAACAATCCCAAACACCCTCTAACATACATATAACATTTGGCGTACCCATAGGCGGAGCCACTTGAGGACAAGAGAGGGCTATGGCACCCCTAAACCTTTTCGGATTTACATAAAATACCCTTATACTAATAAGCAATTTACATTGTAAACCATAGATTTTAAAGATAAATGATGAATTGGCCCTCCCAAGTTTTATAATTTACACTTCGGCGCTCCTAAAAATATTAAACTAGCTCCGCCACTGGGCGTACCCCATACAAAAGATATCTAGATCGATCCCAAATGAAGTTACCTTCTAAAATACGATAGGTACATACCCTCATACATATCTATATTCATTACTATATATATTAAATGTGAACCAAAACGACGCCGTTCCATCTACAGGAACGGGCCATATTTTTTTACTGTTTGCTACAGTAACTTGCTTAGCCCACCTTCGGCCCAAAATCAAGTTTCGCAAATTGGCAAAAAATACTCCTGAAGTTGACGACTCTTTGCAAAAGTAGTCCTTTTTCCAAAAAAAAAAATTCGAAAATTTGCAAAAAATACCCCTGACATTGGCGACTCTTTGCAAAAGGAATCCTTTTTCAAAAAAAAAAAAAAAAAAACAATTTTTTTTTTTATTTACCACGACTGTTTTTTTTAAATCTTGCGGCCGTTTTTTTTAACCCCTACGACCGTTTTTTTTTTAAATCTAACCAACAACCCCCCGCAACGCGGAAAGGCAACCAAAACGACGTCGTTCCTTCTATAGTAACCTGCCACAGTAACCAAAGCCCACCTTCTACAGCCCATGTAACTTCGCAGCCCAATATACAAAAAAAAACTAACCCAAACCCAATAACACTTTACCAAAATAACATATGTATTTAAATTAGCAAACTACATTTCTAAAAAATACAAACACTCTAACTAAAAAATACTAATTTTTTTTTAGCTTACCTACATTGGCAAATAAAAACTGGTCCGACAATTATTTGTCAAACACAACGGCCCGCCGCAACGCGGCGGATTATCGCCATACTCGTTTAGGATATTACCTAGTGATTATGCTTTAACAGTTACTCAACTTTTTTTGGGTAAAGAACAGTTACTCAACTTGTAGAAGAGCGTTAGCAATTATGTGAAAATCTTGGTTAATTCTTCTTTCACCTACATGTAAAATACACATAAAACATATAAGAACTCAAATACATCTACTTATCGTATCTTCACTAGGCTCTTGCTGTTTTCATTCTAATCACTATAAACTAATTGGTATTTAGCTAGTAGTACTACACAATACGTCATTTTGTTGTCTTTAATTTAATCAATTAATTATCATATAACATTATTTAACTAATAGTATGAGTCATTTTATAGATTTTTCTTTTTTGAGGCAATTTCATTAAACAAGTTGCCTACATGATTTTTCTTGATTACAAACTTATTTCTTTTTTATTCTTTAAAAAATCCATAACTTTCACAACTCATAACAAATACCTATTTACCAAGAATCATCACTTACAATCTTATAAAGCGGCTTTCACATTTTCACACACCAAAAATCGTAAATAAACCATAATTTCTTTCTTTTGATATTAAAATAGTATTACTAGCTCGTAGCCATCTTAAGTGATGATGGTGTTCAATACTGTTCATTTTAAAGTTAGCTTAAAAGTTGGGGTGTTAAATTCTTTTCCATTCACAAGATTGCGTTCCAACATGTCAATTTCTTTTGATATTAACGTTAACTTCTTTTGAATTCCAACATGTCAATTTCTTGCTTTGATTATACTACGCTTATCACTTCTAATACTCCATGGTTCTTACTTATGTTGTACTCCGTAATACCAAGACATTGTATGATCACCTCATAATACATCGACGCTGCTGTTGGTTTTAGGGTCTTGATAATTGTAAAAATGGTTAACAGATCACAACAATAAGCTATTACACTCAGCCAACCACCCCTTTGGTGTATTTTATTATAAACTGCTAAAGTAAATAAGTCCCCAAATAGGTGTTTACCAAACGAATACAAAAGACAATGTGTAATCTCCTTCAGAAGGACACAACTCTAATACCTCACTTACAAGCAATCACTCAATCACTCAGACAAGAAGAATCAAATAAAGAGATTGATTCTTCAATACAAACACTAACAGATATCAAGACTAAAGAGAGACTAATACTGTGTGTAAATCAAGAGAGAAAACAAGAGAGAAAAATATGACTCACTAAACCCTAGATCTGATAAGATGCTTATATAGACCATAGTTTCACTTTAGTCCTCCAGCTTTGCTTAACTTGTTACTCAGCTACAAAACTTGTTATCAACCTTTATTATCTTCCAAGATTGACAACTTTAGTCCTTTTGATATAGAGTTAGAAGTTTGATACTCTCTTTAACACCCCTCCTCAAGCTGATAAGTCTTCAACCTTGTTACCACTTCCACTTTCAGCCTGCCTGCTACTCTTTGCACCACTTTTAGAACCTGCAAACATATCAAACATACCAAGACTTTTGCAAAACAAACTATGTTACACCTGTCCAAGACACTTGGTAAAAATATCAGCAATCTGCAGATCTGTATGAATTTTAACAGTTTTAATAACACCTGCAGACACTTTTTCCCTAACCAAGTGCACATCCAACTCAAAATGTTTGGTTCTTTCATGAAAAACAGGATTGGCTGCAATTTGAATTGCAGCACTATTATCACAAAAAATATCTACAGGCAACAAATCCTTTAAACCAAGACTATGCAACAAATTTTCCAACCAAATAACTTCACAAGTAGCAGAAGCAAGACTTCTATACTCAGCCTCAGTTGAACTTTTAGACAATGTGTAACACCCCCGTTTTCGATATTCGCAGCGGAAATATAAGTTGGGGAGTTACTAAACAGTTCACAGTCATGATAATAGAAAACGACTCGAAAATGAGACGTTTTAGATAAAATTGTTATCATTCATTTATATCAGAGTTATAATATGCAGGTCCCAGCAGGAGGTTCTCAAAATACATTTATAAAAATATATTATTAGTTTGAATGATAACATAGTCCATAGCCAATCCCGTGCCAATCCATGCTTCCGATAACCTGAGAATACATGCTAAAACGTCAACACAAAGGTTGAGTGAATTCATAAAGTTTAGTAAATGAAAATGTTTCATTTATTCAGAAATAAGCCAGTTTCTGATATCAAAAATACGTTGTTCAGTTATTCATAGATAAGCCCTTTTCAATATTTCAGAAAATAAGCTCTTTTCATATTTCAGAAAAAAGCCCTTCTTCAGTTATTCGGAAAATACGTCGTTCAGTCCAGTTGAAATCATTTAAACACAAGATTAAATATAATAATTGCCACACATACAATTATTATCAGGGAAAGATGTATTTTATTGCGCTAAGCCTCATGAAACGCAAAACATTAACAGAACATCAACAGTCATGAGCTAATGATGTATTAGTTACCCCATAATTAAATGTAGGTAACCATGCCCCCGGGTAGGAGATTGCCACATCTCTTTATTCATCTCAAATATAATGCTTTGGGTTACGTTACGGTAACACAAAGGGGTTGTCAGCCCAATAGTACTATCCACAATATTCGCGCTCACCCTAAGTCGCGGGTGATTAGAGGTTCATGATGGGAGGTCTTTTGGCTTTGATTAAACTTAGCGTAAGGCAATAAAATAAGAATAACATTGGAATAATACTTGTGTTTAATATGGGAAAAAGTCCATTAGTGATTCATAATGCAAACAGTGTTTGCCAATATATCTTTCAAAATATGTCATATGAAACAGGGCTATGAAACTCAAATTACTATGTAAAAGTTTAGAATTGCTTATGAAAGTAAAAACAGATAATTGAGCATGTATCTCCCCCAAAATAATTCAAAACATGTAAAAATAGGGGTTATGAACTCACCTGATCAGTCTGGATGGAAAACAAATGAAAGAAAGTTGATAAACGTCTCCGGACAAAGAACCTGGGTTGTTATGCCAATATTTAGTAATCATTTCTAATGATTATATGTTTATTTCGTTTCGTTGTTTATATCTTTCGTTCTTATGTTCTGTTGTTTGTTTGTTTGGATATCTTTCGTTTGTTGGTTCGTTAATATTACGTTAATATAGTGTTGGGAAAACAAAATAGAAAGGATGAAAATGATAGTTACGAAAAGTTACGCTTTAATCCCTAAGGTTTGGTCAACTGACAGCTCACACCCTGGACTTTTGGAAAATGACAGTTTTTACCCTCAGGTTTCAAAAATAACAATTTCACCCCTTTTTATTTGTTATTGCCAGAAAATACCCTTGAATATATTTATTTGCAAAATCAACCCTTAAAAACTTTAATTTAATTAAAAATCTTACTTATAAAATATAGGACTTGGCTAGAGCTTTGGACATCGATATCTTAACGAATACTAAATGATTTTTCGTGTTCTCAGTTTCTAATAAAAGGCAGCTAGGTCGACTTTAAACATGTCAGAGATCATAATTTATAAAATTCGTTTGGTGTTCAAAATATTTTACTAAAGTCGAGTGTATAGAACATGATTTAAATGGAATTCTGAAAATAGGTTTTAGACTAGTGATCGACCAAATTTGAACTCGAATAACTTTTGAACCACTCGATGGTTTTTCAAAATATTTCTTTCTAAAAATAGTTCACTATATGAATTGTAGTATGCCAAAGATTTAGAATTTTTAAAGGTCTTATGGGTGTCGAAAACTTGGTTGGAACTTGGTAGGTTGGTCGACATTTATTTGAAATTAATATCTGGTAAACTCTTTTTAACTCTAGCGATATGGGGCAAAGTTCTAGACTCGATATCTTGTTGAATTCTAAATCATTTTCGATGATTTTTGTTCCTAAATTTAGACAGCTGGGTGGACTTTTTAAATACCAAAAACTAGAAATTAATAAGGTCGTTTAGGGTTTGGTTTTGAGGTCGAAACTTGGCCTCCTGGGGTTGTTTACCACTCGATAAAACACAGAAGAAGACCCGATTAAGGTTTTAATGTTTATAGGGTTTTCCTATTAACTTTTTACGTATAGTATGGCAATATTACGTATATTTCATCATGTTCCATTAGTTCTTGGTTTGTTTACACAATTATTCAAAAACCTAGGGTGCGTTTGGGGTTTAGCTGTTCGAACAGATAAGATCAAAGAAAAGAAAACCTAGGGTTTTTAGTTATGTTTCTTATTATTGTTTGTGTATGGTTATTTTTTAAGAATAAATAACATGAATAATACTGAACTTTAAAGGGATAGTATACTTACTTAGAGATTGTGATCGACTAGGGTTTAAGGAATGAATGAAGTGATGCTTTGGACTCGACAGTTCCCCCTCTCTTCTGGACCTTCTAGGTTTGTTTTGAGAATGTTTTAGGGCTGAGATTAGGACAGAAAAGGGGTTGTATTTGCTTTGGTGTTAGGGTTCGATTGGTTGTGGAATGAGAAGGAGATTATGTAGCTATTTATAGAAGTAGGAATTAGGGTTTAATAAGAAGGTGATAAGGAGACATGTACTGATACAAAGGCTGACAGAAATGGGAGAAATAGCCACTTGGATAGGAGGAGGAGGAGGGAAGAAGGAGGGTGATGTGGCCGGTTCTATAGCCATAGTTTTAAACTACCAATAGGAAGTGTTCTTGAAGAAGAAGGGTGACAAGTGGAGGGGTTTATAGAAATGAATAGGAGAGTTTGTCCATGGCCAAGTTCATTGTACCCTTAAGGTGTAAGCTTAGTTTGGTTATCTAGTTAGAATCGAACCAATTTGGAGGGGGAGGGACGTATGGAGCTTTGGGTCATTGTACAATGGGCTTTAGAGGGTTGTAACTAGGGTTTAGGGAAGCTTGACCAATTTAGTTTAAGTTTTGGTTATTTAGAAAAATTAGTTAAGTTTTATATACATAGGTATAATTCGAATTATACAAGAAAGAAAAGAAAAACATGTTGAGCTTAAGATGATTGTAAAACATGCTTAAATGAGTTGTACATAAGTTTAGAAAATTAGAAAAATATAGTTTTAATAATTTAATAATTTATAAAAATTGTTTGTTAACTTTTATCATGTTTAAAAGTAAATAAATACGATTTTTGGTTCTTGTGCATTAAGCACTTGTACTTTGGCTTTAGAGACTTGTAAAAATATTTAAGAAGTTTAGAAAATATAATTTATAAAAGTTATGCATGTATAGTTTGTTAATTATGCTTTAAAAATAGTATAAATGAGATTTTAAATAAAGGTTTTGCAAATAAATGATTTTATGCATAAATGACTTGTATTCTAGCTTAAATAACTTGTAAACTTTATATTTTGTAAAAATATTCTAGAAATAAATTAGGGTTTGTGAAATGAATGCATAAAATAACACTTATGTGAAATTAGGGTTTTATCGGGAACAAAATAGAATTAGGGTTTCTGGTGCTTTAGGAACTTGTACATTTACTCAGATATGTGGTATTTTTATGTTATGAGGTTTAGTTATTCATATTTGGTGTTGTGGTAAATTTTAGGGTTTCATAGAAACTCTATTCAGATAATGAATGTTTTGTTAAGGATTTTATCGTAAAATGGTAAATGGTATTCTGTAATGTTTTTATATCATGATGTTTATGAAATAAACATTAGATTTGTTAGATAGGTCTTGTGGGAGCACGTTTATCAATGATGTGATCTACGTCACATAAGATGAGAGATACATTCAAATAAAAAATAAAAAAAAAATTTACCCGTGGAAAAAGGATAATAATTCTGTAAAGTAAATAGGAAATTTTACGAGTGGTTACACAATGTAGCTTGTTTCTTACTTTTCCAAGAAATGAGAGAGTTACCCAGAAAAACACAAAAACCTGTAACAGATTTTCTAGTCTTAGGACACTTAAATCTACATCAGCATAAGCCTTAAGCTTAAGATCAGACTCCTTATTAAACTGCAACCCAGACCCTAGTGAACCTTTCAAGTATTTCAAAACTCTTAAGGCAGCCTTAAGATATTGTCACTGTAATGAACTATGCATATGTTGACTTAAACAATGAACTGCATAACTAATATCAAGCCTGGTATTAGTTAAATATATCAGTTTTCCAACCAGTTTGTGATGATTAGTTATATTTTTCAAAAACTTTTCTTTATCAGTCTCAACACAGCTTAAAATAGTATTCTCAGGCAAAGGGGTATCAACAGGTTTAGCAGCTAAGAAACCATACTCATGTAACAATTCTAAACAATACTTCCTTTGAGACATACAAATACCTTTATCATTTTTCAACACTTCAATACCAAGAAAATATTTTAACTCTCACAAATATTTTATCATGAACTTGGAACTCAAAAACTTTTTAAAGTTACTGATTTCAGTTTCATCATTTCTAGTGATAACAATATCATCCACATAAACAAGCAAAGCCACAAACATAGAACCTTTTTGTTTAACATATAAGGAATAGTCAAAGTTACTTTGAAGAAAGCCATGCTCAACCAAGGCGGTGGTAAGCATGGCATTCCACTGTCTTGGGGCCTGCTTAAGTCTATAAAGAGACTTATTAAGCTTGCACACCTTAGTGTTATCACCACCATTAAAACCTTTGGGTAAAACCATATAAACATCCTCATCTAACTCACCATACAGAAAGGCATTATTCACATCCAACTGATATAAAGGCCAATTCATATTAATTGCAATACTAATTAAGCATCTAACAGTAACCATTTTAACCACTGGACTAAAAGTTTCATCATAATCAAATCCTTCACTTTGATTAAAACCTTTAGCAATCAGCCTAGCCTTATATCTATCAATCTCACCAGTAGACTTATATTTAATCTTCCAAATCCATTTATACCCTATGGCATGTCTACCAACAGGCAAAACACATTCGGTCCGTGTATTGTTCCTGTCTAAAACTTCTATTTCACTGTAAATAGCCTCAGACCAGTTAGGATCTTTAACAGCTTCTTCATAACTAGTAGGTTCAACAGACTTATTCAAGGTAGAAGCAAAACACAAATTGGTTCTATTAAGACCAACATAATTCACATATTTTTCAATATCATATCTAACTTTAGATTGCATCACATAGTCATTCAATCTAATAGGTGTTTTAGACTCTCTATTAGACCTTCTTAATACAGGTGTCTGCAAATCTTCATTAAGATTTGTAGACTGAGTTGACACAGAACCTAAATTATCAACATCGGGACTGCCCTCAGACCAGTTTTGGTCACCAAAGTGGGTTGCAAATTGCCTACCTTCTTGATGCAAATGAGTAGTATCTGTTATAGTATCTATTGCATCATTAGAAGGTGGCACACTACCATCCTCAACTGGTGAACCTTCTCCTTCATCAATGGGACTTTGAGACCACTGACCATCAAAAAACTTCAAGTGATCTGCTTCACTTGCATTTTCTGCATCAGCAGTATCACAGGTTTTCATTTAAAGTGGAAAAAAAATTTCATAAAACTTCACATCTCTTGCAAAAAATACATTTCTAGAATCCAAACTCAAAAGTTTATAAGCTTTTTTACTAGTTGAATACCCAATCAAAACACACTTTTCAGACCTATAAGACATTTTATCATGATTATTTAAGATAGTAGAAAAACAGAGACAACCAAATGACCTCAAATGGGAAAGATTAGGTTTTATTTTGTGTATCAACTCATAGGGACATTTAACTTTTAAGACAGAAGATGTTACACCGTATCCCGATAAGGTACTAGTTATGTAAATATTATGTGTTGCATATTATAAGCCTTGTGATATGAGTTAAGTGGTAAATATATGTGGCCAATATAGAATGAATGAAACTAAAAGGGCCAAGATTGCCAAATGGGCAAAGTTTATTAGTTAAAATGCCATAGTCTAGCCAATTTTAGAAAACTCCAGGACTTTCTTCTTGGTCTTATTTGTGATGATCGGCTCTTAAGGAGAAAAGGGAGGGAAGACTTCAAGTAAATCATCTAGCTCATTTGTGTATCAAGAAGTGATCAAGATTCACTAGAGAACCCTTAATTGTAATCTCCTCAACAAGTAAGTGTTCTTCCCCAAATTTATGAAATTAGGGTTCATGTTGTAATAATTGATCTTAATGATCAAAGGTTAGTAATTTCATGATTAGTTATGTAATTAGTCTCTAATTTGAGATGGTTATGATATAGGAAACAAGATAAAAGTGGGAAGTTGTTGCTAGTGAAGTGGTAATCTAAGAATCAAGGTAAGTACATTGGTTATAACATGTTTTGTTTAGCTTTATCATATATTGGTATGATAATGTTTCAGGTGTTAGTTTTATCATGTTTGTTTACATGATAATGTGAAGGATAGGATATAGGGTGCGTTAGCTAGTATGGATCCATCACTAGATTTAGTTAGTTAGTCGTTGGGCTAACTATGGTAAGAAGTTCAACCTTACGGGTTGATTGTGTGAAGTTCAACCTTATGGGTTGATTGTGTTAAGGTCGACTATGTCGGCGTGAGGTAAGTGCCCCTATATCGCTAGCTTAACTAGCAGTTAGACTAGTTATGGTTCAGTTATGATTTTATATCATATATTGTTAGTTTGATGTTATGATTTTATATCATACATTGTTAGCTTGTTATTACCATGTACTTACTAAGCGTTTCGCTTACGTGTTTAGTTGTGATGTTTTTCTTGATAGGTGTTGAAGGATCGAGTAAAGGTAAGGAGAAGGCGTAGTGTGATTAAGAAGTAGAAGACCATTCTCTTTTGGACCAAGCAAGTTGAAGTTGGAAGCCCCAAGTGTCTTTTGTGTTGTGGGTACACTTCTTTCATGTGGTCATTTTGTTATTCATGGTCTTGCGGTCAGATATGGTTCCTTGTCCATGTTTAGGTCAAGGGTCAAGTTTGTGTTTATGTCATGATGTCTTTTTGGTAATTGTCATGGTTATAGTCAAACTTTATAGGGGTGTTTGGCAAATAGCCAATTCTACCCATTTTGGGAAGTTATGGGTCATGTCAATGTATCAACACTCTTTTAATATGTTAGGAAGGTTATGTTGTGTGTAAGCCAAATTGGATATCTAGTTGTTTGTGCATTTATGTATAAAATGTGTTTTTGAAAGATTGTTTAAGGGGATGTTTGGTATTAGCTAGTTTTTACCCATTTTGGGTTTGAACGGGTCATGGATGGTTGAGGCAAGTTTAGAATGTTAAAATATGTATGTTGGTCAAGTATGGTAGGTAAGGGAAGTGTTTTAAGTGAATTGGAGTGTAACGGGTCAAAATGGGTTCATGCATAACCCGTCAATTCCTAAAGAATAATTTTCAGTTTAGGATCCCCTTTTAGGTTCCAAGGTATGGACCTAAGTGTGGATCCTTGGTTTCAGTTTAGGATCCCCCTTTAGGTTCCAAGGTATGGACCTAAGTGTGGATCCTTGGTTTCAGTTTAGGATCCCCCTTTAGGTTCCAAAGTATGGACCTAAGTGTGGATCCTTGGTTTCAGTTTAGGATCCCCCTTTAGGTTCCAAAGTATGGACCTAAGTGTGGATCCTTAATTTCAGTCTAGGATCCACTTTTAGGTTCGAATTTGTGAACCTTAGTGTGGATCTGAAATGTACTCATCTTGGTTATGGAATTAGGATCTACTTTTAGGTTCCAAGATTTGGACCTAAATGTGGATCCAGTTTTTACTCATCTTGGTTATGAGTTAAATGTCCATTTTGGTTATAAAGTTTCCTCATCTTGGTTATGAGTTAAATGTTCATCTTGGTGATGAATGTGGCTTCTTATAAAGGGTCAATAGAGTAGCGGAATGTCAAGTCAAGTCAAGCGTTTCCCGTCAAATCCTAAAGTATAATTTCAGTCCTGGACCTTAGAGTGGATCTTTCAGGATCTACTTTTAGGTCCCATAAATCTGAACCTTAGAGTGGATCTTTCAGGATCTACTTTTAGGTTCCACAATCTAAACCTTAATGTGGGTCAGTTTCGGAATGTTACTTTTTGCGAAAAATTTTCACGTTTTTGGTCAAAGTGGTCAAGGGGCGTTACAACTTGGTATCAGAGCTTCGGTCTAAGAGATTTAGGATCTCCCCTTAGGATTTCCTAGACTTAGGCCTTGTGTAGACGCGGTTAGTATCGGTGTTTGTTATTTGTGTATTGTTTGGGTGATTTCAGGAACACATATGTTAAGTATTTTTATGACTACGCCTGGCCACCGTAGTGATAAAAATATGATACATATGTGAGATTGAAATCATTTGGGCTATACATGGATGATAAACTCTAGGGTGTTTAGTATAAGAATAGATATGTTATTTATGCATCGATTATGTATATGATTTTGCTTAATAGTGTGAATTGCTAATTTCAGTATAGTAGAAAAGATGGCGACGATTCAGAATAAGGAGGTGGTAAGAGCGACCTCCTCCCCCCATGATAGTGATGAACATAATGATGGACACTCTAATAGTGACACGTCAATGTCAATGTCGGAAAACCTTAATCCTAGAAGTTTTACTAGAGCAGGGTTGAAAGATTTGGATACGTTGGTGACGAATAGTGTGGGAAGGGCTATTGAGAAAGCTATGCCCTTCTTTATTAATAAGACAACTGAATATTTGCAAGAGATACTTCATGAGGAGATAGGGATGCTTAAGAAGACTGGGGAGCTCATGAATGATCCGAATGCTAGACCCGGAGAAGCAGATTTGGATAGAATGAAGGGCGAGGAGAAGGAGGTGAAAAGAAAGCTAGAACAACCAACAACATTCGGTAAGCGAGGCAAATTTGATTCAACAAAGGAGGACAACACATGGAAAGTACCACCTCGGTGTAATAGGTGCGGTAAGAACCATATGGGAGGATGTAAAGCCGGGATGAAGGGATGTTATAAATGTGGAGATCTTAGCCATGTTAGAAAGAACTGCACCAAGTGTATGCTGACATGTTATGGGTGCAATGAAGAAGGACATAAGGTGAGTGAATGTCCTAAAGCTAATCCTAAGCAAGAGGAGCCGTTTAACTTGATCGAGGGAGAAAAGGTTGATGTTCCAACACCTAAAGCTTATGTTTACCAAATGAGAGCCGAAGAAGCGAAGTTAGATTCCGATGTCGTCTCAGGTATAATTCTCGTTAATTCCAAACCCGCTCGTGTTTTGTATGATTCCGGCGCAAGTGTGTCATTTGTATCTTATAGTTTAGTAAGGAATTGTCCACTCTGTTAGATAAGCTTTCAACTCCTATAGAAGTTGAGATTGCCAATAGTAAAGTCGTTGTGTTGTCTAGTGTATATCATAATGTAGAGATAGAGATCGATGAGAGTGTTTTTAGGATTTACCTAATTCCCATAATGCTTGGAAGGTTTGATATTATCATTGGTATAGATTGGTTGGGGTAAACACCATGTTGCCATCCTATGTAGATAAAAGATCGTTCGAGTTGTGAATCTTAGCGGTCGAGAAATGATGAATTATGGTGATAATAGAAAAGGGCGAGTTAAAATTATGTTCTGTAATGAAGGTTAGGAGATACTTATCACGTGATTGTCTCGCTTTTATGGCGCATGTGGTAGATACGAGTTGTGAGAAGAAAAGTATCGATGACGTTCAGATTATTAATGAATTTCATGATGTATTTCCGAAAGATCTGCCGGGTATTCCACCCGATGGACAGGTTGAGTTCCGTATTGATCTTGTTCCGGGTGCTACTCCTATTGCCAAAACTCCTTATCGTTTTGCTCCGTCCGAAATGAAGGAGTTAATGAGTCAACTCCAAGAGTTACTTGACAAGGGTTTTATTCGCCCAAGTAGCTCACCATGGGGAGCTCCGATTCTGTCCGATTAAAAAGAAAGATGGTAGTATGCGGATGTGCATTGATTACCGTGAATTGAATAAAGTCACGGTGAAAAATGTATATCCATTGCCTAGAATCGATGATCTCTTTGATCAACTTCAAGGTGCTCGATGGTTTTCAAAGATCGATCTCCGTTCGGGTTATCACCAATTAAAGGTTAGGGAAGAAGATATTCCCAAGACGGCCTTTAGGACCCGATATGGACATTACGAGTTTACGGTTATGCCTTTTGGTCTCACGAACGCGCCTGCGGTTTTCATGGATCTCATGAACCGTGTATGTAGACCGATGTTGGATAAATTCGTTATAGTGTTCATCGATGATATTCTTATCTATTCTAAGAGTAAGGAAGAACATGAAGTGCATCTTCGAGAAATCCTGGAAACGTTGAGAAAAGAAAGGTTGTATGCTAAATTTTCGAAATGTGAATTCTGGTTGCAAGAAGTTCAGTTCCTTGGTCATGTCATTAATCCTGATGGTATTAAAGTTGATCCGTCTAAAGTCGAGGCCGTGATGAATTGGCAAGCGCCGAAGAACGTTGGTGAAATTCGAAGTTTTCTAGGACTCGCGGGTTATTACCGACGGTTTATTCAAGACTTCTCCAAAATTTCATCTTCGTTAACTGAACTCACCAAGAAGAATGTTCCTTTCGTGTGGGGCGAAAAGCAAGAAGAAGCCTTCCGTACTTTACGAAAGAGGTTGTGTGAAGCACCGATTTTAGTGTTACCCGAGGGAACCGAAGACATGGTGGTCTACAGTGATGCATCTTATTCCGGTCTTGGATGTGTTCTTATGCAAAGGGGTAAAGTGATTGCTTACGCTTCAAGACAACTAAAGAAGCATGAAGAGAAATATCCGACTCATGATCTCGAATTTGCGGCTGTAGTCTTTGCTTTGAAGATTTGGAGACATTATCTATATGGTGTGAAGTTCATAATTTACACCGACCATAGAAGTCTTCAGTATTTCCTTGATAAGAAAGATCCAAATATGAGGCAGCGTAGGTGGTTAGACTTGCTTAAGGACTATGATTGTGAAATTCGCTACCATCCGGGTAAGGCGAATGTTGTAGCGGATGCGTTAAGTCGCCAGAGTACACGGATTCACTCCTTGAGAATGATTATTACATCCGATCTTTTCGACAGAATTAAGTTAGCTCAGGAGGAAGCACTAAAAGAAGAAAATCAAGAGAAAGAACGTATCACATCTCACGTTCCTCATTTTGGTGAAGACAGTCGAGGGATTAAGACGCGGTATGGAAGAGTTTACGTTCCTTTTCGAAGCAACATCAAGGAGTTACTCATGGAAGAAGCTCATAAGTCCAAGTATTCTATTCATCCAGGAGCTACGAAAATGTACCTTGATTTGAAAAGAAACTATTGGTGGCCGGGTATGAAAAGAGATTGCGTGAAGTATGTGGAAAGATGTTTAACTTGTTTGAAAGTGAAAGCCGAACACCAAAAGCCATATGGAAAAGTCCAACCCTTAGACATTCCAGTTTGGAAATAGGAGAAGATTACTATGGATTTTATCACGAAATTGCCAAAGACGAAAAAGAAGAATGATACTATTTGGGTAGTAGTCGATCGTTTGACTAAGAGTGCGCATTTTATTCCAATCAGGGAGAATATGCCTGTTCATAAGTTAGCAAAGATCTATGTCAATGAGATAGTTGCACGTCATGGGGTACCTATTTCCATAGTTTCTGATAGAGATGGGCGGATCACTTCAAGTTTTTTTGCAAGATTTTCAAGAAGAGTTAGGTACGAAACTTCATATGAGCACAGCTCTTCATCCTCAAACCGATGGACAAAGCGAAAGGACAATTTAAACTTTAGAAGATATGCTACGGGTTAGCATGGTTGGTTTTGGAAGTAACTGGGATGATCACTTGTTTTTAGTCGAATTCGCCTACAATAACAGTTATCATGCTAGTATAGGTATGCCACCCTATGAGATGCTATATGGAAGAAAGTGTAGGACGCCAGTATGTTGGGAAGAAGTGGGAAGGAGAGAATTGGCTAGCACGGATATAGTGTTGGCGACGACGGAAAAGGTTGAGATGATTCGAGCAAGACTTAAGGCGGCACAAGATAGGTGGAAAAGTTATGCCGATAATCGAAGAAGGCCAATAGAATTTGAAGTAGGTGATATGGTTATGCTAAAGGTTTCTCCGTGGAAGGGCGTTTTTAGGTTTAAAAACAAAGGGAAATTAAGTCCACGGTTTATAGGGCCATTTAAAATCTTGAAACGTGTTGGCGAAGTAGCTTATGTGTTAGAATTGCCCGAAGAAATGAGAGGTATTCATAATACCTTCCATGTGTCGTATTTGAGGAAATGTTTAGTGGAAGAGACTAGTGTAGTCACGTTGGATTACATTGAGATTGATCCGGAATTGATTTCTCAAAAGGATGAACCAGAAGCGATACTAGGAAGAAAAGTGAGACAACTTCCAAACAAAGAAATACCGCTAGTAAAAGTACAACAGAGACATCGTAAGGGTACAAGTATTAGATAGGAGTTAGAGGAGAAGATGAGAAATGAATATCCTCATTTATTTTAAGAATAGAGTTCGAGGACGAACTCTCATTTTAAGGAGGGGAGAATTGTTACACCCGTATCCCGATAAGGTACTAGTTATGTAAATATTATGTGTTGCATATTATAAGCCTTGTGATATGAGTTAAGTGGTAAATATATGTGGCCAATATAGAATGAATGAAACTAAAAGGGCCAAGATTGCCAAATGGGCAAAGTTTATTAGTTAAAATGCCATAGTCTAGCCAATTTTAGAAAACTCCAGGACTTTCTTCTTGGTCTTATTTGTGATGATCGGCTCTTAAGGAGAAAAGGGAGGGAAGACTTCAAGTAAATCATCTAGCTCATTTGTGTATCAAGAAGTGATCAAGATTCACTAGAGAACCCTTAATTGTAATCTCCTCAACAAGTAAGTGTTCTTCCCCAAATTTATGAAATTAGGGTTCATGTTGTAATAATTGATCTTAATGATCAAAGGTTAGTAATTTCATGATTAGTTATGTAATTAGTCTCTAATTTGAGATGGTTATGATATAGGAAACAAGATAAAAGTGGGAAGTTGTTGCTAGTGAAGTGGTAATCTAAGAATCAAGGTAAGTACATTGGTTATAACATGTTTTGTTTAGCTTTATCATATATTGGTATGATAATGTTTCAGGTGTTAGTTTTATCATGTTTGTTTACATGATAATGTGAAGGATAGGATATAGGGTGCGTTAGCTAGTATGGATCCATCACTAGATTTAGTTAGTTAGTCGTTGGGCTAACTATGGTAAGAAGTTCAACCTTACGGGTTGATTGTGTGAAGTTCAACCTTATGGGTTGATTGTGTTAAGGTCGACTATGTCGGCGTGAGGTAAGTGCCCCTATATCGCTAGCTTAACTAGCAGTTAGACTAGTTATGGTTCAGTTATGATTTTATATCATATATTGTTAGTTTGATGTTATGATTTTATATCATACATTGTTAGCTTGTTATTACCATGTACTTACTAAGCGTTTCGCTTACGTGTTTAGTTGTGATGTTTTTCTTGATAGGTGTTGAAGGATCGAGTAAAGGTAAGGAGAAGGCGTAGTGTGATTAAGAAGTAGAAGACCATTCTCTTTTGGACCAAGCAAGTTGAAGTTGGAAGCCCCAAGTGTCTTTTGTGTTGTGGGTACACTTCTTTCATGTGGTCATTTTGTTATTCATGGTCTTGCGGTCAGATATGGTTCCTTGTCCATGTTTAGGTCAAGGGTCAAGTTTGTGTTTATGTCATGATGTCTTTTTGGTAATTGTCATGGTTATAGTCAAACTTTATAGGGGTGTTTGGCAAATAGCCAATTCTACCCATTTTGGGAAGTTATGGGTCATGTCAATGTATCAACACTCTTTTAATATGTTAGGAAGGTTATGTTGTGTGTAAGCCAAATTGGATATCTAGTTGTTTGTGCATTTATGTATAAAATGTGTTTTTGAAAGATTGTTTAAGGGGATGTTTGGTATTAGCTAGTTTTTACCCATTTTGGGTTTGAACGGGTCATGGATGGTTGAGGCAAGTTTAGAATGTTAAAATATGTATGTTGGTCAAGTATGGTAGGTAAGGGAAGTGTTTTAAGTGAATTGGAGTGTAACGGGTCAAAATGGGTTCATGCATAACCCGTCAATTCCTAAAGAATAATTTTCAGTTTAGGATCCCCTTTTAGGTTCCAAGGTATGGACCTAAGTGTGGATCCTTGGTTTCAGTTTAGGATCCCCCTTTAGGTTCCAAGGTATGGACCTAAGTGTGGATCCTTGGTTTCAGTTTAGGATCCCCCTTTAGGTTCCAAAGTATGGACCTAAGTGTGGATCCTTGGTTTCAGTTTAGGATCCCCCTTTAGGTTCCAAAGTATGGACCTAAGTGTGGATCCTTAATTTCAGTCTAGGATCCACTTTTAGGTTCGAATTTGTGAACCTTAGTGTGGATCTGAAATGTACTCATCTTGGTTATGGAATTAGGATCTACTTTTAGGTTCCAAGATTTGGACCTAAATGTGGATCCAGTTTTTACTCATCTTGGTTATGAGTTAAATGTCCATTTTGGTTATAAAGTTTCCTCATCTTGGTTATGAGTTAAATGTTCATCTTGGTGATGAATGTGGCTTCTTATAAAGGGTCAATAGAGTAGCGGAATGTCAAGTCAAGTCAAGCGTTTCCCGTCAAATCCTAAAGTATAATTTCAGTCCTGGACCTTAGAGTGGATCTTTCAGGATCTACTTTTAGGTCCCATAAATCTGAACCTTAGAGTGGATCTTTCAGGATCTACTTTTAGGTTCCACAATCTAAACCTTAATGTGGGTCAGTTTCGGAATGTTACTTTTTGCGAAAAATTTTCACGTTTTTGGTCAAAGTGGTCAAGGGGCGTTACATTAAGACAGAAGATGGCAGCCTATTTATAAGATACACAACAGTTAGAATACAATCAGACCAGAACCTTAACGGAATCTGTAGAAACTAGAAGGGGGGGGGGGTTGAATAGTTTCACCGTTTTAATTACGTTTTCAAAATTTTGGTGGTAATAGAGTCGTATGTTCTTTGTGAACCGGTTTCATTTTGAAAATACGCTATCACCTCCTGCCAAAAGTGGTGCCTGTTCATAGCGTTTCCTCGCTGGGAATTTTCAGACACATAAACCCAACCTTTACAAAGCGCGATCTCTTCCGCCTTTGTCCATGGTGCCTGTTTTTTGGACGGTTCGGCCTTCTTGCCTTTGTCCTTCGCCTTTGTAGCACGTCGCGAAGCGGTCCTTGGTTTGATAGGTGATGTCTCTTCGACATCGTCATCGTCTTCAACAGGGAAAGAACCGTGGTACGAACCATGGTAAGAACCCGAACCTTGCCCCATCGACGCATCTTGATTCGGATATTGTTGCGTCGAATAGTCTGGCATAAAATCCTCCAAATCCATATCATGATTAACACCCCGAAGCGAGGAATAATCTTCATACGGTTGGGGAGATTGCAAGAAATCCATGTTAGGCCGATACGACGACCCACTTGGTTCTTGGTGATAATCCGTATTAGGACGATACGGTGGAACATATGGACGATTAAGGTAAAATGGGTTTCGATTTTGGTTGGGTTGTGGTAGTCGTGATGAATATTCAAAAGAGGGTGCACGAAATCGAATACCCCGTTGTTGTAGTGGTGTTATGCCGGTTAGTTCGAAATTGTTTTCCGGCGAGAAATTCAAATTCGGGGCATTTTGGGGTAGTCGGGATTGTCGGTCTTTTGATGTGGGAGTGTTTTTCTTTGACATGATGAGAAGTTGATTATGGATGAGAAGTTGAATATGGATGAGAAGTTGTTTGAATTGTGTTTGAAATTGTGTGTTTAGATGTATGTTTGAGGTTGGTATTTATAAGGTTGAAAAAGTGTTTTTTTTTTTTAATTGCAACGTTCAAAACATTTGGAAGGAGTTAAAACTCGGTCGAATTTTAGACCGATGTTTGTGTTTTTGTTTGATCGACCGATAATCGACCTTGAAGCCACATCCCACTCGACCGATGTTTGTGCTTAACCAAACAAATCGCATCAAAGTGCACGTAGCTGTGAGCATATTCTTTTGTGTAGTTTGATCACTTATCATAAAAAAATGGTGTTAAAAACTAATAACTCAACTACAAACATAAAACAGAACAATTTCCTAAGATGCAATATCGCATAATAGATCTATTGAGTAGAAGTGATCACAACTGCATAACTAAAAGCTACGATCTAAAAGTCAGGTAAACGATCATTTCACTAATAGCAACCTCCAAAACCTTCAAATCCAATAGCAAAACCTTAAACTTAACGATCTAGATCTACAAACACATAATTTAAACCTAATTGGTACCAAACTCATCAACTTCGAAGAACCTTTATTATAAACCTCAGAATTTTTACCTAGGTCACAACAAATCATTTCTTAACAAATGAAGATCGGATCAGAAAACCTGAACCCTAACGATCGAAATCTAATATGCGTCAAATTGAACCCTAACTGCATAACATAATCATCGGCATTGAAGATACAAACCACAAGTAAACAAGCCAACATCATCACAACAGCAACAAATCATTTCATATCAGCCACTTGAGACCTAGCTTATGCAGATGGGATAACAGACTAACGATTTAAACCTATAACACACAAACTGAGCCGTAATTCGCTGATGTCATTCACCAATTCTAGAAACAAAAACTAAAAGGGAGCTCATTGACTATATTCATTTGTGCTAAAGCTTTCTTACTCTATTTTTGGTCAAATTTCGCATCATTTTGTTAACATCGCCATGTTCTTAGCAATTTCGCTAAATGGAGCTAGTATAAAAAATGAAGTCCAGCTACATTATTTGGGCCAAATGTAAATACATTCCTTCATCCGTCCCCTTCCTTCCTTTTCGCTTAGCAAACTCTGTCCGTCCCCTCCCCCTTTTTCTCGCTTAGCGTCCGTCCCTCCCTCCAATTCATGTATATAAATACTCACTCACTCACTCAGTCACACCAAGAAAACAAAAAACAAAAAACAAAAAAGAAAAAAGAATGGCGGTGGATCTGGTTCGTAAGTTGCAGCAACCCCAAAACCATGGGGAATCCAAACCGCCTTGTTGAAGAAGCTCAAGCTGTTGCTGTTGTGGTTCCGGTACAGGAACTTATCCCTTAGAAAAATCGGCGGAGTGCACACGAAACATGCCACCAATTTACCATCGGGGAGCTTAATGAATCCAACTGGAACAAGTTCTGTACCGGAACCACAACAGCAACAGCTTGAGCTTCTTCAACAAGGCGGTTTGGATTCCCCCCACGGTTGTGGGTTGCTGCGACTTACGAACCAGATCCGCTTGCTTCTGACCTCTGCGTTTTGAACCCGGCATTCTTTCTTTTTTCTTTTTTGTTTTCTTGGTGTGACTGAGTGAGTGAGTATTTATATACATGGAGGGAGGGACGGAGCTAAGCAGAAAAGGGGGAGGGGACGGACAGAGTTTGCTAAGCGAAAAGGAAGGAAGGGGATGATGAAGGAATTTATTATAGTTAGATTGTTGTGGGCTACATTTGGCCCAAATAATGTAGTTGGACTTCATTTTTTATACTAGCTCCATTTAGGGGTGTTCATGAATCGGGTGATATCCACAATAACCACAAGCTTTCAAATGTAATTTCAGTTTGACCTGCACTTAGTTCCATTACCTGTTCTTAGCCGTTTCGCTAATCGTCGTTTCATCTGCCTCTTCCTCTTGTTCTTGTTAATTTTATTTTTCACCTTTTTTGCTGGATCAACTTCAAGTGTGTTTGAGTCTGACATCTAACAACAATAAAGTAATCATTAATATGACTTTTTCAAGGATATTCTAAACATTCTCACATGAATATTATTTCAAGGAATAAGTTTTCACTAACATTTGCAACATTATAGTTCATCACAAATATGCTTCGGCTTATATAGCCAACTTATGGCTTATTTGATTTTGGGTTTATGTTTCATAAGGTCACTTTTTGTGGAGTGTTTTGAAACTTTTCGGCCGAAAAGTTTCAAAATAAGACACAAAAAGTGAGCTTATGAAACATAAACCCAAAACTAAATATAAGTCAAAACAAACACCCCCTTAATGAACAACTGCTAACAAACTAACAATTTTGACACTACCTAACCTTATCCAAACACCCCTTAAATAAACAAACAATTGCTCAAAATTTACTAACCTTAAACGAACAAATCATAAACCCTTAAAAAACTTTAGAAAAAAAGAAAAAAACCTTAAACCCTAAAAAAACAATTAAAGAACAACTATACAAACAAATTAACAACAAAAAGATGCATACCTTAAGAATGTAGATGACGAAAACTTGATAAGCTACAAATAAGTTGTGGCTGTTTGGCATGTGAGGTGCACACGAATGAGTTGACTCAGAAGTGTGAGTTGCACGTGACACTCTCCAACAGCCATCAACCAACTTTGGCGCCAATTTCCCTTTTAAATACTTTGTTACATTTCATTCCAAATTAGCTTTTGTGATTAATACAATCTCCCTTCTCTTTTATAATCCTCTCTCAATAACTGTTCATAACAACTTTCCACAATTGATAATACAATCAATGATTCGGTGATCTTTTTCTTATTTCTTGATTACCCTACTTGTTGTAATCCTTTAACGGATCTTAAGTGATCCCTATTGGTGTGTATCAAGTGGTATCCAGAGCCTCTTTTCTGGCATCACATTATCTTCAAGAGTGTTACACTGACATTCTTGATTTTCCGGTCATCTTCTCCGATGACATTCCGGCCAAAACAGAGATTTTCCGGCAAGAAGTTAGTCACCCATAACTTCACTGTTCTTTTTACATCACATCAGTGTCAACCAACTGTACGGTCACAAGAATAGCCCATTAGTGGTTAATTTCTCTTTTCTTGAACAAGCTGATCAGCAGCAGTTCAGTTGGGTTGAGTGATCAAGAACAGGATTGATAGCCATTATTCCATGAGTTGATGAGTAATAGTGGTATCAATATGGTGGTGAGCACAAGAAACAACAATACAATGGTTCCTCCAACTATGGATTCATTACAATTGGCGGTTAATGAACTCAAAGATGCAGTTCTTGAAATCAAAGAGGGAATGACCGGTTACTTGGTGAGCCAGAATGCCATTAACCAAGAAATTAATAGGTTGAAGAATGGGGAAGGAACAAGTAATAATGGAGGCAGTCAGAACCATAGTGGTGGTGGTATGGGGAATGCAAGAAATGATGGAGGAAGAGGATATGATAGAATGTCAAAGATTGAATTTCCCAAATTCAATGGAGAAGATGTGAAAGGATGGATTTACAGATGTAGGCAATTCTTTAAGATATTGCTCAGAAAATTCTTTAAAATAATGAGGAAGAAGTACAACCCCAAATCTCACTACATGCTTTGACTGGAACAAGTAATTTTCAAACAATGAGGGTGTTACTGTGGGGAAGCATGTGGTTCATATTTTGGTTGACTGTGGCTTAACACATAATTTCTTAGACAAACATATTGCTCAGAAAATTGGCTGTCCAATTAGGCCAACTGGTCCTTTAGCAGTCACTGTAGCCAATGGGAACAAATTAATGACCACTTCTGAATGTAAGAATTTCAGTTGGAAGTTTGGCAATACTACTTTTACCACTGATGTTATGTTATTGCCTTTAGGGGGTTGTGACATGGTGTTGGGAATTCAGTGGTTAGCCACATTGGGAGATATGAAATGTAATTTCAAGGAGTTGGGAATGAAGTTTAAGTGGGAAGGAAAGAGGGTATCCTTAAGAGGAACTCACATACCAACTTTGGAGTGGTTGAATGACAAAAACACTGAAAAGGTTGCTAAACAAGTGGTGCAAGCAGAGTTTCATTCAATGGCCTTGTGTGTGTATCCTGGAAGTGCAGCCTCTTGTATGAAGTTAGAAGGAGTTCCAAAGTCAGTGGCAAGTGAAATACAGGTTGTGCTAGATGATTATGCAGATGTATTTGACATACCTACTAAACTACCACCCTCCAGGTCACATGACCATAAGATTCCCTTGGTAGAAGGTGCTTTACCATTAAACATAAGACCATATAGGCATCCTCCTACCCAAAAAGATGCAATAGAAAGCATGGTGAAGGAATTGTTGGAAGCTGGTGTTATTAAGAAAAGTCAGAGTCCATTTGCATCTACTATTGTTATGGTGAAAAAGAAAGGTAGCACTTGGAGGATGTGTGTTGATTATAGACAGTTGAATAAGCAAACAATCAAAGACAAATTTCCTATCCCAGTCATAGAGGAGCTTATAGATGAACTGCATGGGGCAAAATTGTTCACTAAATTGGACCTCAGATCTGGTTACCATCAGATAAGGATGGATGAAAAGGATGTGGCTAAAACTGCTTTCAAGACTCATGAGGGCCATTATGAGTTTTTGGTTATGCCATTTGGCTTGACAAATGCACCTTCAACTCTTCAGTCATTGATGAATGAGGTATTCAAACCCTTCCTTAGAAAATTCACATTGGTATTTTTTGATGACATTCTCATTTATAGCCAGTGTTTGGAAGAGCATGTGATTCACCTTAAAATGATACTTGAAACCATGAGAGCTCACAAGCTATATGCCAAGCTTAGTAAGTGTGTGTTTGGCACTGAGCAAGTTGAATATTTGGGTCATGTTATATCTAAGAAGGGGGTTTCCACAGATTCAGCTAAGATCCAAGCTATGGCTAATTGGCCTACTCCTAGTAATATCAAGCAATTGAGGGGTTTTTTGGGTTTAACAGGATATTATAGGAGATTTATAATAGATTATGCAACTGTGAGTAAGCCTTTAACTCAACTATTGAAAAAAGGTGCTTTTGCTTGGTTTGCTGATGCAGAAACAGCCTTTGAAGCTCTCAAACAAGCCATGATCAGTGCACCAGTGTTGAGATTGCCTGACTTTAACAAGGAATTCACTATTGAAACTGATGCCTCTGGTGTGGGAATTGGAGCAGTACTACTTCAAGAAGGTCACCCTATAGCCTTCTTAAGCAAAACCCTATCTGCCAAACACCAGCTCATGTCCACATATGAAAAAGAATTTCTTGCAGTGGTGCAGGCATTGGACAAATGGAGAGGATACCTATTGGATAGGCATTTCAAGATCAAAACAGACCATTTTAGCTTGAAATACCTATTGGATCAAAGAATGACCACACCAGCTCAACTTAAGTGGTTACCAAAACTCATGGGATTTGACTATGAAATTGTGTATAAGAAGGGAGTTGACAACATTACTGCTGATGCTTTGTCAAGAATGCAAAATCCTGCTGAACTCCTAAGTATTGTTTGTACTTCAACTATTTCAACTGAGTTGTACCAAAGAGTGGTGGATAATTGGAATCAAGATGACTCACTCAAAGTTCTGATTGCCAAGTTGCAGGCTAATGCAAATGTTCAGGGTCACTACACTTGGTGTAATCAACAACCGAGGAGGAAAGATAAACTGATGGTGGGTAAGAATGAGGAACTCAGAAATGAAATCATCAAATTGGTTCATGAAGGATCAGTTGGGGGCCATTCAGGAGTAAAAGTGACTACTCACAAGCTGTGTTCAATGTTTTACTGGAAGAAGATGAGAAAGGATGTTAAACAGTTTGTCAAAGACTGTGATGTATGCCAGAGATTCAAGCCAAATTTGGAAGCCTACCCAGGGTTGTTGCAGCCTTTATCCATTCCAACTAGTACTTGGACAAGTATCTCTATGGATTTCATTGAAGGCCTTCCCAAGTCACAAGGTAAAGATGTTATCTTTGTGGTGGTTGATAGGCTAAGTAAGTATGCCCACTTTATGGCATTGTCACACCCCTTCACTGCATCACAAGTGGCACAATTATTCTTAGATAACATCTATAAACTGCATGGGTTACCTGAAAACATCATCTCAGACAGAGACAAAGTGTTTGTGAGCCTGTTTTGGAGGGAATTATTCAAATTGTTAAAGGTGGAGTTGAGAATGTCCACTTCTTATCACCCTCAAACTGATGGGCAAACTGAAGTGGTGAATAGGAGTTTGGAGTGTTATTTGAGATGTATGACTGGTGAGCAGCCAAAGCAATGGTGTAGGTGGTTGGCTATGGCTGAATGGTGGTATAATACTAACTTCCATACTGCAATTAACACCACCCCATTTGAAGCAGTTTATGGAAAGCCTCCACCCATTCATATTCCATACATTGGGGGAGAAAGTAAGGTGGAAATGGTGGACAAGACATTAAGTGAAAGGGAAACAGCTATTGAAACATTGAAGTTCCACATCAAGAGAGCTCAGAACAGGATGAAATCACATGCTGATAAGCATAGAACTGATAAGGTGTTTGAGTGTGGAGATTGGGTGTATTTGAAATTGCAGCCCTATAGGCAAGTCTCCATAAGGCAAGGGAAACAGAACAAGTTCTCTCCCAAGTTCTTTGGACCATTCAAAATCATACAGAAGGTGGGACAAGTAGCTTATAAACTGGAGCTACCCAGTGATTCTCAAATACACAATGTTTTCCATGTATCTCAATTGAAGAAATGCAGGCATCCTAGTCCAAACCAGCAAAGTGGAAGCTTACCTCCTTGTGACACCACTGGATCATTCATGGTTGAGCCAATTACCATCTTAGATAGAAGATTGGCAAGGAATGGTAATGTGGCTGAATTGGTACAATGGGCTAATGGAACAGTGGATGATGCTACATGGGAATCTATTACTGAACTGCAAAAGAGATTCCCAGAATTTGACTACACAACTTGAGGACAAGTTTGTTTTCTAAGGGGGATGGAATGATAAGCTACAAATAAGTTGTGGTTGTTTGGCACGTGAGGTGCACACGAATGAGTTGACTCAGAAGTGTGAGTTGCACGTGACACTCTCCAACAGCCATCAACCAACTTTGGCGCCAATTTCCCTTTTAAATACTTTGTTACATTTCATTCCAAATTAGCTTTTGTGATTAATACAATCTCCCTTCTCTTTTATAATCCTCTCTCAATAATTGTTCATAACAACTTTCTACAATTGATAATACAATCAATGATTCGGTGATCTTTTTTCTTATTTCTTGATTACCCTACTTGCTGTAATCCTTTAACGGATCTTAAGTGATCCCTATTGGTGTGTATCAAAACTGTGTGAATTTGAAGAAACAAAACTGCAGATCACTCGTTATAATTATACTATATAACTAAAGATGGGGAGGTGGCATGCATAAAAAAGGTGTACACAACATTTGTAATAAGAGTAACTATGCTGCCAACATTTGTACTGCACTGTTTATTCTATTCACACATACCATCCACATACACTGAGGAAACAAAAACCCTTCTATAATCTTCCACACACACTCCCCTTACTAGAAAATTCCACCGCCTCTATCTTTCTCCTCATCTTCTTCGCACACGCACATCTCACCGGATAGCGGGTAGTTTTTTTCCGGCGAGGCATATCCGGCCAGATCCGGTGATGTGGTAAACCCTAGACCTTCAATTTTTTTCAATCTATTTAAATAAACTCAATTTCATAGCAATCATCGATCTTCAGATTTACTCGAAACCCATAAATAAATTAATCGAGTAAATTTAGAAGATCGAATTAAGTAAAAATGGAGTCTGAGAAGAAAACGTCTCCGGTGTCGGATGTAGGAGCATGGGCGATGAATGTGATAAGCTCTGTTGGGATTATCATGCCTAATAAACAGTTGATGTCTGCTAATGGATACTCTTTTCACTTTTGGTCTGTTTCATTTTTCAACTTCAATTCTGTTAATCGTGGCTAATTGTGTTTTATGGTCGAAAATTGTGTAATGTTGACTTGGTTTTATAGGTGACTTGGTTAAATGGGTGTTGGGTTTATAGATCTATGAGGTGTATTAATAAAATAGTATTGAGTTAATTGGGTGCGTATTAGAGATCTGAATTGTGTTTTGGGGTTAAGTTAAATGTGTTTATTGTGTTGGTTGTGCAAGAATTGTGTAAATTTAAGCTGATTAAATAGATCGATTTATGAAGTGAGTATTAAGTTTACAGATCTACGAGCATACGCTCAGTATGGGTGGGCGATGTGATAAACACATTTTGTGAGTGATTTAGAGAAATGAATTATGAGTATGTTTTAGGCTTAGATTTTGATGATGTGGTTGCACTTAGTTATATAAGATTTGTGTAAAGTCGAGTTAATCTGAATTTAGAATACCTTATATGGGTTGGTTAATATGAATTTAGAATAGCTGATATGCTTACTTCTGAAATTAAGGGGGTGTTTGGATTACCTTATTTCTTGGCTTATGGGTTGGTTAATCTGAATTTAGAATAGCTGATATGCTTACTTTTTAGGGCGTACCGTTAGGATTGGATGTGATTTACTGTTGCGTTTTGGCACACGTTTCGTGGGGCAGGAGGTGATCCTATTAGTGCAGCTACTAAGATGTGACCGTCGGAGGATGGTACTAATTCTTTGGCCATGGCTAAGCGAAGAAGTAAGATCACCCATCTTCAGACCGCTTAGTATACTCCATGTAGGTTGTTGTCTACCTAAAGATAATGTCTGTTAATATGCTGTGTTAATATGCTGCAAGTGCTTATTATTTTTTTTTGCGGAATGCAGGCCAAACTAGGCTCCTAGGCTGGATATAAATATCGAACGTAAGTTGAAGACAAGGACAGAGGTATATTAGATTATTTGTAGTAGATTAGACGTGGCATTACAATTCATTTGTGTGAAAACTGATGAGTTTGGGGCTTTGGGCTATATTTGTTTAATAAAAGGTCAAATGGGTAAATAAACTGGCTACGAGCGACACGGGTCAGACAGGTATGCCTCGAACATCACCTCACGTGGTATGCTGTCACAAAAACCTGAAAAATCAGAGAATGTGCAAGTATCATATAATCAAATTAAATAAACCAATAGCTCAAAGATACGAAACTTGATTCTGTAGTAGCTTTTGTAAAAGAAATATTTTTTAATCTCCCTCACATAATTGGTAATAGTGAAGAACTCTATGGAATGTGTGGAGCATACCAGGTCACTGAAGACATCAGATGTGTTAGGAGCACACAAAAAATGTATATGTAGAAATGAGTGGTGTTTGGAATAGGAAACTGTAGAAATAAAGTGATTTTGGATCAGCCAAGTGGCCCAATAAGATGTCGTTAGATTAGGTTACTAACACAATAAGGTGTGTTTGCGTTAGGATGCTGCATAAATACGATGTATTATAATTACGCTACTACAGCAATAAGGTTTGTATGGATTAGCCTATTGCAGTAATAAGAAGTGTTTGGATCAAGTTATAACAGGAATAAAAAGTGTTTTAACATACTGCAAATGTACATCAGGTCATTATGTATTAACAACGAGGTTGCTTTGGAACTGAATACAAAGTTAGCATGCTGAAAACAAAGGAAACAAGTGAGCATAATGTAGAGAACGAAAGCAGATAGTTTAGGTAGTCACATATTGGTACCTTAATGCATGACAATGTGTCCTGTACATTACTCGCTGATATTTGGTGGTGAATCACAATCCTGCACCATATCACATTCAGAACTTTAATTAGTATATTGGTGTATTGCATTGGGGTGTTTGGAATTGCTTTTAGAATATGTTCAACAATCTCAACATAACATGTATGAACTGAACAATAATGAAAATGAGAAAAATGTCTGTCCTGATGCTCTAATTCGTGTTTGGTACCCATTTTTTTACGTACAGGTCATCTAAGATGGCTATTTCAAGAGAGTGTAATCTGTTTGCATTAAAATATAAAA
Organism: Artemisia tridentata subsp. tridentata; assembly: GCA_021014915.2. Lineage (NCBI taxonomy): Eukaryota > Viridiplantae > Streptophyta > Magnoliopsida > Asterales > Asteraceae > Artemisia > Artemisia tridentata. Next base: position 51,470,183 of record CP139506.1, on the reverse strand, counting down.
CCCATATATAACTTTAACATATTATTTCTTTAACTTTAAGGCATAACATGTTTTAAACATTACTTTCCAGATTAAATTGTCAAATTACTTAAGTCTACCGCAGCAAATATTAGTACCGCTACTGATCTACGAGGCAGTTATATTTATACATGTGCATGATATGTTTATGCACACGTGTCACTTTAATTTGTGTCTTTTTTAATATGTATTTCATATTATTCAGGAGGACTTTATGAGTGGTTCTAGAATGCCTATATCCTTGGCTTGCAAAGCAGCACGTCAAGGTCAGTATCAGATTAACTTACAAATGTTTCTTATTCGATTGAAAATGGACAGTCATTCTGAAACTTTTATTTATTATTGTTGACGCTATTAGATGGGGGCAGGATGAATTATGCTATATTGTATCCAGAAAATTGTGGATATCTAAAGAGAACCAAAGCTTTTGTCGAGTCCGTAGTTGCACATTCTGAAAAATATTGCAAGTGCACTTACGCATATAAGTTAGTATTTGTAAGTCCGTTAGCTATGGATATATTTATGTCGTTAGGAATGATGACTTTAAACTTTATAGTGACATATGTATTAAGGCTACAATTCTAAGCTTTTGCGCCAATTTTTATAAGTCTCTGCATCCGTTTGCATGATTCGGATGAGATGATGAAATTATGAATCCTTTTAGTCAAAGAACTTCAAGGCTGAAATGCGGCACAAACAAATATTGAATGAGTATCTTCTTGCTAACAATTGCATCTAAATAAACATATAATTAAAAATTGAAAAAACAAAAAAATTAAAAAAAAAAAATAAAATATATATATATATATATACTAAATACATCACGAAATAATTGTGAACCCACAAATCGTACAACAAAAAACAACTATCTGAATAACCCGCTGCAACGCGTGGGCTTCCATGCTCGTTATAACTATTATACAAAACCTGTGGATATATGAACAGTGTCTACAGTAAACTACAGTAGCAGGCCACCATGTAGTATATTATTCAGTTTCCTTTGGCCCGTTTAAGCAGCCCAACAACGCCCAAACTTCTAAAAAATTGCTCTCTCTAATATGTATTATAAATCTGATGTTCCAGAACCCACCAGACACAAACAGAAAACACTCTTCTCATTTGATCATCTCTATTTTCTTCAAGATCTAATATCATCAAACCCACCAATATCAAACCTAAAAAACACGCACACCGGATTTATAAATTTTATAGTAGTGTTGAATCGAGATCAAAGCTTCTCTTGAAGATCTAATATCATCAAACCCACCAATATCAAACCTAAAACCGTGAACGGCGTTTAAAAAAAACTCCCAACCAGTGTTTTCCGTCGAACGGAAAATGAATCAGGGGTTTTTTGGATTGGCTTATTTTACTGGCTCTCACTTTTTTAGGCCTTGAATTCGTCGGCTGTCAACACAAAACAAAGGTAAATTGTTATGATTTTTATTTATTTTGGCAGTATGAGGTGGTGAAAACTGATGAATTAGTAGAAAATCATGAAGCAGTCGAAGAAAAAAAACGAGTTGAAGTGGAAAGATGGACCAACACAATAAGATTGCATGTAAGTGATTTTAATTAATTGTGTTCTAGAATCATTATCACCGATTTGTTTAAATTTTGTAGATTTAAGGTTTTTGTATACTGGTGTAGGACATGGTGGTGAAGATGGGTGATTTGCTGTTGATGTCAAAACAGGTTTGTGTAGCAATTTATGTCATTTTCATGTTACAAGCAACCTTCAAAATATGGTTTGATGTGGTGCCATTTTTCAGGTGGCTGAATATTGGATTTAGAATACGATGCTGCAATTTTGCACGTGCCTGAATTTGGGGTGTGGATATGGCGCCGGTTGTTGGTGAATAGGCAGTTGCAATTGCTAAACGGGATGCAATTGGTAAGTACTAAGTTGCTCATTGAAGAGTAGTAGGAACTTGGGATGAAAGTTATGTAGTATGTTAACATAAAAATATTCTTGGTAGCCATTATATTAAATACTTTTAACTGGTCAGTTTTCTAAAGTTGATTACTTTTTGTTAACTAGATGGGAATGGGAGGTGCATTACAAACTTTATGTAGGCAGGCTTATGGTGCGTTCATAGAGCCAGGTCCTGAACACAAACAAATCTCACAGGTATGCATCACAGATCCTGTGAAATACATAATGACTACAGTCAACGTGGAAAGTTGTGTTATATAGTGTGTTTGGATAATGCTTATGCGAAAAATGTCTGATATCTTGGCATGAAACTTGCAGAGATTGTGGTATGATATCTTGGCATGATACTTGGGTTGTTTGGGACTTTTTTTTTTTTTTTTTTTTTTTTTTTTTTTTTTTTTTTTTTAATAATTATAATAGCTTATAGCATATTTAAATTGATTTGGGATATACATAAATTTTATGGCAGTGTTTAACTTATAATGATACTTTGTGATAACTTGCAGGTGTAGCACCTTCCAAGACCAAAAAGCATTGCATAGATGCTGATGTTACGAACAGCGTTGGGATGAACCACAATTGAATATACTCTCTATTCCCTTCAAAATGTTAAAAACTCAGGTAATGAATGGTCTTTTAACTCTTGATGAATTTGTAATTGGTTTGTTTGTAGCAAACTTTGGTCAGCGGTTGGTTTTACTTAATATTTCTTTTCTTTGGCAGGCTCCACTTGGATGTATAGCTTTTGGTTCGCCATCTACTGTTCATGGGTGTCGTAAACCATGGCGAGGCTTGAAAGGTGATACAAAGAAGCAAAAATATGATAATGTATGCGGAAAGAAGGTAGTGAATCCCATTGAGGTATGTTGATTTACCAAATTTGTGTAACTAAGCTTCGTCTAGGTTTCCCGATATAAAAGTTCAAAAAATAATTTCGAACAAGAATAGGTAGTTATGTTTATTTGTGTATTGACGTATTTAAAGCCTTAAAGGTGAAACAAGTATTTTGGGAGTTGCGTACTTAAGGGTGTTTGGGATTGTTTGATATTCTGCTTCTCTTCTTACTTTATAGCATAGGCATTTTTGTGTTATCCCAAATTTCTGCTTATCAGCTTACAGGTACTTAGTTTTAAACGTAAGCAGAAAATTAAGCAATCCCAAACACCCCCTAAACTATGTAAAATCTAGCCAGCACTTGATAAAATCAATTGCTTCCTGAACTTTTATCCAATTCCTAACAAATTGTATATTCAGAACTGAATTAATACTGGTCTTATTGAATAAACAGATATAGCTAACAACATTTATATACATGTGATCTATCTTTCAATAGTGAACAGGGACAGCATCACATGTAATTTTTATAAATGTGATTTGCTATATATGAACTGATGAAATAGTTCGAACGGGTTGAAACTTGAAAGTTATTAAGATTGTAGAGAAAGTATGCTAAAACGTTTTGTTTTATTTTTATTTGGTTTGTGGCTTTTTATTGCAGCGGCAATTCAGAACAACAATAGAGGATTTCGTCACCAACAAAAAGTAGCATGGTTTATTGTTTAACCTCCATTGGTGAGTTCATTCACTTTCTTTTTCTTTTTTTTTTTCATTTTGATGATTCCATGTAAATGGATTGCATGTCCATTTTGTGATTTTATTAATGGTTTTTGCACATTGGTTAATGGGTGTTTATTTCTGGAATTTTTTTGGTGTTTTTTTTTTATAAAAGATTGTTGGTTTTGCCCAAATCCAATTTGTAAGATTATTGACCATTACGAGACCAACTTTGGGTCACAAGAGTTAACATGCTCATTTGCTCTTATCAGGAGACTTTTGGTGGCGCATACTGAAAACAGGTTGGAATTTCTAATTGGGTTGTGGTGGTTGATGATATTCACTTCCTCCTGTTGTAAAAATAACGGTAAGTATTTTTAGTTGTATTTAAAAAAATGGGCTACATTAGAAGTTTAGAATGTTAGACTTCAGGATGCATGTTAAAGTGGAGAATATGTTTACAAATTAACCAAAAGCACAGCTGAAAATGAGAACTACATTTGATTAACGAACTTTAAATTTACTATCTCAAAATTAGTTAGGACTGGTGAGGAACATGTCGAATACAGGGAGTTTCTACATTTGCCTGCGCGGAAGTTTTTTTAAATTATTATGCCTCAAGGTGAACATTTGGATTAGTTTGTCATCTTTTATAGCTATTGAGTATTTATCTTTTTAAAATAAACACTTTTTTTTTTACGTTATTGTATCATTGTTTGCACAGAAAATCAACGACCGACTTCAATGGCTAATGCTGCAGACTCTAGCAAAGCCTCTAACTATGTGAGCCGACGTGTTCGCCCACAAAATTTCGAAGCTGCTTCTAGCGAAGGTGCAAACATATGTATCAAAACATGTATTCCTTTTGTAAAACATTTGCACCATAGGAGCAAATATAGCTTATCTATGTCAGTGTTCCTGTTGTTCATTGCATATGTTGCTTATGTTTCTGTAATCTGCAAATAGCCTTGAGCCTCTTTTTTGCCTTATCTTATGTATTCAATACACTAACTTTCTAATCTTTTGTAACAACACCATGGCTGCCATTTGATTTGTAATATTTGCTTCAAGAATCTCTACATTCCCGAACACACAACTCAATAACTTTATATTCAAACATCTCTCAGCAACGCGCGGGTTTAAGACCTCGTTCTTGAAATTTGGCGTGAGGTGAATTATAAAATGTGTAATGGATTAATTCTCTTTCTTAATTTTCCTTATAAAAGTAATACAGTATTAAGAAACTCGGTCAAACTCAAGTCGAGGTGGTATGGAACCTCTTCATAAAAAGGAGCGATAATCCAACTCGATGACGGGCATGATTTAACACATGCTTATTTGTTTAATTTTTTATGTTCCCAATAATTTTTATTTTAATTTGTGTCATATATAGTAAAACCTCTATAAATTATTACTGTTGGTATCGGGATATTTTATTAATTTAGCGGGATAATTCTACAAATAGCCCAGTCGCTAGAAGTGTTGGGCTTTTGAGGACCCAAAAAGTCACTTTCCAAAAATAGCCCTAGCAAAAGTCGCTTAAAATGTGGGAGTGACATGTGGCTGTGTACTTTTCAAGCGACTTTTTTTCAGCGACTTTTTTTTGTCTTTTTCCAGCCAAAAGTCAAACTTCAAAAAAAGTCAAACTTTTTTGCTGAAAAAAGACAAAATAAAAAGTCGCTTAATTGACAAAAAGTCGCTGAAAAAAAGTCGCTTGAAAAGTACACAGCCACATGTCACTCCCACATTTAAGCGACTTTTGCTTGGGCTATTTTTGGAAAGCGAATTTTTTGGGTCCTCAAAATGCCAACACTTCTAGCGACTGGGCCATGTCTATATTTTAGCGGGATATTATTATATTGATAAATTAATAATTTATTAATTTGAAGATATTTTACGTGTGGCCTTTAGATTTTCAAGTTCAATATACTCGTTAGAGATGATAAATAAATTAGAAAAACAAGTTTCAATAACATTTTATGAATTCACATTTACAAATTAATTGTTCGTCAAGTTCATTAATTTTTTAATAAGTAAAAAGCTACTTCATCGTACCAAAAACTTGATCCATGTTACCAACCTGTATTAGATTAAACATGATTAGAAATTGATCACTATAATGGCCATTGAAAAATATTAAAATCACATCAACTATGGCTCCTAATTTGAAAGGTGTTTAAAATATAAATGGAATTTTTTAGTTCTGGGTATCAAAAAATTATTATCTAATTATTTTATCGATTGGGGTCGAAATTTGTACTGGTCAAAATTGGGACCAGACAAATTATTAATTTTATCGAGGTTATTAATTTATCTTCTATTAATTTATAGAGGTTTTACTGTATATGTTTTATTATAATTGTTTAATTTTTCATGTTCCAAATAATTTGTAAAAATGATTTATTTTGTTTTTAACTTCATCTTAATTACATATAAAGATATTTTACAAAAAGATAAGTATATGGAAATGATTAAATAGTTTTCGAGATCGAAATTCGAAAATGAAAAGTTTACAATTTATAATTAACATATATTATATCTTGTTTGTATCTTTCTTTGAGTCAAATGCTTGTATTGAGTCGAGATAAGTTTTTGCAGGAAATACAAGTTTTAAAAGTTAGATTTTTCCATAAATTTTCCAGAAAACAAAACGAAAGAAATTTGTCAGGTTACCCTAACGGCGTCAGGTACGGCAGCACTTGTTTTTTCAGATTTTGTTTTATGTTGAAATTTAATTTTTGAAAATTTTCATAATTTTTAAATTTCCAGATTCTTATAAAATTTATTTTGCAAATATTATGTCTTATTTGCTTTATAGTTTAGTTAATAATGAATTCAATACATTGTATATTATATATACCGTCGATTTTATGCGAGGTTTCGTTTGTGTTTTCTTAAGATTTACATGTTATATTTGACAAAAGGCGGATCATTGGACTATTACATCTTCTTGGATGAGGATTTAACCGTATTTTCATTTCCATTCATACCGAGCAAATCACGTGAGTACTAGTTTCTTTCATCTATTTTATTTTTCCCTTTATCGTTTTTTGTACTTTTTTTACATTGAGGACAATGTTCTTTGTTAAGCATATCCGCATATATAGGGGTGGAAACGAGCTGAGCTGCTCGTGAAAAGCTCGGAATCGTATCGGCAAAAAGCTCGAACGAGCCGAGCCTAAACGAGCTCGAGCCTAAGCTTTATATATAAAGATTGATTAGGCTCGCGAGCCTAAACGAACCCTAGAAATGTAGACGTATATATATAGTGTATATACATATATCTATGTATAAACGAGCTTAAAAGAAATATACAAGCTCGAGCCTAGTATAATTAACAAGCCGAGTTTCATTTGAGCTTTATTTACTTTCAAAGATCATAGAAATTAGTCGCGCTCGAGCTTGTAAAATTTTTCACGAGCCGAGATCGAGCTAAAATATGAGGCTTGAAACGAGCTCGAGCTTTATATATATAAACGAGCCAAGCTAAAACGGTGGTAAGCTTGAACTCAACTCAACTCGTTTCCACCCCTAGTCATATATATATCATCACTCGGTAAGAAAAAACTCATAATTCATTATCATTTAACTGTTTTTCATTCTCATTTTTCAATTTAATGTTGTTCAAATTTGTTAATACAAATCAATGAGATGCGAGCCACACTGAAGAATTCATTGGTTAAGATTCATGTATTATCATTGTTGCACTATTATAAACACGTGCATATAGTCGGGCGATGGTCGGCCGCGTTGCGGCCTCGCGGATTTTTTGACGTTTATAATTGTGCGGTTTTTTTAGACCTCTTTTGAAATACTTTCATTAGTACCTTAGAAGTGTAACTGTATAATTCGAAAACAAAAAAACATGCAATGCAAATTCTAATTACAGATTTCAAACAGTTTGTAACAAATATCATACAACCAAATTTCAGTTTCTGAAATTTCATCCAAGAAGACCATATATAGTTAGATTGCTAATTCGCTAGTGCATGAATATATCGTAAATTACAATTATCAAATCATGGTATACTACAATCAGAAACGTTAGTTCACAAATAGATATGACCTAGGAAACTGAAATTAATAATAACAAAAACATTTTTTTAAGTTAATATAGTTCAAAAGTATCCGAAACATCTTACCTCCCGGTCGGCGTGCTTCCTGCATCGATGTTGCTGTGCGCCTACTGGTGGCATTCCATCTCTCCACTCAATCGTACATGGTCTTTAGCATCACACTCAACAATGATATCAAGTATTCATAAAATATGCAGAGTCAAAATAGCGAATTCTACTTATAATTGGACCAATAAGTACAGATTTAAAAAATTAAGAAATAGTAACCTTAAAATCACGCACTGTCAAAACGTACGCATCTATTAACATATGCAAGGCTTCTCTAGCAGTGTCTTCCCTTGCGGTAATCCTCTGCTCCACATCCAAACCTCTGAATAGCATTGGGGTACTACATGGATAAATGGTACAGATTCCAAGTATATCAAGTTACTCAGTTTCAAATATGTTGGTTTCAACATTTACTTATGCATGCAAAAATAAACCTTCAATAGCAATGGAGGCAATGCAAAAATAAACTTCTAGCATTCATTTGATTTCCTACCCAACATCTCAAGCATGCATTCAGGTTGTCTTCTAGAAACATACAAAGCCTCATGCTGTGTATTTATTTTTGGCACCTCTGTCAAGTTTCTTAGCATCCTCCTGAGATATATGATGCTAAATATGAGTCGAAATCAACTGACCTCACACAGATTACATAAACCAATGCTCGAAGACAGACACATTTACATGGAATATGAATCATATGATGTCGTTGTAATCAAGTAATTCCTTCCATTGTTTCCCAATGCTCATCTATAAAGAAGGTAAAATAATCTTATAAACAAACATAGCAACTAATGGTTTGTGGCTTTTTAGAAATAACATAGTTATAAAGAAACTATTTGATAAAGTTACCAACTATAATTTGCTCCGAGTTTAGTACCTGAGCAGCCTCATTGGCAGCATTCTTAGTCCAAAGAGCTATCTTTTCCTGCCTTGATCAACATTTAGATACCTGCTTGCCCCTTTCCTATTTCGGACTACAAACATAAAAATATAACTTTAGTTCTGTAAATGCAAACCTTCATTCTTTACAACTATGAATAATATAATCTGATAGATATTTGAAGTTTTGAACCAAGAAAATGAAACAGTTGATGATAAAACATTTGGTCATAAAACATTAAAAAAAAACATTTTAAACATGCTTGCTACATACCAATTGGAATACTTTCACATTCAAATTCGAAAGATTTCGCACTTCATGAAAGGCGAAGTATCACAGATAACCCATTGTCTTGTGAAGCGTACTTGTTTTTTGCGTTCCGGATGACCAAATGGTTGAATACCTAACCAAAATACATGGGTGTAAGTCAAGTGGTAGATGCTTCAAGTCACATTAAAATAAGGTGTCAATTTGTAGTGGGCTGTGAGCTTGCAATTTAAAATTCTATAAGACTGTTTTGTCGTGAATATGTATTCTGCAAGCTCACTACATCTGGGCACGTACTTAAGCGATGGATTGACACATGTTAACAGAATCGATGCATCTAATATATTGAATTATCGATTCACATCGTTATGTTGATGATCTTGTACTATATCGATGCATCTGAAGCTCTTAAAATAGGTTACGATACTAACATTTTTTCTTATATTTCTGCATACCTTTTTTTTCCTTCTAAATATGAGTACAGTAACAGCCCGACTTACCTTGGGCCAAAGAATGCAGAGTCACACCATTCCCCTGCAAATTGCACCCGTGTTATATACTTACAACTTTAATCAAAACTCAACAAAGACGTGCATATTCTAATACCAGGTGTTATATCAACTAAATTTTAAAGTATATAATCAACATGAAAAACGTAGTACTATTTGCTTATAAGAAAAACCCAAGATTATTGATTATAGTAACCTCAGTTACGTAAATAGTCAGCGATTTTAATTTGTTACGGAAGACCCACGAAACCTATAGTATCGAACAGAGATGAACATGCCGAAGGTTGTGCCGCTGAACCACCTAAAAGAAGGGACTGGTATACCTGAAACACAAATGTAAACTTCCGTTAGAACCTAATCAAGTCTTGCATATCATTAATCTTTGCAACTGCAACTCAAAAAGGTTCATTATCAATTTATTTTCTTTGAAGCCAATCACTGAACAAATCCATTCAAAGCAACCAAGACAATACTGAAACGATAAAAGATTACCTGATTGCGTATAAGGAATATGAAGCAACGATAAAAGAATACTCAATCAGCAAAAACGATCATAGTATAAAGCAACGAACCTCTGTGCTTTTGGTAAAATTATAGCTTAAAAGCAACGAACCATTTGTATAAGGAATATGAAACTGGCTTGCTATGAGTCAATGAACGTGTTTGACTGGTATTTGCACGTGTACCACTTAACCTCTGTGCTTTTCTTTCATCAGTAACTGTGTAAACATTAGCAGGCGATTGAAAATTTATTGTCTATCAAGTATCTACAAAACAGAACATTACGAAACCGATACAATCATTGTGCCAGTAAATTTTTTATGGAACTATATTGCATGATATGATAGTACTTTGAGTAATACAAAATCCAGGAAAGTGAGTATGTTGTCAAACCACATGATACATCGCGACACCCCAATGACCAGTCGACGTTGTCGGTATGCCCATTTAACTCAAGATCTTTAGCCTTGGTCTGTAACCACCTATACCATATAACACACAACATCGTAAGATTTTAATTATTGACCAATTTGAAACCAAAGTAAATATGCAATAGTACCACGTATATAATATAGTCAGGTACTTAAAAGGTAAACTAATAAGCTTAAAACATTCAACATTCAACGAATTTACTTGCCTTCAGTCATATAAGATCTTCGACTGCCGCTAGCACATAAACTGCCAAAATCATTTTTTGCTCTTTGATAATTGACTGCAATAACATAAGGTTGCCGACAGTTAGTACAACTCAAGTGATTGTCCGTGTATTGTGTCAATAAAACTGTTTCAAAATGCTAATATCCATACTACTTAAATGTACACATTTGGCAACATTGTGTAGGCCACCCATGCTTCTGAAAGAAGGACACACTGGTGCGGTTGTTCCCTCAGCCGTGCTGACAGTGAATGAATTCTGGTCTTGTTGCTTTATGTTCAGGATAAGAGATGCACCTAAACAATATATCCTCATAGACATTATATACAAACATAAGTTCAGAAGTCGTAGCGTGTAGACTTTTTATCCAAGTCGCGTAACAACTCATACTTCGTTTATAATATATTCGTCAACAGGTCTAAACCTACACAAACGAACCAAATTAATAAACTTTATTAATTGTCCTTATAAAAAGTTGAATTTTACACAAAAGTGTATGGAAACTGATAAACCTTATGGTCCCTTAATTTGGGCTCGTCAGCAGTTTATAAGACTAAGTGGTGGTTTGTGCATATAGAGAAAAGGACATATTTCTCAATATAACGATGCACAATTTTACCAAACTCAGACGCCCCACTTTGCCCAAATACATAAAGAACCCATGTCAAGCTCACCTTATTAGGCGTCATTCCTTGGCAGTACATCGGTCCTACCTTGGCCAGTACGTTGCGTCCATGCATCATTTTCATGAGAACTGCAGCTGGTATTTACTCGTCCAACGAAGCCACCTGTTCCAGCAAATTGTAACTTAAATTAGGCATTTTGTAGTAATTACTTATACTTTTCAGAGAGTTCTAAAGTCAAAGATATCAAGGTTTGAATTTTAAAATACAACTCTTGTTGGAATGTAAACCTATATGGCTATAAATTACTCATAATGACCCAAATAATGCAAATCTCATAGTTGCTATTTACACTTTCACCATTAGTTTTATTTAAGCTTATCTATCACAGTACATGCCCAAATAAAGATGTCCAAAAGGCCAGCTGTTTTCCACTGCTTCATCACAATCTTTAGTTTTGTGTTATTATGGGGATGTGTATACGCAATGGAATAAATGAATAATCCTCTTCCACTGGGAATCAAAAATAAAAATAAAAATAATCTACCATTAACTTGTTTAGGTACATCACCCAAAAGATTAAGCTGTAATCATACCTTATTCCTTATACTAAATCTTCTGTAGCCGCAAAACCCAACGATTTTGTAAGGAAACTTGTTGCTTCATATCACCCGTACCTAAAATAATAAATACCACATCAGCCGGCCCGCTTAAAATTAGGGCAAAAAAGATTACGAAATTAAGAACCATTAAATCCATACCTGTTATTGGAAGTGGGTTCGCAAATTTAGGGCGCCATACGCCGACCTTGGCCACAACAACGAAACCCTGATTTGGAGGTTTAGGAATGGGTTTGGTGGATGCAATTGCAGGTATGTATGAGTGAGGCGGTGAGATTCTAGCGTCTTCTTCATTATCATATAAGATGGATTTGGACCAGAGGCATGGATCAGTGGCAGGACTTGTAGCCCAGAAAAAATGGCGGGAAGATGGGCTAAGGGGAAAGCCCGGTCTGGTACTGTAATACTGTAGAATCAGCGACGTCGTTTTAAATGTGTTTTAATATATATAGTAATTTGCATACAGTATATTTTAAGCAACCGAGCATTCAGTTGCGTTTCATTCTTCAATGTGTTTTTGCATATATACTAAATTATTTGAAATTGCCTAGTGTATTTGTAATGTGTTATTCCATTTTCACATATTTATGTTGTTATGCAAAATGTATGTCTTATTTTTGATTTTGTCTATAAATATGAAATCTCTCTTCATATCTTTTGAAGGTTGTTTTGAGAAACAATGATGCCTCAAATCCTTCACCAAGTGAAAACCGTAATTGTATGGGACATTTCAGAACTTGTATGGGACTAGCAATAAAAACATCGCGAAGTGAAAACCGGTGGCGCGGCCTTCGTGGATGGAGGTTTTTTCTCGTGTCTTGGGTAATCGTAGTTGGCGCGAGTTTTTTTCTAACCTCTCTTGCTATCCTCGTAGTTAAAGTTCTGAGTCGTTTCATTACGTGTATTAGATATCGTTGTTACTAGCTATCGTTTGTTTTGTAGCGTTGTAGCTTTGTGTTTCGTTGTATTTCTCTTTTAGACTTGTTGTTTTTCGGTGATCTCTAGTTCCTTGCTAGTGGTTCCGTTTTTTGTTAATATATTTTCTGCCGTTCTAAAAAAAAAAATCCTTCACCAAGTCCTCTTGCCCGTAACATAAGGTCTATAACTATATATGCTTGCACCCATCAAGTCCCCTAGGCCCGATATTGTATTTGTATTGTATTTAAGCCTAACCCATTAATGTTAGTCTAGAATAATCATCTCTACATTTGTACAATATATATATTGATTAGTGACTTAATAATAAAGCAAGGAAATTATACCTTCTAATATGGTATTAAGCAAATCAAAATTTCCTCCTATTTTATGTCAAAATTAATCGGATCTCTCCCTCTCTTTTCTCCTAAAAATGATGATCCCCTACAACCCTAACTTACAAATTCGGCACTAATGGCAGGAGATGACAACCCTCCACCACCTCCTCCTCCACCTCCTACAGCCGATAAACTCATCCCTTTTAGTATCACTAACAAAGTTCCTGTCAAATTAAGCCTCGAAAAACACAAATACAATTCTTGGTGTTCATTCTTAAAATACATCTTGGAAGTCTTGGACTTAAATCCCACATAGAAAGCAAATCATCCGGAGAAGCCTCGTCTAGTGATCCTGATCCGGAATGGTGCAAGCCTGAAGATCTCATCAAGATGTGGATCCTAGGATCCTACGTGATTCACTTCAAGAACAAGTAGTCTTCACACCGGGCAATGCAAAGGACTTATGGGACCATCTTCAAGGGTTATGTAGAAAACTAGAAGAGGGGTTGAATAGTTTTACCGATTAAAACTGTGTTTTAAAACTTTAGATTGACTTATGTCAATCTATTTTGGTTTGTGTTAGATATTGATAGTTAGATACATAAATATAAAACTAAGCTATGAGATAGAGATAGAGAGACACAACCATAACACAAGTATTTATAGTGGTTCGGCTACAAGGTTACCTTCCTTGCCCTACTCCACTCCCCGAGTACCCAAATCGAGAGTTCGTAAACACTACACAACACATACTCCTTAATATGGTGGAGAAGCCTTCACAACGTCGTTTACTTCTTTCCGGTACAAAGCTAAATACCGAGCTCTTCCACGAGGTAGAGCCAAACCTTCGTCGCCTACACTTTATCCGGTACAAGGCTAGATACCGGGTTCCATTACAAGGGAGGAACCACTACACAATCAACGCATCTAGCACAACACAGCTTAGGCCAGCATATGCCATATGGATTTTCAGCATTGACCATATGCTTCTGTCAGAGTATAAATGTGATTTTTCTAGTTTTTGGTCAAACTTCTAGAAATCATATCCATCAAACCGTAAGTCGTTAGAGGCTGTGACACCCGTCATTTTAAAGATAATTTAGTCTACTTTCATCTAAAAATACTTTTAAGGATTGATTCGTTATAGATTTTTGTTAGTTGGTTAAAGAGTAATAGAAGGTCCGTTTTAGTCAAGTCTTTTTCGCGCAAAAAGTTTTAATTTATTGTCAAAGCAGGCATAGGGTGTAATAGTAATAATTCAAATAATGAAATCATAATTTTGAGAAAGGTTACATAGCCTTCTTTCATCATTAATCATGTCGGTAGTTAGGCGTCCCTCAACTTCCATACAATATGAGAAAGTGGCTTTGGTGAGTAACTTCACGAGCCCCTCTTCTTTCCATGTTGGCTTCAAATTAGCTTGCTCTTCAACCAAGGTATTATCCAAGAGCTCATCAATTAATTCATTTGGAAGTTCAACTAAACTTTGGTGGATATCAGGTGCGTAATGTGTGTCATCATGTGGTGTTATATTCATGATAAGTTGTAGAGTAATAGGTTCCACCACATCATCCTTTTGCTTTGTAACCTGTTTAGAAACACTAACAAGATCATTAGTACTAAAAATAAAAGGAAAGTCAGGGGTGTTACCAAATTGTGTAGATTCCACATGAGCTTGTGGACTTGATTCTTCCACCTGTAGACTCTCATCTTCCATCATCTTTAATTGCTCCTTTCTTGGTTCCTCTTCTCTTACCACCTTCAATCGTCCAGGGAAAAGGATAGGTGGGTGATACGGTTCAACCACAGGTGATGGCATATGTAATCCTTCCATAATATATGCCCAAAACCGTGTTAGCCTTTCTGAGTCTGTGAGATTTAGATTCCTATTTTCATCCTTCATAGGAAGGTTATCCATTATTACCATGTCATCATTAAACTCCTCATCATGCATACTCCGGAATTACTTATCTCATTGTCTTGTGGTTGTGAATAAGGTGAGAGTAGGGTATCCAAATGAGGTAAATCCTCGTATATTATCGCATCAAACCGTTCATCATCAAAATCTTGGTCCCTATTCAAACTATTACCTCTATCCAAATTATCCAACTGCTACTCAATAGTTTAATGATCATTTTTCTCTTAATTCAATGGTGGAGAAAAAAATGGGAAAAGAAAGTCCAACTCGGGTACATTATCATACCTAATAGCATCAAACCCTTTGAAATCAGAAATTGAACACTCTTCATGTCTATCAGATGAATGGTCTAATGGTGATACACGACTATATACGATCGCGGGGTACTCATCATTAGCTTCCGTATACAAATCATCTTCATCATCTAAATACCATCCATTAGAATTATATTCGACAATTGGATATTCTTCCTCTTTGGACTCCGTGTAATCCATATCATCATTATTAACGTACCACTTTTCTTCACTGTATCTTGCATATTGGCAATGGTAAACCTGACCATTCTTAATTGCCATATCAGATTCATATTGGACATATTCTTCCATGGTCATTTCATCAATGTTTTTCTCAACCACCATGATTTCCTGAAAAAACAAATAACCAAGAAGACAAACAATAGACGAAACAAAATATAAAAATAATAAAAACTAATTAATCCCTAAAAATAAAAAAATGAAAAATATTTTTGGGTCACCGAAGGTTGATACGCCGTATCCAACAGACAATGGATACGCCATATACAACTCTGGTAAATACGTCGTATCCAACAGACAATGGATACGCCGTATTAACTTCCTGCAATAGATTTTTCAGAATATTTAAACATTAAAAACCAAAAAAACTATACTAAAAAAAAAAAAAATTAGTCACAGAACGTCAATACGCCGTATACAACGAACTTTTATATCCCGTATTGAAATCAGACAGATACGCCGTATTCACAGACAAGAATATGCAGTATTGCCTTTCTGAGACAGAAAAACATAATGCAAACAAACTATCTAAAATAACAAAACAAACCAAACATACAAAAACAAACTAAAAATAGAAAAATACTAATAAAACTAGTAAAAAGATAAAATCACTCCCCGGCAAGAACGCAAAAAACTTGATGTGTGTTTATAGATCTATATATTTTATACCAAGTTTTATTATTTGTATTTTGCCAAACTAACGTATAGACTAACACTAACGAGCAGTGTACCCGATCAATGTAGCTAGTTGGGTAAGTACGAGTCGTTCGTCAAGAGTGAATATCTAATATACTAATTCTAAAGGTATGCTACTTTACTAAATTAACCTAAACTAACGCAAAATGGGGGTTCATCCTGAGAAACTGGCACAAGTTTGGTATTCTAATAAACTAATTAAGCAAGACAAACGATAGAAGTAAGAAAACACTAAATCAAGATAGGAAGAACGTATTAACCAAGTTTATTCAATAAAATGCTATGATTTAGAAGGAGGGAAATAACGTTGGATGAACGCCTTCATTAGGAGATTCCACATGTAGATGGTTTTGGTTGGCAACCTATCAATCTGTTAGTGCAAGGAGTCTCGTTTGTTTTGATTGATGACAAACATGTAACTTGATACATAACGTAAAATGTACAAGTTACTTGTAATCATATTTTGTCTCAACATACATTCAACACCTCTCGACCTCTCGAGTCCTCGTATGATACAACACAGGTTCGTACATGTTTGTTATGTGACATTATGATCAAACCCATAATAAACCATTTAAAATGTTTAAAATACGGCTAGGTCATTAAGTATTTTAAAAAGACTAACCATTCTACTTTGAACCTCATTTCACATTTTGCATATACAAGTACTTTTACTTGTACATCATGTTTCCTAAGTTTAATAGGATAAGTACTCTTTTGATGTGAAACTAAGATAAATGTGCTTACTCATGAAAATGATGTTAATGACATAGTAGCATAAGTAGTTTAACATCTTTAGTAGCATAAGTATATACATGTTACTTATAAATGGTACATACATGTTACATACATGTTACATTTACATGTTTACATTTTTATTCTTAAAATAGAAATATGAACATGACATCATTGCATACATTATTTAGATATCTTTAGGATATCTTAAAGATTTAGTAAATATCTTGGAAAGATCTTCAAGCAAAGAATTGGATTTTGTAAAATCTTGGCAAGATTTGAAAAGATTTTTAAAGATATTCTGTCAGGGTCTGGCGGAACCAAAACCCATAAGGGACGGACCCCTGGATTTGGTTCCGCCAAATCCGTGGGTTGGTTTTTACAATTTGCCTATAAATAGTAGCCCATTGTTTACCCATTGTTTAATCCACTTGAACATACATTCTCTCTACACATTTAGATCAGTAGTAAACCATGTAGAAACATACATTAATCACCCTTTCCATCATGATCATAATGTTACTAACTTTCATTATGTTGTAAGCATACACTCCTAATGATCCTGTGAAGCAAGCTCAGAGATCGTGAGTCATCATCTATCATAAGCATATCATACCTCCTGATCTACCAAAAGACTTGGAGATCTTGAAGTCATCATCCACCAAAGTATACCAACATATGAAGATTCAAAGGCAGTTAACATCCTCAATGTTTGAAGACTTCTTATTCAAGAAGTTCATGTAGATTCCACATACATGCATATATGAAGATCCATCACAACAAGTTTAGGGAGCTTGTGATCTTCATTCATTGAAGGCTTCCTATCAATGGAAGTTCATTTAGATTAGCTATTCATATCCAGTGGACATTTATGTCATGGATAATTATTGTAAACATCATTGCATCACAATCTAAACATCAAACTAGATTAGGTGGTTTATGTGTTTGTGCCATAAAATACAAGGTTTTTATGTTGGGCCATAAAACATACCAGGAGTGGTTGTACCCTTGTAAAAGAACTCGACATCTAGCTTAGTGTCGGAAATTATATAAGCGACGTCAGGTTGGTTCTACCTCGAACTAGAACCCGGTATTTAGCTTTGTACCGGAAAAAGTGTAAGCGACGGTTGTAAGCTTTTCTCCGCCGAGATGGGAGCTTGTTGATCTAGTGAAGTAACTCTCGAGTTGGGTACTCGGGGAGTGGAGTAGGGCGGAAGGGAGCTCCGTGACCGAACAACTATAAATCATCGTGTTCGGTTTAACTTAAATAAAAATCCTAATATAGCCCCGACAATGGCGCCAAAAACTTGATGCAGGATTTCTGACCAGGTTTTAAATTTATATTAAGTCTCGTCTACCTATGGTCTACCTTATGCATTCACGGGCAGTGTATCCTGTCGTGTATAGTGTAGTAATCGGTAAAGCCGAGGTCATCTTAAGAGCTATGTGTTTATGTATTCTAACTTAAGTTTAATGTCACGTTTTTAAAACGGTTTATGATTGTTTGATTAATTAAACTAAATGAACAGAAATGAAATAACGAAATTAAAATGAAGTTGTGAACAATAGAGAGAAATTGTACTAGCCTAGTTGTTAATCCTACATTGCTATGGCAATGTTTTCTAATTAAACTTCCTATTGCTTAAAGTGGGGCATAGAATTCGCTAGACTCATATGGTCAATTCGTCTAGCCTATCTCCCTAGATTCCGTCCAGGACACCAAAGGTCTGGATCATTATGGTTGTCAAGGCTTATAGGTAAACTAGTTTGAGTCATTAAGTGCCACTACATGCTAGATTAATTCTTTGTGTGATCCGGCCTCTCGGATCTTAGACCACACATCTAATTTCTTAAGTTCATCCAACCCGGAGGGTGATCATATGGTCAATTCGCACGCAAGGGATTTGGTAGTCCTATGGTCAATTCTTACCAACCCTTGCAACATACTACTCTAGGGTCCTATGGTCAATTCTCCTAGAGTGATACATACAACCGACCTTCAAAACTACCAAAACTAGAGGATCTCTCGAATAACTAAGCATGCACACACTAGAAACAATAATAAAAGTATGAAAACATAATCAAGACAATATAGGAATCATAACTAGGCTAGCACCAAAGGTGCATAGCCGATCATATTAAAAAGTACAGCAGATTCAATTTTTTGCATGTAAATGGAAGACATGGAATCGTAAATGTAATAAATAAATGAATCGCTAAAACTTATGGTGTTATGGCGTGATCTCTCCCTTGGAAATGCTCCGTATGCTGCTGTGGATTGTCCTTCTCAAGCCTCGCTTCGTTCTCTGACTTTTTGTGGTGTGGAAGATATATCAAATGCAGAAATTAGGGCTGGTATTTATAGGCCCGTCGAGGCTATGGCGTAACCTTGAGTTGTGGTTACGCCGTAGCTAGTGTAATCCTCGGACGATCTTATCCATAAATAACGGTTACGGCGTAACTTAAAGGACTAGTTACGTCGTAATCTTTGGCCGCGACAACTACATCGTAACCTTCATGTATAGCTACGCCGTAATCAATCTAGGGTTTTCTTTTACGTCATAATCTTCATACTTTAGCTACGCCGTAATCTCGGTAAAATCTTGAACCCCATTCTGTTTACTAGCTACGCCGTAACCTCATGTGTTGGTTACGGCGTAATTCCTTCATTCACATGAATCACGTACTGTGTAACAATTACGCCGTAACCTCTTGTGTTGGTTACGACGTAACCTTCTTTTCCATAAAATCTTCTAAGTCTTTAAATAGTTACGGTATAACCTCGTGTGGTAGTTACGCCGTAATCTCCAATAAGCGTTGACTTGGTCTTCATTTATAAATTCATAGCTACGGCGTAAGTGGAGAGAGTAATTACGCCGTAACTTCTTCAAGCATACTAAAAATGTAGAATCTTGTAAGAGCTTTTCCAAATCTGCGTCTCTTTTGCTGCGATGCTCACTAGTAACCTGAAAATGAAATATTAACAAAATCAAAGTATATATTCACATAAAACGATACAATAATGAGCATATTAGGGGGAAATTGACACTTAAATATCATGGATCATTATTGTAAACATCATTGTATCACAATCTAAACATAAAACTAGATTAGGTGGTTTATGTGTTTGTGCCATAAAACACAAGGTTTTTATGTTGGGCCATAAAACATATCGGGAGTGGTTGTACCCTTGTAAAAGAACTCGACATCTAGCTTAGTGTCGAAAATTGTATAAGCGACGTCAGGTTGGTTCTACCTTGACCTAGAACCCGGTATTTAGCTTTGTACAGGAAAAAGTGTAAGTGACGATTGTAAGGTTTTCTCCGCCGAGAAGGGAGCTTGTTGATCTAGTGAAGTAACTCTTGAGTTGGGTACTCGGGGAGTGGAGTAGGGCGGAGAGGAGCTCTGTGACCGAACAACTATAAATCATCGTGCTCGGTTTGCGCTTTCTTTTACTTACAGCTTTACTTTTATGTTTGCATTATGTGATTGCTTGTGTTGTGACTTGTTGATTATACTTGTGTGACAACATGTTTTAGTTTATGCTAGTCATAAACTACAATTGACATCTTTCATATTAGAACAAGCTAAATTGAAAATTTGATACAACAAGTTTTAAGTTTTTATAACGGGAACATATTCACCCCCTCTACGTTTTCATAATTGGTATCAGAGCCTCGTGGCTCTTATTTTCAAAATAAATGGTTTTTAAAATGGAGTACGAACCACGTATCAAATTACCATTGAAGCGGAATATAATATGAAAAATGTTTCGCTAAGTATACTTAGAAATTTTATTGTTAAATGTTACTTTGTATACAAGCTTGAAGATGTCTTTAGAAAATCAAAAGAAAATATTTCTCAAAAGAATTAAGTGTCAAATTGTGTGCTTAAAACAAATTTAAGAAAAATACGATTTTAAAAGGAGTGTTTGGGATAACTATAAATTTAGTTGCAAAATCCTTTTGTAAATTATTTGATAAGTCACAAAAGTTGAAATGATGCTAAAATAAGAGATATTTGTATATGTTAATGAAATTAATCAAGCTTGGTATACATCGTCATATTTAAACACAAAGTGACGAAAAGTATCTTTCTTTTTATGCTATGTGACTACTTGTTGTAGTTGTTTGCATACATGTTGTTGCTTGTTGAATGTTGTGATTACATTTGTTTGTTTGTGATACATAAGTTTCTTGCCATGATTTTCATTTGCTTGTTTATCAATTTCTTGTTTATGCACAATAGGACATTTGGTAGATCTTGTGCACTAAGTTGGTAAACTGTTTATGTTTTACTTATAGACTTAGATATTTTTATTTGCATGTGTTATGTGAAAACCTTGCATAACTTACTTAGGAATGAGAACTAAGTGAAACTAGTTAAGTGTCTTGAAAAGTATTGTCTTGCACAAACTCTCACTTAATAGTTCAAGTATTAAAATGTGTAAACATGTAGTATCTTTGAAAAAGAGTGTTTGGTACAATCAAGTTGAAACAATGATGTGGTGAATTTTTATGTTTGTAGGATGTTATCTTATTGTTGAACAAATACTTGAACTAACTTGACAATGCAGGATGATAACACTTGATGTTATCAATTTTCCGTGTTTAAGCCACTGTTTGGCTTAACTTCCATATATGGTAAGTTCAAAATCGTCCATTTGATCTATATGTTACCATGTGTTAGAACATGTGTTTTTGTTTTTAGTCAACCACAACTAATTAATTACATATGATTTAGGAAAATTTTCGAGATTTCAACGGGTTTCGGGTACTTAGAAATGCCCTCTGTAAAGAAATTTTGATCGGCGGATATGGCGGAACCAAAATTCAGGTTCCGTCTGTTGAAATTTTTGGCTCCCCCAAAATAAGCCCCATGGATTCCGCGGAACCAAAAACAGGGATCCGTCTTTGTTGTAGATTGGTTCCGCGGACCAACAGTTAGATTTTTAAATTTTCGTTTAAATCCCGCACTCAAGATCACTCACTTTTATCACTAGGATTCTTTTCACTAATACTCACTCATATTAGGATCATGACATATCACTTACACCAATAGGATAATCATCTCTAATCATATTCTCAAATTTCATGAAAATGCTCCAAGGTACCTTTCTCCATAAATGGAGGAACCCTGAAATTGGTTCCTTGCAATCCGTGGACCACTGAGTATTTGTGATCATTACACACACTCACTGCATTCTTTCGTCCTTTACTCATCCATTAGCTTGATTTGTTAATTAACAACTTCCTAACAAATCCAAACTCATTGTTCGCAAAGATATCATAGATCACAAGTCCAACTCATGACTGTAGATATTATCGTGTATTCACATATGTTGCCTTACTTGGTTAACATGTCATCCGATAAAGATTTACATCGAGTCATAACTCACACTTAGTTTATTGATGTATTATCAAGTTTTGCTATCCTTAAATACTATCCAATCTCAACAAAGTAGGATTGACAACTTAAGTATTTCGTCCGAAATATTCAAGTAAATTTGACTTACGATTGTAGTCATCAAAAGGCATATCCAAAAGAATCAACACCCAAGTATTTTAACAACGTATGTTAAAACACTTATCCTATCACCTAAGTACACTTGTTCATTTACCTCTGTGATATGGCCCTAAGCTTCAAATCACATCACCCATTAGTTGTACCAACCAATGAACCACAAGAATTAGTCCATTCTTGTTGTCTTCAACATCTATGAAACCTAAGTACTCCCATAGTACAACAAACCCCTAAAATACCACAATCCTTACCATCATTTGAATCCATTGAGTGCATTGCCCAAAAATCCCTTTGTCCAAACACTCATACCAAATCAAATGCACATTAAACAAACTCAACCATACTTTACCACCTATAGGATTAGAACCTTCATCATCAAATGAGCATGATGCTCATATTCATTGTTTATCAAGTTCCACTGAGTTTAAGTAGTACCTCTTTCACAAGTTATCAAAGTATTAGTAATACTTTGTCGTTAAACTTCTGCATAAGTATCATTAAACCTTAAATCAACATTTTAACAACATATGTTAAAATGCAATCTCAAAGCCAACCTCATGCACCCCAAGTGACGATGACTCTTGAGAAGTATACATAAGAAACTCAAGTGAATTTCTCTTGTCATCATTTAGGATAGAACTATCAAATTCAAACACTTTGACTTCATTTAGGAAAACATGATGTTTCGGAAAACATTATGCCTAAGAAATCATGCGTTTAGTTTTCATCTTGTTAAAAGGATAATGTATATCCTATGCATCATTCTCTTCTTGCAACATGAACGGTTATGTCACAAGAAATTTCATTACACCTCATTAGCCAAATGATCTTAAACAAACATCTACAAGTTCTATGAACTAGAGCCTCCCCCTCATCTTGTCATACTTGTTTTCATAAGCATGATGACTTTATCCCATGAGATAATCTTACCTGTTGAAAGATACTATATGTGTCTATTTCCTTTCCAGCATACATCATAACCAAACCTTGCTCATAATCTAGTTCAAACCTTGTGCATATCCTACACATCTCTAGAGCATACACAAGATCTATAAAAGTTGGTAACTTTATTTAGATACTTGTTCCAAAGAACTTTCTTAAGAACGTTCTTAACATATTCGATTATCACACACAAACACATCTCTTGGTCTTAGATGATCAAATCACTTGCATAACACATACTTAAACTCAACATAAAAGATGTCACCCTTTAGATCATTCAACCTTAGATTCCAAACACAAATATTAAAATCTGTTGACACATATTTGTCAAATTCCCGTGTATAACATGACATCTTCATCACCTTAGTTTTAATAGAAATAGTTGAGTCTCATTAAGCCAAGTATTGG
The DNA here is from genome assembly GCA_021014915.2 of Artemisia tridentata subsp. tridentata. Lineage (NCBI taxonomy): Eukaryota > Viridiplantae > Streptophyta > Magnoliopsida > Asterales > Asteraceae > Artemisia > Artemisia tridentata. Next base: position 51,446,488 of record CP139506.1, on the reverse strand, counting down.
TGAACTACCATATTTTATATACTTCGATAGGCAAAAATAGGAATTCCTATCTTTCAGACATGAGAATGACTACTGGAGAACCTATTGCACTAGAAACTCAATTTAACCTAACGGTTAAATTGCTTCCAGCAGAGAAGTTGGGTATGTGGAATCACCCGTAAAAATGGTCGTGTTTAGCCTGAATTGAGCACCGCTAGTAATAGTCTCATATTTATTTTCCAACTTGAAAAATCTTTATTCCTATACTTGCCTAATGTAAGTATTAAAATAAGATATTTTGCCGCGCCTTATGAATATTAATCAAACAAGTGATAGATGCTACTTTTATTTCTTTAGTTTATTAGAATCACTTGCATCTTACATACACGTGTCAATTACATGTTTTTGTTTGATATGATTAAGTATCTTGACGTTATCAAGATAACTACTTGATTGATAATCAAATGAGTAAACCTTGGAAAGGTTTTGTCTACATGCTTATATACTTCACGTTAACATGATTTATGTGATATTTTCATTCTTTTGCAATATGATATTTCGCAAGATTAACATGTTTATTGTTAACTCATGATATGTCATATATGGTGTTGAATAGCTCTTGTCATTAGTTGACATTCATTGAGCCTTTTCGTAGGATAGCCTAAATGACACAGACTCCAAAATGTTATAATGGTTTGCATGAATCTGTCGTTTTACTTCTTTTGTGACTTTGTCACACTATTTGTTTTCCATGTGTGTACCTATAACATGTCTAAGTGCTTTTGGTATGATAAACATTTAGAAGTCATTTTATTAATTAATGGGTAAGTATGCTTAAGTAACTAAGCCTAACTTCAAAACAATTTCACAATGTAGTAAATCAAACAATGTCATGCTCTCTTGCAATATGATTATTTGTCTTGATGCTATGTGGTAGCTTTTTGTCTAGTAGTTGAATATTTTTTATATAAGATGTTATGATTTCTATCATAATCACATCTTTTGTCATTATCATGTTTGTATTGTAGGTTGATAACAAATTACTTGTTATCTCACTTCGTTATGCCTATTATGCATAATTGTAATCCATTTCACTTGCATATAGTTTTTAAAACTAATATGATTAAATTTCAGAGGCTTGGAATTTGTGTTTGCATATTTTCAATCGACCTCTTTCCAAATAGCATTATTGCTTCCGCTTTCCTAACAACATCTCCATCACCTTTTAGTTATAACAATACACCTCCAATGAGAAAACCACATGCCTCGTCATGCGATCATCTCGCATTGATAGAGAAGAGCTACGTGACTTCAAGGATGAAGTTCTTTGTAAGCTAACCAACATCCAAAAAAAAAAACATTACTAAGCTCATCGCTTTCATTAACCTGCAACATATCCTAAACACTTTACCTTCATTCTTCATTTGATGCATTACAGATTATGTTGAATGTCCACCAATTAAGGGGGAGAGAAATTCATTCACATAATTGTCTTTTCACATTAAAGAACATGTACTCATGTTTCAGTTAAAATCAGTTCACAAAACCACAAGTTTTTCAAACCTTCTTAGCTCAACATCACAGTTTTGTACCAATAACTCGTTAAGTGAAAAACACATCATGTGTTTGACAAACCTCTTAAACAAGAAGCATTAAGTCTCCTTAGACTTTGACTAGGATTAGTGAAACCAAATCAGTTGTTATAAGTAATTAGACCTTAGCTTGAACCTTCGTTTGATCAAAAACGACAAAACATGACCAAATCAATTCTGGTCCCACGGTACCCTTCGATAAGACGGACGAAACCAAAGATTTGGTTCCGCCCAATCTGTAAACGCAGCGGAATATAAGTTGGGGTATTACTTCAAGTATCACAGTCATGAAAATAGAAAACGACTCGAAAAGAGACGTTTTAAATAAAATTTGTTATCATTCATTTATTTAAATCAGAGTACATAATACAGGCCCCAGCGGGAAGTTTCGAAGTACGTTATAAAAGTTACATTATTCATTGAATGATAACAAAATGGACACTCTTTTTATAAGAAACGTCCACAGCCACTCCGTGCCAAATCAAGCTTCTAGTTACCTGAGATAAAACATGCTAAAAAGTTAACACAAAGGTTGAGTGAATCCATAGCGTTTAAAGTTATAATCAGTTTGAACACAAGCTAAGCAGAAAGTAAATCAGTAATATTGCAGTTCAATATATTGCCCTAAGTCTCATGACACGCAAAACGTTAACTGTGGATCATCATAGTTATAAGCTAATGATGTATATTACTACATAATTAAATGAAGTAATTTTTCCCCCGAGTAGGAGATTGTCGGTCTCTTTATTGATCTCAAATAAAATGCATTTGGTCACGTTACGGTAACACAAAGGGGTTGTCAAACCCAATAGATCTTGTTGGGAATTAAATATTCTGAAGACTAAGTATCGGGAATTTCTCTCAAGTGATTAATTCTGGTAGCTTTAGTGTTAAGTCTGGTGAGTAACAAAGTTAAGTCTGCTGGTTAAATAAGGTTAAGTCTGGTCTTCCAATATTAAGTCTGGTGGTTAAGTCTGCTTGATTAATTCTGGTGAGTGCCAAAGTTAAGTCTGTTCTTCTAAAGTTAAGTCTGCTTGCTGGATGGATAAGTATAATAAAGTCAATTATATACGGTAGATAATATCTTACCCCATGTGATCAGTCATTATGTTATATTCTCAGAACAAGTTGTAAACATAGATACATGTTGTATCTTAGTTACTGACTCACATAAGCTAGCAAGTAGTTCGACAAGACTTGACAAGAATTAACAATATTGTAAAGATCTCCTTGGACTATAAAAGGAGATCTCAGCTTAGTCATATGTGTGACTAATAGAGTGTGTTTTTAAGTGATTAAGTTTTATATGTTGAATAAGAACATTTGATAAAACTTTCATATTCATAACTGTCAAGAACAAGAACAATCATAAACATTATCAATAATATTGAATCCTTTGATATTATACTTTCGGTGTTCATTGTTCAATATACACAAGCATCACTATTCCATTTCCATAACCAAAATAACCTTCTAAGTGTGATTAAGTAGATTCCGCATACTTAATCATATTAACTCAACTTATCATATACACAAAGCAACAAAGGTTTAACCACCTTATAGTGTATCGAATTCCTCTCAATTGGTATCAGAGCAGGGGGCTCTGGATCTAGGAAAATAAAAAGTTTTAGCTAAAGAAAGAAGAAAAATTCGTTTTGCTTAAATTTTTCAAAACTGTTGCAGAAACAGTTAAGGTATGAATTTTTAGTTTTCTTTCTTAGTTTACACACACAAAGGGGAAGAATCACACACAAAAGAGAGTTGGTTCTTAAAAGATAACAGGCTTGTTTTTATTTCTTATTGGAGAAGAAGGTAACTTGTTACTTATTTGAAGATGAAGTGGAATTTTTCAAGGTTGTGCTCTTATCATATCTTAAGGTGGGTGTTACACTTTAAAGATAACTTGTTCGTTCGTTCAAGTGACTATGAAATGACAAACACTTAAAGGTGTTACATTGTAGTACTCAGTGTCTCATAGAAGATGAGTTTATTGTCATGAGATTGAGGTCTCTTAATACATGGGTATTTGTTCGAAGTCAGTTTTAGTACAAGACATAAGACACAACATTGGTTTATAATAAAGCTTGTTTCACATGTGGAAGTTTTGACCATCTTACAACTTTCTGTAACAAATGGGTATTTGGGTATGAAAACAATAGGGTGAATTTCAAAAGGCAAACTCCTCAAAGTCACTTTCACTCTAGTTCAAATCTTAATAGATCAACACCCAAAATAGTTTAATTAAGTCTGGCTTAAAACAAGTTAAGTCTGCTACACCATTTAAGTCTGTTTACCCAAAACCAATAGTTAAAAATGCAAAATCAACTTTCAAATATGCATTAAAAACTACTAGAAGGCCCATTCAATCGAAAGCAGTGGTCCAAAAACAAGTTTGGAAAATTAAGGGTACAATTGCAAAGCCAGCCGTTAATTCTGCTAAGCAAGTAGTTAATTCTGCTGCTTGGAAAAATAGGGCAAATGCTGTTAAGGCCTCATCATGTTGGATTCTTAAATCAAATGTTGCATCAACTGTTCTCAAGAGATTATATTTCATTGATTCAAGAGGCATATCCAAGTCAGTAATGGCTTGGGTCCCCAAAGGAAACTAATACTTCTTATTAATGTGCAGGAACATTCAATTGATAAACAAGAGGATCAAGGATACTCAGATAGTGGATGTTCAAGCCACATGACAGGCAACAAGTCTTATCTCTCAGATTTTCAATCAATAGATGGAGACTATGTTACATTTGGAGGAGGTGTTGGTGGCAAAATTTTCGGTAAAGGTACAATTAAAACTGGAAATTTAGATTTTAAAGATGTGTACTATGTACAAGAGCTAAATTATAATCTTTTTAGTGTCTCACAAATGTGTGATAAAAAGAACAAAGTTCTTTTCTGTGATACTGAATGTCTTGTGCTTTCTCCTGATTTTAAGATGCCTGATGAAAGTCAAGTACTTCTTAAAATTCCTAGAAAGGGCAATATGTACAGTGTTGATATGAAGAACATTGTTCTTAAAAAGGCTTTAACTTGTCTTGTTGCAAAGGCCACATTGGATGAATCAATGTTATGGCATAGGAGGCTTGGTCATATTAATTTCAAAACCATAAATCAGATTGTTAAGAATGGTTTGGTAAGAGGTTTACCTCAAAAATGATTTGAAAATGATCAAACATGCATTGCTTGTCTTAAAGGCAAACAACACAAAGCCACTTGTAAGCCCAAAATTTTTAACTCTATCAATCAATCATTGTTTATGCTTCATATGGACTTATTTGGTCCTACAAATGTTAGAAGTATGCAGCATAAGAGATATTGTCTAGTTATTACTGATGGCTATAGTAGATTTACATGGGTTTTCTTTTTAGCTACTAAGGAAGAGACACCTAGCATCCTTAAGACTTTCATTACAGAGATAGAAAACCTAGTAAGCAAAAGAGTAAAAGTCATTAGATGTGATAATGGGACAGAATTCAAAAATAGAGTTATGGATGAATTCTGCAAAGAAAAAGGTATTAGGAGAGAATTTAGTGTTGCTAGAACTCCACAATAGAATGGAGTTGCTGAAAGGAAAAATAGAACACTAATAGAAGCTGCTAGAACTATGTTAGCTGACTATAAGCTACCTATAAATTTTTGGGTTGAAGCAGTCAACACTGCTTGCTATGTCCAGAATAGAGTTTTAGTTGTCAAACCTCACAATAAGACATCATATGAGCTTTTTAGAGGTAGAACTCCTGCAATAGGATTTCTTAGACCTTTTGAATGTCATGTGATAATTCTGAATACCTTAGATTATTTAGGAAAGTTTGATGGCAAAGCAGATGAAGGTTTCTTAGTTGGATATTTTCTCAATAGCAAAGCTTTTAGAGTATACAACTTAAGAACTAAGAAAGTAGAGGAAAACCTACATGTGGAATTTTTAGAGCATAAATCCAATGTAGAAGGTCAAGGACCGAAATGGATATTTGATCTTGAGACTCTAACCCATTCAATGAATTATGTGCCTATTGCTGTAGCAACTAATGAATTTTCAGGTTCAAAAGCTGATGAAACTTCAGATGAGGCAAGGTTAGAAAAGGAGACAAATCAAGATTATGTGATGATGCCAATATGGTCAAGTACAAGTGTGGATTCAACTTCAATAAATGGTGAATCTTCTTCTGGTAAAGCTAAAGAAGATGTTGAAGATAAACACAAGGAAGATGGAACAAATGATCAAGAAAATAGTTCTGCTGTTGATAATGCTGGTGAAACAGACTTAACTGAAGAACCAGAATTAAGCCCAAAACGATCAGAAAACTTATAAGTAGTTGGTGTTCATAAGCTCTATTAAAGTTTTCAACAAGTGGTATCAGAGAAGGGGGCTCTGGATCTAGGAAAATAAAAGGTTTTAGCTAAAGAAAGAAGAAAAATTTGTTTTGCTTAAATTTTTCAAAACTGTTGCAGAAACAGTTAAGGTATGAATTTTTGGTTTACTTTCTTAGTTTACACACACAAAGGGGAAGAATCACACACAAAAGAGAGTTGGTTCTTAAAAGATAACAGGCTTTTTTTTTTATTTCTTATTGGCGAAGAAGGTTAGTTATTACTTATTTGCAGATGAAGTGGAATTTTTCAAGGTTGTGCTCTTATCATATCTTAAGGTGGGTGTTACACTTTAAAGATAACTTGTTCGTTCGTTCAAGTGACTACGAAATGACAAACACTTAAAGGAGATACGTTGTAGTACTCAGTGTCTCATAGAAGCTGAGTTTATTGTCATGAGATTGAGGTCTCTTAATACATGGGTGTTTGTTCGAAGTCAGTTTTAGTACAAGACATAAGACACAAGATTGGTTTATTCTCTTTCATCATCAAGTTACTAATGGTTGGTTTTTCTTCATCAGTCATAAAAGCCTACAGAATTGAAGATTCAAATGGTTAACATATGGGTTTCAGGGGAAGCTTAAAATGTTCAGATGTTTAACCATTTATTATATTTGTGCATCACCACAGGGAAAGTTATTGATTCTTACTACTGTTGATTAGTGTTACTACTGATGGTTTAGATTTTTACTGTCTCAAGTTCATTTTTAGTGCGGAAAACTTAATGGAGGGTAATTTGAGACATTAGAAAGATAAATTAGATGTGTAGTATTAGTTCGAAGTTGTAAAGATCATATTTGTAATATTCTCTATTTGTTGATAACAAAAATGGGAAGAGTTGTGGTGGATATAATAGATTAAGGGGAAGACAGTATGGTTTCATTAATGGTGAGATTTAATTATCTCAATTTCTCTACTTCGTCTAGGGAAATTCGTACACAAATGTGTTTGTTTTGTCATCATCAAATAGGGGAAGATTGTTGGGACTTATATATTCTATAGATTTGATGATACAAAACAAGAAGAATGAAACATTAATTCTGGTTGCAGGAGTGGTTAATTCTGGTAATTACCCAGTTAAGTCTGGTGGTTAAGTCTCCTGGTTAAGTCTCCTAGTTAAGTCTCCCAGTTAAGTCTGGTAGTTAAGTCTCCCAGTTAAGTCTGGTGGTTAAGTCTGGTGATTACACAGTTAAGTCTTCTAGTGTATCAGGTGCTGCTATGAGTCATACTACTGCTGGATGGATAAGGATGAAGAAGATATTATTTATAGATAATATCTAGATATTTGTTCAGTCAACAAAGTTGTAAACAAAGATACAAGTTGTATCTTAATGACTGACATACACAAGCAAGTAGTAGACAAGACTTAACAACTTTGTAATGATCTCCTTTGTTCTATAAAAAGGAGATCATAGCTTAGATACTTAGTATGTTTTATGTAGTGTTCTAGTGTGCTTAGAATTTAAACACCAAAGGGTGTCAATATGTAAAACATCAAAAGAGTGTGTGTGGGAACATCAGACAAGGGGTCTGATGTTGTTAGGTTTGTTTAGCCTCAAGGATCATTGATCCCTGATTAGAGTGTAATCGTGCTATACTTGATCACATAGCATTGGGGCTGATTTAATAACAAACAGAGAAGTTGGAAAAACCTTGTTGTGATAGTATTGTATTCTTTCATTTGAATATTCCGCCAATATTATCATCGTACTTATCATAGTTAAAATCCTAGATCAAGGTCTAACAGCCTTGAGCCTAAAACGATCAGAAAACTTATAAGTAGTTGGTGTTCATAAGCTCTAAATAAGTTTTCAACAGATCTATTCACAATATTTGCGCTCACCCGAAAGTGATTAATGGTCCATGATGGGAGGTCTTTTAGGCAACAGGTAACTTAGGCAATATTAATTAGGAAAGCATACAGAAAAATACTTGTGTTCGGTTTTGTAGCATGTATCTCCCCACAAATTTGGAAAACGTATAAAAAGTGGGACTATGAACTCACCTTAGCCGTCTGGATGGAAAACAAAATTAAATAGATTTGATAAACGTCTCCGGCACGTGACCTGGGTTGGTATGTCAAGTTTCAGTAATCGTATTCCAATATATATATAAGTTTTAATATTTGTTTCGTAACGTTTTTGGTTGTCGAATAAATGTTTAATTGAGACAACATGAAGTCTCTTCAAAAGTTGGATAAGATTTTATCTTATTTCTCATTTTTATGTTTCCGTTTGTTTGTTATCGAGATAAATGTATTTCGTTTATTAGTTTTTATTATAAATATATATTCAAAATATATTTCTAATAATAATTATATAAAGTTACGCTTTTTACCCTTGTAGTTTCATATATTGACAGTTTATACCCCTGAACCTTCATAAAATGACAATTTTTACCCCTGAACTTTTATAAAATGACAATTTTTACCCCACAACTTTGGTGAAATGACAGTTTTTATCCCTGTAGTTTCAAAAATGACAATTTATACCCTCAACTTTAGGTCGTTGGCAAAAATAGTCCTTGGTTTAATAACTTTGAGATATTTAAATTTTTGGCCAAATAAAACTCCATCTTTTGGTTTTGGCAGGTTTCACCCCTAAACTTCAGATCGATTTCATTTTATGTCCTAGTTAATAAAAACAATTGGAGTTTTGATAGTTTCTACCCTCAAAGCATTTTATTGTTTTCATTTGTGGTCCTTATTTCTCTTTTACGCATTTTGAGTCTCGAGAAAAGGCACAACTTGCTACGACTCCTTTATACATGTTATTATAAGTTTATAAACATCATTTCTACAAATTATCAGCTCATGATTCGAGCTTATGAGCTCGAATCAATTTAAAATGGTGCGTTCGAAACAGTTTGCGATGGGCAGAAAAGAACACCAAATTTAAGCGAGGCAAAGCAAGGTTTTTATGACGTTATTTTTCCTATTATTAGCTAGCTGGGTGGTCGTTAAGTTGGCCAATTTTCAGAATTTTTAGAAGTCGTTTAGTAGTCGCAATAATTATGCAAAGTTGGGGCGTTGGGGCTGTTTGCGACAGAAAAAGAAAAGGAAAAATATGTTGGTTTTTGATTTTTAAAGGTTCTAACTAGTTTTTAATGCATGATATTATGATCATTATTATGAATAATTATGTAATTATATGTGTGGCTATCCATATACCTTAACCTCCCTAACCTCTCATCTTTTGTATTCCCTCTTTAATTGTTGTACTAAATACTTTGATTGTAAGAACCCTATAAATAGAGGTTCATTTGTAGTTTGTGAAGATCAATGAAAATGCATTCCTCAATCTCTCAATTCTTCTAGCTTATACCTCTTGTCGATTATCGTTATTTTGTAACACGTTATCAGCACGATTTGATTCTTTCTTTTATCAAACCTCGTGACACGATTACAACAGGTATTGACTCCACTCACTGTAATTGTATATCATTCTCGTATGTTATTTATTCATATCATATATTAGAATCATTGATATCCAATACTGTAAAAGAAGTAAAGCCTTATTAGTTATTACCGTAAGATTTGATGGTCTTAAGAAAAAGTTATAAAAATGAATGAAAAAAAAGGATTGCATGCTACGTTAATTATATGACATTATAAGCTTAATTTGTACTAGAATTGTATTAACAATATACATTGTTTAATTATAATTAGATTTGCGATCTTGTTATGTCTTCTCGAAAAGTCTGATTTGGTTTTTATAAGCTTAATTTGTATTTTGCTAAGAGGGATTTTTGATGTTATTATATTTGTAACAAGTAATCACTTTGAATAAATCATTGTTTAGGAAACAGTTATAAGTTTAATTGATTTATATTATATACGGGTTCATATAAAGATTGTGTAGTGTAACATTGTAACTATATAAACCACTACAAGATGCTAGAGATTCACGTTAACCATAACGCATGTAATTCTTGATCATTAAATGTATTCTTTTATTATGTTTAGTTATTTACAGTGCCCAAGTTAAACGGGTTCATTACAAATATTAACTATATGTTATTCTTTGTTATATTATTTTGTGATCACAGTATATATCTTATACTTTAACATCACATGCTATGCAATCATTTGCTTAAAGTGATAACTTAATGTATTTCTTTTCTCTAAGTAATTATCTTAGTTGATTTCACGAAAATTGGCCTATCATTGTTATCTAACGAAACTATATGTCTTTGTGATACATGGTTGATATATGTTTAATGGTTTGATTTTTCTAAATCTATATAACATAAAATTTGCCACGTACACTTATCTATATAAATGTCATGTTACATAATGATGTCATTATCAGTGCTTGTTTTATTTTGATCGGAAACAATTGGTTTAACTAACATTCTCACAATTTATCATAAGCAAGAGTGACCCGATGCATTTGAATTAAAGTATGTATGATTATTTGGTCAAAGTTGCCAACTTTTCTATATGTTAATGTCCATTAAAACCAATGAAACAGTTGCATGTGTGGTTAAAAGATCACTAGGATACAATTAACTGTTTACGAATTCGGTTATTAGTGGATAAGGATTGTGTTATTTACTTGTTACTGATATGCTATCATTAATCATGACTTGATAATTGAGATGAGATAGTAACCTATAGCTTGCGATTATCATATTTGGGGGAAAATGAATTTTCTATCTTGAACTGATTGAATAAGACATGCATTCAATATTGCAATAACATAATGCATGTATTGAAATAACTATGTGAAACGCTCATCTATATGTTTGGAACGGATAGTTATGCATGTATATTATGTTTTGACTTTGTCATAATTTTGCATATATCTTGCTATGTTTATTTTCCAAGTTTGATTATTAGTTTAAACCAAAAAAATAATGAAACGAATTATAACCTGCTGAGCATATGCTAGTGTTATTTTCTTATAATAAATTTGTATTTTTTGAAGAACATGGATCAACTAGCTACTTTGACTACTGATGATGGAGATGTGTGTCTAGTGGATAGTGCAACTACACACACAATTCTTAAGAAGAGAAAATATTTCTCTCAAATAAATATACAAAAATCGAATGTTAACACTATATCTGGTAGTGCAAAATTGATCGAAGGATCGGGAAAAGCAAATATATTATTACCGGGAGGAACACTGTTTAAAATTGATAATGCATTATTTTCCCCCGTGTCTCAAAGGAACTTGTTGAGTTTTAAAGATATCCGTAGAAATGGATACCATATTGAGACAACAAGTGAAGGACAAATAGAGTACCTTCACGTTACAAATATGATTATGGGTAAAAAGCGTGTATTAGAGAAATTACCCGCATTTTCTTCCGGTTTGTACTACACTAAGATTAATGTAATTGAATCAAATGCAGTCATAAACGAGAAGTTTATAGACCGAGAGAATTTTATTGTTTGGCATGACCGGTTGGGCCATCCCGGGTCAACAATGATGCGAAAAATTACAGAAAACTCATGTGGGCATCCTTTGAGGAACCATAAAATTTTTCAAACTAAGGATATTACATGTGTTGCATGCTCACAAGGAAAGTTGATTACACGTCCATCACCGGCTAAGGTAGGGAATGAATCCTTTAATTTTCTGAAAAGAATCCAAGGGGATATATGTGGGCCCATACATCCACCTTGTGGACCATTTAGATACTTTATGGTTTTAATTGATGCATCAAATAGATGGTCACATGTGTGCTTACTATCAAGTCGCAATCTGGCGTTTGCGCGACTACTTGCCCAGTTAATAAGACTTAGAGCACATTTTCCGGATTATCCAATAAAGAAAATACGTTTGGACAATGCTGGTGAATTTACGTCTCAAACATTCAACGACTTTTGTATGTCGATTGGTATAAGTGTTGAATATCCAGTAGCTCATGTGCATACACAAAATGGGCTTGCTGAATCGTTTATCAAACGAATTCAGATGATTGCAAGGCCAATGATAATGAAAGCAAACCTACCAGTTTCTGCCTGGGGCCATGCAATTTTACATGCAGCAACACTAATTCGTATCAGGCCAACAAGTTATCATACTTCCTCCCCATTACAATTGGTTTTTGGTCAGGAACCAAATATTTCCCATCTAAGAATTTTCGGTTGTGCAGTATATGTCCCAATTGCTCCACCACAACGCACAAAAATGGGACCTCAAAGGAGAATGGGAATATATGTTGGGTATGATTCACCATCTATAATTAGGTATTTAGAGCCATCAACGGGGGATTTGTTTACGGCTCGATTTGCTGATTGTCATTTCGATGAGTCAGTATTCCCAACATTAGGGGGAGAAAAGAAACAGCTGGGAAATGAAATAAGTTGGAAAGAATTATCATTATCTCATCTTGATCCTCGAACGAAAGAATGTGAACAAGAAGTTCAAAAGATAATTCATTTACAAGGGTTAGCAAATCAATTACCAGACGCGTTTACTCACCTTAAAAGGGTAACCAAGTCACATATACCAGCTGTTAATGCTCCTGTTAAAATTGATGTTCCTAAAGAACATTCAGAAATTGCTAATGAGTCTAAGGCACGCCTAAAGCGTGGTAGACCAGTCGGTTCCAAAGATAAAAATCCTCGAAAGAAAAAGGGAGCATATAATCAAGATGGTCAAGTCGAGGTTAAAGAAACATCAGAAGGGTCCTCTATAAGGACATTAGACATGACGGTTCAAGATGAACCTCGGGTACCCGAAAATGAAGAGATCTCAATAAATTATATCATGTCTAGAAAGGTATGGAACCGAAATGAAATTGACGTCGATGATGCTTTTGCATATAATGTAGCGCTAGAAGTTATGGAAAACGATGAGGATCAAGAACCAAAGTCAGTTCCGGAATGCAAAAATAGAAATGATTGGCCAAAATGGAAAGACGCAATTGAGGCAGAATTAAAATCTCTTGAAAAACGAGAAGTTTTCGGATCGGTAGTCCGTACACCTGAAGGTGTAAAACCCGTTGGGTATAAATGGGTCTTTGTACGAAAACGAAATGAAAGAAATGAAATTACGCGTTACAAAGCACGCTTGGTGGCACAAGGATTTTCACAAAGACCGGGTATAGATTATGAAGAAACTTATTCTCCTGTGGTGGATGCAACTACGTTTCGTTATCTAATCAGTCTGGTAATACAAGAAGGACTCGATTTGCGTCTAATGGATGTTGTGACAGCCTATTTATACGGCTCACTTGATGCAGAAATCTTCATGAAGCTTCCAGACGGGTTTAAGCTGCCTGAATCATGTAAAACAAGTTCTCGAGAACAATATGCAATCAAACTGAATAAATCTATGTATAGGTTGAAGCAGTCTGGGCGAATGTGGTACAATCGCCTTAGTGAATATTTGTTAAAGGAAGGATATAGAAATGATTCTATTTGCCCATGTATTTTTATAAAAAGGTCTGGATATGAATATGTCATAATTGCTGTATATGTTGATGATCTGAATATCATTGGAACTCCAAGGGAGCTTCCAAAGGCAGTTGAGTGCCTCAAGAAAGAATTTGAAATGAAAGATCTCGGAAAAACAAAGTTTTGTCTTGGATTACAAATTGAACATCTAAAGAATGGAATCCTTGTCCACCAAAATGCATACATAGAGAAGTTACTAAAAAGATTTTATATGGAAAAATCCCAGTCCACCAAAATGCATACATAGAGAAGTTACTAAAAAGATTTTATATTGGAAAAATCCCATCCATTGAGCACCCCAATGGTTGTGAGGACCTTAGATGTTGAAAAGGACCCCTTTCGACCTCCAAATGACGACGAGGAAATTCTTGGTCCCGAAGTACCTTATTTAAGTGCCATTGGGGCATTGTTATTTCTTGCGAGTCATACACGACCCGATATATCATTTTCACTAAACCTATTGGCAAGATATAGCTCATGTCCAACAAGGAGACATTGGAATGGGGTGAAACAAATATTTCGATACCTTCAAGGTACAAAAGACATGGGCTTATATTATACTAACTCATCCGAAAGAAATCTAGTTGGTTTTGCAGATGCAGGATATTTGTCTGATCCCCATACCGGTCGGTCCCAAACTGGATATGTTTTCACAAGTTCCAGTACTGCCATTTCATGGCGTTCCGTGAAGCAAACAATGAGTGCCACTTCATCGAATCATGCAGAGATCTTGGCCATTCATGAAGCAAGTCGGGAATGTGTATGGTTAAGAAATATGATACAACATATTCGTAAATCATGTGGTATTTCTTCAAGCCAGGAAGCTCCAACAATCGTGCATGAAGATAATGCAGCATGCATTGCTCAGCTTAAGGACGGATACATCAAAGGTGACAGGACCAAGCATATTCTACCAAAGTTCTTTTTCACTCATGACTTACAAAAGAGCGGCGACATTATTGTTCAAAAGATCCGTTCAAGCGAGAATTTAGCAGACTTGTTTACCAAGGCACTTCCCACTGCAACATTTAAGAAGTTGGTTCACGGCATTGGAATGCGAAGACTCAATGAACTTCAGTGATCTAATCATCAGAGGGAGAACATACGGGCTGCACTCTTTTTCCCTTAGCTATGGTTTTTTCCCACCGGGTTTTTCCAAGCAAGGTTTTTAACGGGGCAGCAAATCTAATCGTATGACAACTAATGATGGATAGCCAAGAGGGAGTATTATGAATAATTATGTAATTATATGTGTGGCTATCCATATACCTTAACCTCCCTAAACTCTCATCTTTTGTATTCCCTCTTTAATTGTTGTACTAAATACTTTGATTGTAAGAACCCTATAAATAGAGGTTCATTTGTAGTTTGTGAATATCAATGAAAATGCATTCCTCAATCTCTCAATTCTTCTAGCTTATACCTCTTGTCGATTATCGTTATTTCGTAACAATCATAAGTATATTTAAATTATCCCTAGTGTATTTTAGAGTCCTTTGTTAAATCAAAATAACACAGGGTGCGTTTGGTTTTTGTTCGACAAAAGAAGAAAGAAAAAGAAAAATAGATTTTAGTCATTGCTTTCTATTAGAGGTTACTTAGTAACATTTTTAGGGATATTTAAAGTTTACAAAAGAAATGAAATGAGGCTAGATCACTTACTTGCTTTATAATTCGATTTAATAAGGATTTTAGTGAAATGGCTAGAAATTGAAACACCAAGTGTTCTTCTCCTTTTTAAGCCTTCTCAAGTCCTCTATTTAGCTTCTAAATGAGTTGTAGGATCAGTGGAATGAATGAGAGTGGGCTGTTTTGTAACACCCCCAAAATCACAATATTCGCGGAAGCATACACTTTGGGGTGCTACGTGGTTGATAATCATCACACAAGATATAGTGAACGGATTAAAAATCCGTTTTAATATATATTACATAAGTCAAGTCATGTAGCGATACATAAAAACCATTTCAGATGAAAATGAAGCCCATTTAAACAAAAGGTCCAGTTGTCAGAGTAAACGCATTAAAAACATTTCCATCATTTATTGTGACCGACGCCATGCACTGCACCCAGCTAAACGCACCTCAGTTTCCTGAGAAAAACATGCTAAAAGTCAGCTAACGCTGGTGAGTTCATAGGTTTAAATAAATAGCACACATGGACCAATAGCAATATCATAAAACAAATCAGCAGATACAAACTATCCGTAATGCAAACACTAAGCCTCATCCTACCGAAACTAAGACAATGCAGCACGACTAGCGTTAGCAAATAAATAAGGGTGCCCGCGAGTGTTAATCCCTAGACACCCGGCTAAAAACCCGAATGGTATACGTTCGCCTTGGCTATGCCGAGCCAACCGAACGGGGACGTCACTCCCAATAGATCTATTTATAACAACCGGCTTCCCATCAGGAATTAACGGCAGATGATAGTGGGCACAAAATGGGATTCAGCAAACTTAGGTTTCTGCATACTAGTGTGATCTTAAAAGCAACTTCAAATCTGGTCCATGAAAACAGTTTTGCATGTTTCTCACCCCAAGCTTATAAAACCAAAAATCATATAAAAATATGGGGCTATAAACTCACCTTTCAAATACAGCAATTCAGCAATCAATCAAAATAATGCAACCGCGCCGATCAGCACCCTAAATTAGTACGGTAAGTCTTACAAAAACGTTCGTGTCTCAAGTGTCTTTATTTTATTTGAAAAGTTTTACGTTTGACCTGTGCTCGTGTATTTCTTGCTTGCTGTGTGGTAAAATGTATTTCGAAACGATTTATTATTGTAACTCTTGGGGGTAGCTCATGGTGAAAGTGCATGGTGGGAATACATAACGGAACATCCGTGCTAGTATTCGCGATTTAAATGTGCAAGTGTCGTATATATATATATATATATATATATATATATATATATATATATATATATATATATATATATATATATATATATATATATATATATATATCTTAAGTTAATTTCTCATATATTTAATTAATGGAGATTAATTAAATAGCTTTGAAGAATGGTTAATATAACGTAGTTAGTGAAAAACTATTATATTTAGAAACGTCGTTTATTACTTTTGTTGCAACATTTATTATAAGGAAAACAAGTTTGTTAAGTAATTTCATAAAGTTTACTTAAGTTGTGGATTTTCTCAAAATACTCTAAGTGTTGGATTTTTAGAAAATTTGGGCATGACCCGTTCGTTTATACAACGTTTCCATTTATCTCACGTGTTGCAAACTTTACTCAAATACTTCGCTAACTAGTTATAAGTGCAAAATACTTTAGTGATATATGTTAAGTGTCGTGAATATATATATATTCGTCGTTATATTGTTCGTTATCTTAACTTTTAAGTAATAACACTAAATTTTGACACGAAGTCAATATTCTTCAAAAAGTCAACAAAAGTCAATTTCAATGTCATTTTAGGAAAAATGTCAATTTTTACCCTTTCGGAGACTAAGCGTCTCAAAACAAGTCCAAAAATAGTTATCGTTATATTTATCGTTTCGTTAAACATTTTTAACTTCGGCGAGTCGGAAATATTTCAAAAATCAAATTTATCATTTTTCTTTGTAAATTGGGCCGAACTATCAAAATAAGCCCAATTACCATTTTTGACCCAAAACACATTTTTAGTTATAACGTATATATCGACACGTTACTAAAAATCATTTTACTCGTTCAATACATCCGTTTGGTCAAAAAGTCAAAACATCAAAAATGGCCATGGGCTTCGGCCCAACAGTAAAAACGTGGGCTTTTTGGCCCAAAAAGCCTTTTAGTCCAACTTGTATTTATTTGGTACTTATTAGTTATTTTTAGTTACCAAATACACTTTATACTTATCAAATAATCTCTAATAATTAAGCTACTTAATCAAAAGTCAAACTTTGACTTTTCTACTGTTCATTCGAACCATTTAATGCATCTCAACTTATTTTCACCTTTTAACTAATTATTTTTAATAACTTATAACTTATTAAATAAGCCAAACTAATTAAACACTTTACTATATTTTTCCACCATTTCACCATTTGAGCCAAAATTTTATGTTTTTCAAAACCCCAATAATCTTATATTTTTAACACTAGTCGAACCATGTATGTGCTCAAAAATTCAATATGGTGCTTAAATTAGTGTAAAAACCGTAACTAGTGTTTGTATCCTCAAACTAGCACCATATGCAACAATATTTACCACACAAGCAAGAAATCTACTAATTAACTCATATTCATCCAAAAATGTCGAGCACTATAAACTCTAGATCAAACCATAGCTTATATCATATTATCAAAACATATACATTTAACACTTTTAAACATCACTATGCACCAAATGGACAAGAGATTAACAAATTTAGAAAAGTTTTGAGAATCCTTACAATGCTCTTAAGGTGGTACGTGGGATAGGAGAACAAGGAACACCCAAAACTTTGCTAGTTTAACCCAAATCCAACTCCAATTTACCCAAAACCTTTAGCAAAGACTTGTGATCTTGATCTTTTGTAGAGAAAATTTTGTATGAATGATGTTTGTGAGTGTATTGTGGCGTCAAAATGAAGCCAAATAAAGAGATGATCAAGTCTATTTAGGGAAGCATTTAAGGATAAGCTCTTGGAAATCCAAAAGAATAACACCATTTGTAGTAAAAATTGGATTGCATTTAAGATAAGGGAATTTTTTTGTCTCATGTGGGTTTTAGTGCAAGTATATGGCCGGTTAGGCTTATTTAGTGAAGGGAAAAAATAGTTTTGATCCCGCTTTGGTGTATAGTGTGTCGGTTTAAGTTAAAAAGTTACCGTAAAGTCCCGGTTTGACGTTTTTGGACCCGATAACGTAAAATAAAGTTTTTAACCACGTTTTTGTCAGAAATATAATAAAATGTCATTACTGACTCAAAAACATATTTATTTGACCTTTACCATATGTACTGGGCTGTCGGTACGCGCGTGCGGTTGTTTTTCAGAAAAATGCGAGAAAGCTCTTAGTAAATTATAATACTTGTCAGTAACTATCAGAAATGTGATAATTTAACTTTACTGACAAAAATAAACTTTTCTGCAGTGACTGTAAGCTACAGTATGCTGGGACAGCTCCCGAAAATGCTTAAAATTACTCAGAAACATGCAAATGCGCACAGTAATGCTTAACTTAAAAATAATTAATACTCATATAATATTAATTAGCAACGTGAAAATTACCATTTGTCACAGTCTCCCCATCTAATCGGGAAATCCGTCCCGGATTTCAATTGACGCCACTCTTGGTTTTCAGAAAAAGATGAGGGTATTTTCGTTTGATCTCGTCCTCTCGCTCCCAGGTGTATTCGGGGCCTCTGCGAGAGTTCCATCGGACCTTCACAATTGGGATACGACTCTGCTTTAGTCGTTTCACTTCCCGGTCCATGATTTCAATCGGTTCTTCAATAAAATTTAACCTCTCATCAAGCTGGATTTCATCCAAAGGAATAACTACGCTTTCATCGGATAAACACTTCTTCAAATTACTGACGTGAAAAATGTCATGCACAACACTGAGCTCAGACGGCAGTTCGAGTCGGTAGGCTACCGGCCCGATCTTATCAAGGATTTCAAAAGGTCCTATATAGCGAGGGTTCAATTTTCCACGCTTGCCAAATCTGATCACGCCTTTCCATGGCGAGACCTTCAACATTACTTTATCTCCCACTTGAAACTCAAGGGGTTTTCTCCTCTTATCAGCATAGCTCTTCTGACGGTCACGAGCCGCCTGCATTCAGTTCTTAATTTGTACAATCTTTTCAGTAGTCTCATGAACTAGCTCTGGCCTGGTAAGTTGGCTTTCTCCAACTTCTGCCCAACAAATTGGTGATCTGCACTTACGTCCATAAAGTGCTTCATACGGTGCAGCTTTTATGCTGGTGTGATAGCTGTTGTTATAGGAGAATTCGACTAAAGGCAAATGCCTGTCCCAGCCGTTTCCGAAATCAATTACACAGGCTCTTAACATGTCCTCTAATGTCTGAATGGTTCTTTCACTCTGACCATCCGTTTGGGGATGATATGCCGTACTCATATCGAGTTTAGTTCCCAATGCATCCTGAAGCGACTTCCAAAAATTTGACGTAAATCGACTGTCTCGATCAGAGATAATAGAAACAGGCACACCATGCCTTGCAACAATTTCCTTAATATATAAACGCGCGAGTTTATCCATTTCAATTTTCTCCGCCATAGGAAGAAAATGCGTTGATTTTGTGAGACGGTCAACGATTACCCAAATCGTGTCATAACCATTCGATGTCCTAGGCAATTTCGTTATAAAATCCATAGTAATGCGCTCCCATTTCCATTCCGGAATCTCAGGTTGAACAAGCAGACCGGACGGTCTTTGGTGTTCTGCCTTAACCTTCGAGCACGTTAAGCACTTGCTGACATACTCTGCTATATCGGCCTTCATGTTTGGCCACCAATACAACTTTTTCAGGTCTAAATACATCTTGTCAGATCCTAGGTGAATGGAGTACTTGGACTTATGGGATTCGTGCATAATAAAATCACGAATTCCTCCATACAATGGAATCCAATACCTGTCTCCATAACGCAAAATCCCATCGGATCTTCTTACTAATCCATTCTCAAGTTCTGGCATTCTGTGAATCTTTTCACTAGGTCGGTTTTCATCTTTGAGGGCCTCATCCTGAGCCTCAAGAATTTTTGCTGGAAGCGGCGAATTAATCGTCATCCCTAACGATCTAACCCTAAGAGGTTTGATCCGTTCTTTTCTGCTAAGGGCGTCGGCAACAACATTTGCCTTGCCTGGGTGATAACGGATTTCACAATCATAGTCGCTAAGCAATTCCAACCATCGGCGCTGTCTCAAGTTCAGCTCCGTCTGGTTCAATATATGCTGTAGACTCTTGTGATCAGTATACACTACGCACTTAGTTCCATAAAGGTAGTGTCTCCAAATTCTCAGTGCAAACACGACTGATCCTAATTCTAGTTCGTGGGTTGTGTAGTTTTTCTCATGGGTTTTCAGCTGTCGAGAAGCGTATGCTATTACCTTCTCTCTTTGCATCAACACGGCTCCCAAACCTTTGTGTGATGCGTCACAATACACAACAAAATCTTCGCTACCCTCGGGTAAAGCTAAAATAGGCGCACTACACAACTTTTCCTTAAGGAGTAGAAAAGCTTCTTCCTTATCATTTCCCCAGTCGTATTTCACATTCTTTTGAGTCAATTTCGTCAACAGTTTAGCTATCTTAAAGAAACCTTCTATAAACCTTCTGTAATAACCGGCAAGTCCTAAAAATTGTCGGATTTCCGTCGGCGTTGTGGGCGTTGCCCAATCCTTAATGGCCTCAATCTTAGCAGGATCTACGTGAATTCCTTGTTTATTGTTGGGAATTATCATACGATTCAAGAGAAGACAAACTTAGGTCTGGTAATATGTCTGAGTTAGGTCTGTTTTCGTATTAGGTATGGTAATACATGTTAAGTTTGGTAGTCTGTATTAAGTCTGGTTGACTTATTATGTTAAGTCTGGTCATGTAATCAGGAAAGTTTGTTAGAGATATGTTAGGAAAAGATACAAAACGTGTAAGTATCTTTTTAGAAGATTCGTGAATATCTTCTTAGTCGGTTAGCATTAGGGTTTCCTTGTGTTATAAAAGGATCCCTAAGATTGTTAGTTCTGTGTGTGAGTTGTACGAGTTTCACTATTGTGATTAAAAGTAATATACGAAGTTAGTGTTATCTCTGTGTGTTCTTCATTGTTCTTGTTAAGTTTCCGCATTAACATTAACAATCATTAAGGGTTTCTCACTTAGACTGGTTTGGATTTATCCCAACCATCTACTAGGTATTCAAGACTACTTAGAGATCCACTTACAATTCGTGGACCAACAAGTGGTATCAGAGCGAGGCGAGAGACTCTGAATTCGAAGAACACTTAACCTCAAAAACCTATTCTCACTCAATTCACCCTACACAATGTCTGAGACCGAAAAGCCTATCAACACTGAAACCTTTTCAATCCATAACAGTGAGGATGAGAATTCCAATCATGAAGATGAAGGAAAACCTGAAACCAGTAACTCCCAAACACAACAACAACCCATCCCTTCCACAACCACAATCTCAAACATAAAACTTCCATTACTGAAAAGAGAAGAATATGATATATGGGCCATGGAGATGGAACATTATCTGGAGTACATTGATAGTGATGTATGGAAGGTTATTCAAAGGGGAAATTCTAAGAAAAGAATTTCACAAGGGACTGATGGGCAATTGAGAATAATGCCACCAGTATCTGCTGAGGAGATTAGGGCTGTAGAGAAGGAAAAGAAGGCCAGAACCTTGCTTCTTATGGCTATTCCTAAGGAGCATCTGCAAAGGTTCCATGGCATGGTTGATGATAAGGAGATGTGGGAGGCTATCAAGAAACGATTTGGAGGGAATGCAAACTCCAAGAAGATGCAAAAGGCTGTTCTTAAACAGCAATTTGAGACATTCAGTGTTTCAAAGACTGAAGGATTGGAGAAGGGATATGACAGATTTCAACATCTGTTAACACAACTGGAAGTTCATGGTGCAACAGTTTTGAATGAGGATGCAAACCACAAGTTCCTTAGATCTTTACCATCAGAATGGGGTAATGTATCTGTGGCGATGAGAATAAAGGAGGAAGTAGATTCAATGACACCTGATGACCTTTACAATAATCTTAGGATGTTTGAAAGGGACATCAGTAACAACACTCAGGCATCAACCAGTTCATCAAATGTTGCTTTTGTGTCACAAAACAAAAGCAGTACTTACAAGGTTAAACCTGGTAGTGTTAGGTCTGGTATCTATGAAACTCCTTCAAGTGAAAGGTCTGCTTCAAGTTTTACTGATGAGGTGATACATTCTTTCTTTGCCAACCAAACGGAAGATGAAAGCTTTATTAGTGAAGACTTAGAACAGATTAATAATGCTGAAGTTGAGGAGATGGACATAAAATGGCACATTGCCATGATTGCTTTAAGGGTCAAACGATTTCAGAAGCAATATGGAAGGACCATCAACTTCAACAACAAATCACCAGTGGGATACACAAAGAGGACAATTGAATGCTACAACTGTCACAAGCATGGACATTTTTCAAGAGATTGTCCAGAGAAGAAGCCTGCTGATAGGAAAAGAGATGAAGATGGGAAGATGGAAAGATGGAAAAGAATCAGATGAGCTTGCTGACAATGGAAGCTGGTGGAGTCAACTGGGGTGAGCATCCAAGAGTGAATGAGGAGTCTGATCATGCTCTCATGGCCATTGGTAATGAGTTATCATTATGCTCTAAATTATGCACTGATTCATATAATCATGTTAAGGCTTTGTGTGATGAGCAGTTAGAACAAATAGGTGACCTTGAAGTAAATCTTTTAGCACATAAAAATGCTGTAAAAACACTAGAGGCACAAAAGGTCATCCTTCAAAACCAACATGCTGCTTTAAATGAAAAACTATACTTTCAAGCCAATAAAATATATGAACAAGATGAAAAGCTTAAAAGGTATAGACAATTGGGCCTTAGAATTCAGAAGGAGAGGGATGAGTTGAGAAAAAGGGTAGATCAGTGGAACAATTCAAATAATAACCTGTTTAAGTGTTGGGATTCTCAAATTAAGTCAAATAAAAAATGTGGCCTAGGATATGAGGAAAATGAGAATAAGGCTATATTTAAGAATAAAGAAGAGGACTATGCTGATAAGCCTTTATATAATAGGTTTGTTAAGACTGGTGACTTTAAGGGAGTACCACCACCATTGAGTGATGACTATACTCCTCTTGAAAAAGAAGAGTTGGATGATTCACTCTTTGTGTATGGTAAGAAAGGTCCTCAGTCACCTGAGTCAGTCACCTCAGAGGACAAAACCAGTAAGTATTCTTCTTGTCAATCCAATGACTCTGAAGGATCTATTGATGGTTCCTCTGATCACTCTAAGTCTGAGTCAAAAAGTGAGGTAAAAGAGAATCCTGAACCTAAGGTTGTTAAGGAAAGTGAACCTGTTGTAACTAAACCTGTAGTGACTAAACCAAAGTCTGAGATAGTCAAACCTAGTTGTGCCCAGCACATAAAAACTCCTAGGGAATCTGTTAAATTGAATGAGTCACCAAGAAGCAATAGTGTTCACAGAGAAAGTAGGAGTAGTTACACTTATGCTCCTAAAAGATGTTTTGTGTGTGGAAGTTTAAGTCATTTGATTAGAGATTGTGACTTCCATGAAAAGAGAATGAAGAGAGAAGCTGAGCAAAAGAGAATGAATGCTAATATGGGTCATGTTTCAAATAAACCAGTTTGGAATAATGTTAGTAGAATTAATCATGCCAACCAGTTTGTTCCAAGACCTGTCCAACTTAATAACTCTACCCGACCTAACTCTTATGTTAATACTGGTAGACAAAATTTTAGGTCTGGCTTCAGGAGCTTTAATGTGAATAGGCAAAATGGAAATTTTATGAGGCCTAATGTGAATACTGGTTATGTTAATTCTGTGAGATCTAATGTGAACACTGGTTATGTGAGACCCAAACAACAATTTCAAAAGCCACAGGTGAATACAAATACTCAAAGAAATAATTTTTATAAACCAAATTCACCTGTGAGAAGACCAGTTGTAAAGCAAACAGCAAAACCTTTAAAAACCAATGCTGTAAAGGGATATAGGGGGTCTGCTGTTAAGACCTCAGCATGTTTGTCTTGGGATTCAAACAAATATAAATCCCAATACAACAGTGGATCAGGTTCAAATAAGAAATTTAAGTATGTTGATCCACAAGGCGGACCCAAGCCTACTCAGGCCTGGGTTCCTAAGAGAAACTAATCTCTTTTCTTTTTGTGCAGGATCATCCACTTTGCTATATGGAAGATAGACGAATCCTTGATAGTGGATGCTCTGGGCACATGACTGGTAACAAGAACTTTCTAAATGATTTTCAAGAATTCGAAGGAGGTTCTGTTACTTTTGGAGGAAGCAAGGGACAGATAACTGGTAAAGGAAGAATAATTGTGGGCAACATAGAATTTGACAATGTATCCTTTGTCAAAGAACTTGGGCAGTTCAACCTTTTCTCAATATCACAAATTTGTGATACTTAGCATAAGGTGCTTTTTACTGAAACTGATTGTCTTGTGTTGACTCCGGACTTTAAGATGCCTGAAGAACATCAGATTCTTCTTAAAGTTCCCAGACAACACAAAATGTACAGTTTTGATATGAAAGCATCTAATCCTGCAAAAGGTGCTACCTGTTTGATTGTAAAAGCTACTTTGGATGAATCTAAGTTGTGGCACAGATGGTTAGGCCATGTGAATTTCAAAAACATGAATAAACTTGTGAAGAATAACCTTGTGAGAGGTTTGCCTTCAAAATTGTTTAAAAATGATCATACATGTGTGGCTTGTAACAAGGGAAAACAACATAGGGCATCATGTAAGGTTAAATTAGAAAGATTAATCACTGAGCCCTTACATACCTTACATATGGATCTTTTTGTCCCTACATCTGTCCATAGTATAAATCATGCATGCTATTGCCTTGTCATTACAGATGATTGTACTAGATATTGTTGGGTGTTCTTTATGTCTAGGAAGGATGAAGCTACTCCTTTGATTCAAACTTTCATTAGGCAGATTGAAAACCTTCTTGATAAAAGAGTTAAAATCATTAGGAGTGACAATGGCACTGAGTTTAAAAACAAAAGCATGCTAGACTTCTGTGGTAATAAAGGAATTAAGCAACAGTTCAGTAATGCAAGAACTCCTCAGCAAAATGGAGTTGCTGAGAGAATGAACAGGACACTTATTGAGGCAGCTAGGACTATGCTAGCAGATTCACTTTTACCTACAACATTTTGGGCTGAAGCAGTCAGCAATGCCTGTTAAATATTTAATAGGGTTAGAGTGACTAAGCCTCAAAACAAAACCCCTTATGAGCTTATGTTTGGCCATAAACCAGTTGTTAGCCATATAAGGCCTTTTGGGTGTCATGTAACCATTCTTGATACTTTAAGTGTTCTTGGAAAGTTTGAAGGAAAATCTGATGAAGGGTTTTTAGTTGGGTATGCATTAAACAGTAAGGCCTTTAGGGTTTACAACTTAGTGTCCAAGAAAGTAGAAGAAAATCTGCATGTAAACTTTCTTGAAGAAAAACCCAATGTCAAGGGAATTGGTCATAGATGGATGTTTGATATTGATTATTTAACTGATTCTATGAATTATATTCCTGTCTCCAAAGAGAATCAAGTTAACCCTATTGCAGGTACCAAAGAAGTTACTAACAATGCAGGTACCAAAGATCCTTCTTATACAGGGAACACTGATGATATGGCTGAGCTTGTTGTGATTCCATCTACAGAGAACAAGTCTGCTGCATCTGAAGCAGAAATCAAAAATTCTTCTTCTCAAGAAAAGGATTCTGAATACAAGTCTCAAGATACTGGAAAAGTAGCATCCCCTAACATTACCAGTACTTCCAATTTTAAGTCTGGTAGTGGTGCTCAACCAGACCTTTCTTCAAGTGCTGTTTGTGTTGATTCTGAGATGCCAGAACTTGAAGTATTTCCAAATCCTAATGAAGGTATCTTTGAAGGGGCTTCCTATGATGAAGGGGGTATTATTACTGATTTCAACAACTTACCCACTGAAGTGGAGGTAAGTCCAACTCCCACTCTCAGGATTCACACCATTCATCCCAAGAGCCAAATAATTGCTGATCCTAAGTCTGCTGTTCAAACAAGAAGTAGAGTGCAACATCAGTCTGATTCACTTGCACTCATCAGCCTGATCAAACAACAACAAAGGGTCAATCATAAGGACCAGCAACATTGTTTATTTTCTTGCTTTCTTTCTCAAAGTGAACCCATTACAGTTTCTGAAGCTTTAGGGGAGGAAAGTTGGGTAGAAGCTATGCAAGAAGAGTTGTTGCAGTTCAAGCTACAGAAAGTATGGGTTCTTGTAGACCTACCTGATGGAGCTAAAATCATTGGTACAAAATGGGTCTTCAGGAATAAAAGGGATGAAAGAGGGGTAGTTGTAAGAAACAAAGCAAGGTTGGTAGCACAAGGATACAAGCAGGAGGAGGGCATAGATTATGATGAGGTTTTTGCTCCTGTAGCAAGAATTGAGGCTATCAGGTTATTTTTGGCCTATGCATTATACATGGGATTCAAGGTGTATCAGATGGATGTCAAAAGTGCTTTTCTTTATGGCACTATTGAAGAAGATGTGTATGTACATCAACCTCCTGGTTTTGAGGATCCTGCTAACCCCAATCAAGTGTATAAGGTTATTAAAGCTTTATATGGTCTTCATCAAGCTCCTAGAGCTTGGTATGAAACTCATTCAAAGTTTCTAGAAGAACATGGGTACATCAGGGGTGTAATTGACAAGACTTTATTCATTAAGAGAGACCAGAAGGATATCATTCTTGTTCAAATTTATGTGGATGATATCATTTTTGGATCAACAAGAAAGTCTTGGTGTGATGAATTTGAAGGTTTAATGAAAAGCAGGTTTGAAATGAGCTCAATGGGAGAACTTACATTTTTCTTGGGACTGCAAGTAAAACAAAAGGATGATGGACTTTTTATTTCTCAAGACAAGTATGTTGCAGAAATTTTGAGGAAGTTTGAGTTCTCAAATGTGAAGACTGCAGTCACTCCCATGGAGAACAAGGTGCCTTTAACAAAGGATGAAGATGCTGCTGATGTGGATGTGCATCTTTACAGATCCATGATAGGTTCCCTCATGTATCTTACTGCTTCTAGACCTGACATTATGTATGCAGTTTGTGTTTGTTCATGTTTTCAGGTACAACCAAAGACTTCACATTTTCATGTTGTGAAGAGAATCTTTAGGTACTTAAAGGGCAAACCAAATTTGGGCCTTTGGTATCCTAAGGAGTCATCTTTTGACCTGACAGCCTATTCAGACAGTGACTATGCTGGTGCAAGCCTTGATAGGAAATCCACAACAGGAGGTTGTCAATTTCTTGGAAGGAGATTGATATCTTGGCAATGCAAGAAGCAGACAATTGTGGCCAATTCAACTACTGAAGCTGAGTATGTTGCAGCTGCTCACTGCTGTGGACAAGTCTTGTGGATTCAGAATCAGATGCTGGACTATGGTTTGAATTTTATGAATACTGTTATCCACATAGATAATAAGAGTACTATCTGTATTGTTAAGAACCCAGTATATCACTCTAAAACTAAGCATATAGAAATTAGGCATCACTTTATTAGAGATTGCTTTGAAAAGAAGTTGATTAGAGTGGAGAAAATACATACAGATTTTAATGTTGCTGACCTGTTAACTAAAGCATTTGATGGTCCTAGGTTCAATTATCTGGTAGTTAACATTGGTATGATGAACCCCTAGTTTGAGTCAAGGGGAGGTTTGGCTTAAGGGGAGGTCAAATTGTAAAGTATGTAAAGTATGAGTACTTACCAGCATTTAGGTTATCTTTAAGTCTTGTAGTTTTGTTTTTAGTTCTGTTAGTGTTAAAAAAAATTATTATATGTGTCTTCTATTTCTTTTATAGGCAATGCTGGATTAAGTATATTTTCACAAGTTGTTAAGTGAGACTATTGGTACTTCTCACTTGGTGGAGGTGCTTTGCACTAACACATCAAAAGGTAATCAGTCCACCTTGTCTCATCAACACAAGGACTGGCTAATCCTGAGCAAACGACTAACAAGTAAAGATTGCTCAAATCCGTTTATGGCTGACAATTTACCAAAAATTGTATGGTATTCAACTCACCATATCTAAGATAAGTAAAGAGTTGGCTAGCCCACAAGGTTATGGCTTGTGGTAAAGGCTGTGGAAAACCATAAATGGTAATCAATTCACCATGATGAGGTGCTTTTCCATCAAAGAATTGGCTAGTCTAGAAGCAAAAGGCTTTTGGTAAAGACTTAACAAATCCGTTGATAAGCTGATGATTTGCTAAAAATCATATGGTTATTAATGTACCATGGTCTTACACACCAAAACATTGGCTACTCCAGTGGTAATGGCTATTGGTAAAGAGATTTCAAATCCATTACATTTTCAATGATTCACCTCTCACAGATGGTAACACATCTGGAAGTGATGAGAATAGTCTGGAACTTAAATGAATTTGATGTACATATAGTCAATGTTGCTGCAAAGACCATATCAGAAGAGCTTATCAAGATTCAAGCTACTAGAAAGATTCAAGACCTAAAGAAAATTCAAAGTGTTCAAGATTCAATCCTCAGAAAGCTTAATCAGAAGAACTTGAAGTTCATGGAGCATGAAGATCAAGTTAGGGGAGGATTGTTGGGAATTATCATACGATTCAAGAGAAGACAAACTTAGGTATGGTAATATGTCTGAGTTAGGTCTGTTTTCGTATTAGGTCTGGTAATACATGTTAAGTTTGGTAGTCTGTATTAAGTCTGGTTGACTTATTATGTTAAGTCTGGTCATGTAATCAGGAAAGTTTGTTAGAGATATGTTAGGAAAAGATACAAAACGTGTAAGTATCTTTTTAGAAGATTCGTGAATATCTTCTTAGTCGGTTAGCATTAGGGTTTCCTTGTGTTATAAAAGGATCCCTAAGATTGTTAGTTCTATGTGTGAGTTGTACGAGTTTCACTATTGTGATTAAAAGTAATATACGAAGCTAGTGTTATCTCTGTGTGTTCTTCATTGTTCTTGCTAAGTTTCCGCATTAACATTAACAATCATTAAGGGTTTCTCACTTAGACTGGTTTGGATTTATCCCAACCATCTACTAGGTATTCAAGACTACTTAGAGATCCACTTACAATTCATGGACCAACGTTTATCGATCACATGACCAAGAAATTGCACGGTCGATATCCAAAATTCACACTTCGAAAACTTAGCATATAACTCTTCCTTTTTCAATAATTCCAGAATTAGCTTGAGATGTTCCTCATGCTCTTGCTCATTCTTGGAATATATCAAGATATCGTCAATGAACACTATCACAAATTTGTCCAAATACGGCTTACACACACGATTCATGAGATCCATGAATACTGCTGGTGCATTTCTCAAGCCGAATGGCATAACTTGAAATTCATAATGGCCATATCGGGTTCGGAATGCGGTCTTCGGGATATCCTCTTCCCGGACTCGAAGTTGGTGATAACCCGATCTCAAGTCTATCTTAGAATAAACCGATGATCCCTGCAACTGATCAAACAAATCGTCTATCCTCGGGAGTGGGTATCTATTCTTAATGGTTAGCTTATTCAGTTCCCGATAGTCTATACACATCCTGAAGGATCCATCCTTCTTCTTAACAAACAAAACAGGAGCTCCCCAAGGCGATGAACTCGGTCTAATGAAACCTTTTCCAGATAATTCAGCTAATTGATCTGACAATTCTTGTAATTTCGTAGGTGCTAAACGATAAGGTGCTCGCGCTACAGGCGCGGCTCCTGGCACTAATTCGATGTGGAATTCGATTTGTCTGGCCGATGGAAGTCCCGGTAAGTCTTCTGGAAAGACCACTGGAAAATCCCTTACGATTGGCACATCTTCCAACTTTTTCTCTCCAGGTTCCTTTTCTTTCTTTTCTGTGATATGAGCTAAAAAGAGATAACATCCCTTCTCGATGTACTTCTGCACCTTCGTACACGAGATGATTGCCAATCTTGACGAACGCGCACGATCAGAACGGTCACCTTCAACAATCAGAACTTCGTTCCCATAGGGAACTCTAACAATTTTCTCATCACAAACGATGACGGCATGATATTTCGATAACCAATCCATTCCTATGATGACGTCAAAACTACCTAATTCCACTGGCATCAGATCAATGTTGAAAGGACGATTCAACAAGTTTAGAGTGCAACCCCTGATGATGGTACCTACTCTTTCTAGGTTTCCGTTTGCTAATTCTATGTCGAAGGCATTATCTAAGGTGGTCGAGGCTATGTTAAGTAAAGGACTAAAATTGGTTGATACAAAACTTCTATCTGCTCCCGTATCGAAAAGTACTGAAGCATAACGATTATTTAAGAGAAACGTACCCGTCACCACGTTCGGGTCGTCCTGTGCTTCTCTTCGGCCTACAGCATAAACTCTTCCACGAGCTCTTCCTTCATTTCCCTGATTCCCATTGTTAATCATTGCCACTTTGTTCCCTGGTCTACCACCGTTTCCTTGGTTTCGGGGCTTATTGCACTCATTTCGATAATGACCTTTTTCACTACACCCGAAGCAGGTGACATCCGCCTTACGATTGTAGGCTGGTGCTGCTTGTGCTGTGGCTAGTGGTCTTGATCTGCAGTTCTTTGCTATGTGTCCTATCCTCTGGCAATTGTTACACCTCACAGTGCACTGTCCCCTGTGATGTAACTTACAGCGGTTACAAAAAGGCGTATTCTTATCATAACCCTTCTTGTCTCCTGAACCAATTGCATAAACCTTGCCTCCATTCTGCTTTTTGTTTTGAGAGCTGTTGTTGTTACCCTTAGAGTGATCTTCCCACTTCCTTTTGTGGTCAGTACTCTTCTCTGGAATATCCTCCAGTTCCTGATCCATTAACTTGTTTGCCGTCTCCATGGTCTCATGAAGATCTACAGCTCTCGAGGTAATCACATCGCCTCTTATGGATTTCGGCAAACCACCGATATACCTTTCAATCAATCTGGCTTCCGTCCGAACCATTTCTGGACATAGCAAAGCCAACTCCTGGAATCTCTGGTTGTAAGCAGCGATGTTGTTGTTTTGCACCTTCAAATTCCAAAACTCAATTTCTAACTTCTTAATCTCATTTCGTGGGCAATACTTCCTAATCACTAGTTCCTTAAAATCTTCCCAAAGCATGGCATAAGCAACCTCCATATTAGCAGACTTCATGTAGTTGTTCCACCAGGTCAAAGCGGAATCCATGAAAGTGAATGACGCAAACTTAACCCTGTCATTCTCATGACATCCACTGATATGAAATACGGTCTCAAGCTTCTCAATCCATCTAGTCAAACCAACGGCTCCTTCTGTTCCTCCAAATCCTCCAACCATGATTTTTCGGAACTCAGCCTAAGTACAACCTCGGCTGTTGGTTACTGGTCTAGATGTTCCGGTGTTGGTGGTCGAATTGGTCACAGCTGCGAGAGCGGCTGCCCACACGGTCAGCAACAAGTTGATCCAGTGTTGCTTGATTCATTGTTGGGGTAGCAGTTGCGGCCCTAGTTGGTGCCTCTTCCTCTGCTGTTTGAACCGGTGTGTTAGCAGGTCGTCCTCGTGTGACTCTGATCGAGGCAGTGGGTTCAACAGTTCTTCCCCTCACGGACCTTGTCTGAGTGGGTGTGTTAGCGGGTTGTCCTCGTGTGGCTCTGGTTGACTTTCGTTTTGGTGCCATTTATCTGCATCACAAAAGATGGCGATAAATGAGATCTTTGGTTAAAGGAAAATAAGTTGTACGGATACGTGAATAGCGAAAACAAAATACAAGAATAAAGTCAACCATAGAGGAGCAACGAAAGAAGGAAAGAAAAGTATAAATCGGATAGAAAGACTAAGCTTGTTATATATATCGAAAGATGAAGGTTCACAAAATTACAAGCTCGTCAATAGATAGTTCTAAGATACTACGGAGATACTATTACTCCTAGGAATACATCATCACTACTACGAATCTAGGAATACATCATTACTACTACTATTCTAAGGATACATCATCACTACTACTACATCTAGGAATACATCATCACTGCTACTACATCTAGTGGTCGGTCCTAGGAATGCGTAGCTCCTCAAATGCTTGGGTCAATCCTCCAATGGTGGTCTCTAGCTGGGCTACACGGTCTCTAAGCTCCTGGTTCTCCCTCATCACTGAACCAATGATAATCTCAGCGGTCACAATCCTCTGCCACTGAGTACGATCGATTCCTCTAGCTCGTCGCAACATACCCTGAATCCTCTGCTGACCTCTACCAAAACCAATGGCCCTAAAGTCCAAACCTCTAAGCTCTCTACCATGTAACCTCTCTAAAGCATCCAATCTAGCCCTCAATCCAATCATCACTCTACGGTCAGAATACAACTCTTCAAACAAAACACAAGTTGCCTGATCAATAGTCCCAATCCGCCTCTCCACAGTCTGAATACGCTCAGACTGCTCCAATCTCCCAAGCTGATCAGAATGAACATCAAGTAAGCTCGCCTGGTTCGTCAACTAAATCCAGATCTGATCCATCTCAGTAAGCTCAGGCTCTGTAAGTGGGGAACCTACTGGTGAAGGGAGTGGAGTAGGCATCGGAGATGGTGGTATAAAAGAAGGAGATGACGGTGTGTACTCTGGGCTAGCTGCACGTACACCCATGCCAACATCACAAGCAATGTCTAACCACTGACTATCATCCAAACCCTGAATCTGTGCATCTCTCGAGCTCTGTCCAACCTCAAATAATCCCTGAACATCCTCCATAATACCCTTGCCATCCCTCGACATCATAACCTGATCTACATCCATAGGAATATCCCTATCCCTATCATCCTTTAAACCCATAGAAGTGTGCTCAACAGGTGCAGTCACAGTAGGAGTAGGCTCATCCTGAACCTGCTCTGGATCCTCCACTGGATCCTCATCCTCATCAGAATAAGTCTCCACTGATCTCCTACGTCTCTGACTAGGTGGGGAATCATCTGGAGATAACATAGGTGACTGAGGTGGTGAATCAGTAGGAGTATCCTCAAAATCCGATATAACCCTCTTCCTAGGTGGTAAAATTGGGAAATCTGAGAGTCGCTGGTAAGGTCCAGAATATACCGACATGCGAGCAGTGCGTCGGTGAACAGGTGGGGTATCAAGATTATGCTGAGTAATGGTGTACAACTGAGCTGGTGATGAACGGTGTGCTGTGGTAGATCTGTGTAGATACGGCGAGGTAGATGGAGTGGTGTGTACAGGCTGAACTGGAATAGATGGCTGAGCAGCAACACGAATAACCTCCATCAGTGGGTCATCCATGAACGGAACTGGCTGCTGTGTCTGAGAAGTGAATCCATCAATATCCACCTCGGAGTGTGTGCCGAATGGGAGAGACATGGTCTGTGACAAATATAGTGCGACACGTATAAGTATATAGAAATTACTTATATCATATATGCTTAGTATAATATACTCATATAGCATGCCAAAAACACTTAATCAAATAAGGCAAACAATGCTCGAATCAAATAAACAACTAATGCTCAAATCATAGCAAGCTAAACTGGCAGGCATCCGGCGGTCATGATGGAAAGTTTTTTTTTTTCAAAATCGGTTATAGTTTGAGGTTTTTATAAACCACGTTCTCTAAAACCTAGGCTCTGAATACCAATCTGTAACACCCCCAAAATCACAATATTCGCGGAAGCATACACTTTGGGGTGCTACGTGGTTGATAATCATCACACAAGATATAGTGAACGGATTAAAAATCCGTTTTAAAATATATTACATAAGTCAAGTCATGTAGCGATACATAAAAACCATTTCAGATGAAAATGAAGCCCATTTAAACAAAAGGTCCAGTTGTCAGAGTAAACGCATTAAAAACATTTCCATCATTTATTGTGACCGACGCCATGCACTGCACCCAGCTAAACGCACCTCAGTTTCCTGAGAAAAACATGCTAAAAGTCAGCTAACGCTGGTGAGTTCATAGGTTTAAATAAATAGCACACATGGACCAATAGCAATATCATAAAACAAATCAGCAGATACAAACTATCCGTAATGCAAACACTAAGCCTCATCCTACCGAAACTAAGACAATGCAGCACGACTAGCGTTAGCAAATAAATAAGGGTGCCCGCGAGTGTTAATCCCTAGACACCCGGCTAAAAACCCGAATGGTATACGTTCGCCTTGGCTATGCCGAGCCAACCGAACGGGGACGTCACTCCCAATAGATCTATTTATAACAACCGGCTTCCCATCAGGAATTAACGGCAGATGATAGTGGGCACAAAATGGGATTCAGCAAACTTAGGTTTCTGCATACTAGTGTGATCTTAAAAGCAACTTCAAATCTGGTCCATGAAAACAGTTTTGCATGTTTCTCACCCCAAGCTTATAAAACCAAAAATCATATAAAAATATGGGGCTATAAACTCACCTTTCAAAGACAGCAATTCAGCAATCAATCAAAATAATGCAACCGCGCCGATCAGCACCCTAAATTAGTACGGTAAGTCTTAGCAAAACGTTCGTGTCTCAAGTGTCTTTATTTTATTTGAAAAGTTTTACGTTTGACCTGTGCTCGTGTATTTCTTGCTTGCTGTGTGGTAAAATGTATTTCGAAACGATTTATTATTGTAACTCTTGGGGGTAGCTCATGGTGAAAGTGCATGGTGGGAATACATAACGGAACATCCGTGCTAGTATTCGCGATTTAAATGTGCAAGTGTCATATATATATATATATATATATATATATATATATATATATATATATATATATATATATATATATATATATATATATATATATATATCTTAAGTTAATTTCTCATATATTTAATTAATGGAGATTAATTAAATAGCTTTGAAGAATGGTTAATTTAACGTAGTTAGTGAAAAACTATTATATTTAGAAACGTCGTTTATTACTTTTGTTGCAACATTTATTATAAGGAAAACAAGTTTGTTAAGTAATTTCATAAAGTTTACTTAATTTGTGGATTTTCTCAAAATACTCTAAGTGTTGGATTTTTAGAAAATTTGGGCATGTCCCGTTCGTTTATACAACGTTTCCATTTATCTCACGTGTTGCAAACTTTACTCAAATACTTCGCTAACTAGTTATAAGTGCAAAATACTTTAGTGATATATGTTAAGTGTCGTGAATATATATATTCGTTGTTATATTGTTCGTTATCTTAACTTTTAAGTAATAACACTAAATTTCGACACGAAGTCAATATTCTTCAAAAAGTCAACAAAAGTCAATTTCAATGTCATTATAGGCAAAATGTCAATTTTTAACCTTTCGGAGACTAAGCGTCTCAAAACAAGTTCAAAAATAGTTATCGTTATATTTATCGTTTCGTTAAACATTTTTAACTTCGGCGAGTCGGAAATATTCCAAAAATCAAATTTATCATTTTTCTTTGTAAATTGAGCCGAACTATCAAAATAAGCCCAATTACCATTTTTGACCCAAAACACATTTTTAGTTATAACGTATATATCGACACGTTACTAAAAATCATTTTACTCGTTCAATACATCCGTTTGGTCAAAATGTCAAAACATCAAAAATGTCTATGGGCTTCGGCCCAACAGTAAAAACGTGGGCTTTTTGGCCCAAAAAGCCTTTTAGTCCAACTTGTATTTATTTGGTACTTATTAGTTATTTTTAGTTACCAAATACACTTTATACTTATCAAATAATCTCTAATAATTAAGCTACTTAATCAAAAGTCAAACTTTGACTTTTCTACAGTTCATTCGAACCATTTAATGCGTCTCAACTTATTTTCACCTTTTAACTAATTATTTTTAGTAACTTATAACTTATTAAATAAGCCAAACTAATTAAACACTTTACTATATTTTTTCACCATTTCACCATTTGAGCCAAAATTTTATGTTTTTCAAAACCCCAATAATCTTATATTTTTAACACTAGTCGAACCATGTATGTGCTCAAAAATTCAATATGGTGCTTAAATTAGTGTAAAAACCGTAACTAGTGTTTGTATCCTCAAACTAGCACCATATGCAACAATATTTACCACACAAGCAAGAAATCTACTAATTAACTCATATTCATCCAAAAATGTCGAGCACTATAAACTCTAGATCAAACCATAGCTTATATCATATTATCAAAACATATACATTTAACACTTTTAAACATCACTATGCACCAAATGGACAAGAGATTAACAAATTTAGAAAAGTTTTGAGAATCCTTACAATGCTCTTAAGGTGGTACGTGGGATAGGAGAACAAGGAACACCCAAAACTTTGCTAGTTTAACCCAAATCCAACTCCAATTTACCCAAAACCTTTAGCAAACACTTGTGATCTTGATCTTTTGTAGAGAAAATTTTGTATGAATGATGTTTGTGTGTGTATTGTGGCGTCAAAATGAAGCCAAATAAAGAGATGATCAAGTCTATTTAGGGAAGCATTTAAGGATAAGCTCTTGGAAATCCAAAAGAATAACACCATTTGTAGTAAAAATTGGATTGCATTTAAGATAAGGGAATTTTTTTGTCTCATGTGGGTTTTAGTGCAAGTATATGGCCGGTTAGGCTTATTTAGTGAAGGGCAAAAATAGTTTTGATCCCGCTTTGGTGTATAGTGTGTCGGTTTAAGTTAAAAAGTTACCGTAAAGTCCTGGTTTGACGTTTTTGGACCCGATAACGTAAAATAAAGTTTTTAACCACGTTTTTGTCAGAAATATAATAAAATGTCATTACTGACTCAAAAACATATTTATTTGACCTTTACCATATGTACTGTGCTGTCGGTACGCGCGTGCGGTTGTTTTTCAGAAAAATGCGAGAAAGCTCTCAGTAAATTATAATACTTGTCAGTAACTATCAGAAATGTGATAATTTAACTTATTTGACAAAAATAAACTTTTCTGCAGTGACTGTAAGCTACAGTATGCTGGGACAGCTCCCGAAAATGCTTAAAATTACTCAGAAACATGCAATTGCGCACAGTAATGCTTAACTTAAAAATAATTAATACTCATATAATATTAATTAGCAACGTGAAAATTACCATTTGTCACATGTTTGGTGTGGTTCGAATTGATGGTGAGGAAAAATGAATATGTATAGGTCGAATTTTATAGAGAGAAGAGGTTAGGGTTTTTCAAAGGGCTAAGTCACCATGTCATAGGGAGGAGAGAACATGGTGATGTTGTTTGAGTCATGTGAGGCCAAGTGTAAGGAGGGAAGGGTATATGTTATGTGGTAATTCCCTAACCATGTGATGTACCTACAATCTTTGACTTGGCTAGAGATTCAAGGGACAATGATATGTGGAGATATTTAAGACATAGGAGAGGGCTTGTGGTGCATGGTTAGCTTAGGAGTTAGTGAGGAATTAGCTTAGTTATGGTTTTGTTAGTTTCGAATTAGGGAAGTAAAAGGAGGATTGAATGGCTTCAATTGGTGGTACATTGGCTATAAGGTATTGTACACTATGATTTTTGAAAGTAACAAGTTAGTTTTTAGGGTTTTGGTTTGTACATTTGTCGAGTAGAAATTAAATTAGGGTTTATATATTTATATATGTATCGATTTTTATAGAAAAAGAAAAGGAAAATGGTTTGTGTTTAAAAGTGTTGTACTATAGGCTTAATAGGGTTGTACTAGGGTGTACGTAGTATAGAAAATGTATTTTTAATGTTTGGTTAAGTTATATTAATTATATGTTGATTTTATTAGGTTTAAATGTATATAAATGTGATTTTTGGTTTTTATGCATTGGATGCTTGTACATTAGGTTTAGGGACTTGTACTTATAGTTAGTGAGTTTAAGAAATTTATTTTTAAGACTTATGCATAAAAGACATGGATAATGTGCTTTAAAATGAATACATTTAGAGTTATAATAGGATTTTTATTAATATTTAATTTTTATCCATAAGTGACTTGTACATTGTCTTGAAAGACTCGTACACTTATATTTTGTAAAAAAAAAAAAATCTTATATATATTAGTTAGGGTTTGTGATTTTATTACATAAAATCATAGTTTTGTGAGTTTAGGGTTTATATCGGGAGTTATAGTGAATCTAGGGTTTTTGTGCTTTAGTAATTTGTACATTAGTTTAAATGAGTTGTACTTTAGTATTTTTAGGGTTTAGTTATTTATAATTGTTATAATAATTTAGGGTTTCATGTAAATTATAATGGATAAGAAATGTTTGGTTTGTACGTTTGTTAACGAATTAACGTAAAGTGGCAAATGGTATATCATAGGATTTTTATATGGAAATGTTTATATAAATTAAACATTAAGTAAGTTGATGTTGGTCCGTGTGAGAGCACGTTTATTGATGATGCGAGTTACGTCACATTAGATAGTAGTTATGATCAGATAATAAAATAAAAAAAATTATACGTAGAAAAAGGATAAAGATTCTTTATTAGAATATATAAAATAGTTTATTACAAGGTGAAATTTTTACAGTGGTTACACAATCCGTGGGTACCTGAGTCAGTTTTTAGCCACTTAAAATAGACAACCCTCTCACAACCAACAAGTCTAGGATTTTCCTTTTATCTCACAACTTCATTGTCTAGAACACCATCATAGGATCTCATCCTCTTCATTCTTGATACATATCAAGCACGTCATTGTCAGTGCAAATGATATATCAAAACCATCATTCTCAACACGTTGGTCCAACCAACACTCTCCCATCACATGATGTCATTCTCATCCTCATATAAGTATCTAGTATTTCAAATTGTTGCATATGGAATCTCTATTCCTAAGTGATCATTGTCTTCACTTCCTCTTAATTCCATTCGAGAATATATTATGGCACATTACATCATATTTGGTAGATGATAATGTCATAACCTCAACCGTATTCAAATACTCTTATAGCACTTGCTATACATTAGAGTTTCTGAATTCATTGCATTCCATTACCTCTTTCACTAATCATCACCACCATGGATTAGCGAAAAATCTACTTGCATCAATCTTTAGTCATCTATTGAGTTATCACCACTAGTAAACCAACACCAACACTAGCACCACTCACTTTAACCCTTAATATTTCAATTTCATTTCATATCATCCTTCTAGGCTTTATTTTGTAGAATTTTCTCATACTATATTCTTATTTTTCTTATAATTTTAATTCTTATTAGAAGATTACACTTTATAACATGGTTTACTAGATAATCATAGACCTCTGTCTTGAGTTGCCTGTGATTATATCATTGATATATTGCATCATATTTACATCTTATTTTTCCTTAAGATATATTGCACTAATCCTTTCAGTGTAGGTTCATCATCATATACGCTCGATCGTATATAGCATACTCATCATATGATGAAGTTTGCATCGATTATTTTTCTTCTTTTATTGTAGGTGCTTCTTGACGTCCTTAAACCAGGAGGATTATCAGTCTAGTACTCATATTGCATCGTCTATACACTTGATCGTATATGACATATCTGTCTTAAGACATAGCTTCTATTGTACTAATTTTTTGTTTTGTAGGTTCATCTTGACTCCCTAGAGCAAGGGGGAGCTTTCGTCAAGCACTTATAGAATGCACGATATACACGCATTGTAGTATATCACATACTCGTTCTGGGACAAATATTGTTTTACACTAACCTTTATTTTGTAGCATTCTTCATCCTTGCATCATATACGTTGGTACCCTAGCAACGGGGAGTATTGATCAAGGGGGAGTTAATCATGCACTAACCTTTGTTTTTGTAGCTTTCATGCATCATATACTTGGTACTCCAATTAGGGGGAGCTATTAAAGCACTCATAATCCTTGCATCTGTAAAGGGGGAGCATGCACACATTCATATTAATTCTCATTCTTCGACACACCTTTGTGTTTCGACAATAAGGAGGAGATAGTCCAACATAGCTTACCCACGTGTATCGTTTGCTATGAGCATTTCATTCATCATGCATTTCTTACATATTTTTTGTTTTGTTGTACAACACTAACCGTGATGTAGGTTAGGAGTCTTAATTTGATCCATGGATCCGCTAACAACCTAGGGAATGCAACAACCTAGGAGATTGGAGTAGAATAATTAACTTCACTATGGATGATGCAAGCTCGCCATTTCGGGGAGAAATGAAGTTAACTCCAAGGACACATCCTTTTTGTTTCGAAAAAAGGGGGAGAAGGGTGTAAGCGGAGAAAGTAATAAGGGAGAAGAGTGTAAACGAAGAAGGTAATGTAAAAGGTAGTACGGACACAAGTAACTTTTTACATTTTAATTTCTATCACGTTTACATATTTTGTCATTATCAAAAAGGGGGAGATTGTTAGTGCAAGCAGTCTCGTTTGTTTTGATTGATGACAAACATGTAACTTGATACATAACGTAAAATGTACAAGTTACTTGTAATCATATCTTGTCTCAACATACATTCA
The DNA here is from genome assembly GCA_021014915.2 of Artemisia tridentata subsp. tridentata. Classification (NCBI taxonomy): domain Eukaryota; kingdom Viridiplantae; phylum Streptophyta; class Magnoliopsida; order Asterales; family Asteraceae; genus Artemisia; species Artemisia tridentata. Next base: position 51,405,971 of record CP139506.1, on the reverse strand, counting down.
ACACCTCTCGACCTCTCGAGTCCTCGTATGATACAACACAGGTTCGTACATGTTTGTTATGTGGCATTATGATCAAGCCCTTAATAAACCATTTAGAATGTTTAAAATACGGCTAGGTCATTAAGTATTTTAAAAAGACTAACCATTCTACTTAGAACCTCATTTCACATTTTGCATATACAAGTACTTTTACTTGTACATCATGTTTCCTAAGTTTAATAGGATAAGTACTCTTTAGATGTCAAACTAAGACAAATGTGCTTACTCATGAAAATGATGTTAATGACATAGTAGCATAAGTAGTTTAACATCTTTAGTAGCATAAGTATATACATGTTACTTATAAATGGTACATACATGTTACATACATTTACATTTACATGTTTACATTTTTATTCTTAAAATAGAAATATGAACATGACATCATTGCATACATCATTTAGATATCTTTAGGATATCTTAAAATTTAGTAAATATCTTGGAAAGATCTTCAAGCAAAGAATTGGATTTTGTAAGATCTTGGCAAGATTTGGAAAGATTTTGAAAGATATTTTGTCAGGGTCTAGCAGAACCAAAACCCATAAGGGACGGACCCCTGGATTTGGTTCCGCCAAATCCGTGGGTTGGTTTTTACAATTTGCCTATAAATAGTAGCCCATTGTTTACCCATTGTTTAATCCACTTGAACATACATTCTCTCTACCCTTTGCATACATTTAGATCAGTAGTAAACCATGTAGAAACATACATTAATCATCCTTTCCATCATGATCATAATGTTACTAACTTTCATTATGTTGTAAGCATACACTCCTAATGATCCTGTGAAGCAAGCTCAGAGATCGTGAGTCATCATCCATCATAAGCATAGCATACCTCCTGATCTACCAAAATACTTGGAGATCTTGAAGTCATCATCCACCAAAGCATACCAACATATGAAGATTCAAAGGCAGTTGACATCCTCAATGTTTGAAGACTTCTTATTCAAGAAGTTCATGTAGATTCCACATTAATGTGTATATGAAGATCCATCACAACAAGTTTAGGGAGCTTGTGATCTTCATCCATTGAAGGCTTCCTATCAATGGAAGTTCATTTAGATTAGCCATTCATATCCAGTGGACATTTATGTCATGGATCATTATTGTAAACATCATTGCATCACAATCTAAACATCAAACTAGATTAGGTGGTTTATGTGTTTGTGCCATAAAACACAAGGTTTTTATGTTGGGCCATAAAACATATCGGGAGTGGTTGTACCCTTGTAAAAGAACTCGACATCTAGCTTAGTGTCGGAAATTGTATAAGCGACGTCAGGTTGGTTCTACCTCGAACTAGAACCCGATATTTAGCTTTGTACCGGAAAAAGTGTAAGCGACGATTGTAAGGTTTTCTCCGCCGAGAAGGAGCTTGTTGATCTAGTGAAGTAACTCTCGAGTTGGGTACTCGAGGAGTGGAGTAGGGCAGAGAGGAGCTCTGTGACCGAACAACTATAAATCATCATGTTCGGCTTGCGCTTTCTTTTACTTACAGCTTTACTTTTATGTTTGCATTATGTGATTGCTTGTGTTGTGACTTGTTGATTATACTTGTGTGACAACATGTTTTAGTTTATGCTAGTCATAAACTACAATTGACATCTTTCATATTAGAACAATCTAAATTGGAAATTTGATACAACAAGTTTTAAGTTTTTAAAACTGGAACGTATTCACCCCCTCTACGTTTTCACACAATCCATCTCTTAGTTGCTCCAGTGAGTGTCATCGGAAACACTCGGAGCATGACAGCGTCGTGAGAAACTCCTGGAATATTGAAGAAGCTTGTGATGTATAAGACATGTTCCACATGCTCGTAGGCGTCTTCAGTCTTGTTTCCAGAGAACGGTTTTTCACGTAACTCCCTCATAAACTGAATCTTGATCTCAAATTGGACATCGTCTCCAATAACCGGCCTAACAAGCCCCGACCCCTGCTCTTCTCGAGTCATAGCAAGGTACTCTTGGAGAGTCAACGTATCGATGTCCACAACTGCCATAGTTCCTGAAACTTAAACAAAATGTGAGAAAAATAAAAACAAAAATTTAACTTAAATAAAAATCCTAATATAGCTCCCCGGCAACGGCGCCAAAAACTTGATGCAGGATTTCTGACCAGGTTTTAAATTTATATTAAGTCTCGTCTACCTATGGTCTACCTTATGCATTCACGGGCAGTGTATCCTGTCGTGTATAGTGTAGTAATCGGTAAAGCCGAGGTCATCTTAAGAGCTATGTGTTTCTCACGTTTTTAAAACGGTTTATGATTGTTTGATTAATTAAACTAAATGAACAGAAATGAAATAACGAAATTAAAATGAAGTTGTGAACAATAGAGAGAAATTGTACTAGCCTAGTTGTTAATCCTACATTGCTATGGCAATGTTTTCTAATTAAACTTCCTATTGCTTAAAGTGGGGCATAGAATTCGCTAGACTCATATGGTCAATTCGTCTAGCCTATCTCCCTAGATTCCGTCCAGGACACCAAAGGTCTGGATCATTATGGTTGTCAAGGCTTATAGGTAAACTAGTTTGAGTCATTAAGCGCCACTACATGCTAGATTAATTCTTTTTGTGATCCGGCCTCTCGGATCTTAGACCACACATCTAATTTCTTAAGTTCATCCAATTCGGAGGGTGATCATATGATCAATTCGCACGCAAGGGATTTGGTAGTCCTATGGTCAATTCTTACCAACCCTTGCAACATACTACTCTAGGGTCCTATGGTCAATTCTCCTAGAGTGATACGTACAACCGACCTTCAAAACTACCGAAACTAGAGGATCTCTCGAATAACTAAGCATGCACACACTAGAAACAATAATAAAAGTATGAAAATATAATCAAGACAATATAGGAATCATAACTAGGCTAGCACTAAAGGTGCATAGCCGATCATATTAAAAAGTAAAGCGGATTCAATTTTTTGCATGTAAATGGAAGACATGGAATCGTAAATGTAATAAATAAATGAATCGCTAAAACTTATGATGTTATGGCGTGATCTCTCCCTTGGAAATGCTCCGTATGCTGCTGTGGATTGTCCTTCTCAAGCCTCGCTTCGTTCTCTGACTTTCTGTGGTGTGGAAGATATATCAAATGCAGAAATTAGGGCTCGTATTTATAGGCCCGTCGAGGCTACGGCGTAACCTTGAGTTGTGGTTACGCCGTAGCTAGTGTAATCCTCGGACGATCTTATCCATAAATAACGGTTACGGCGTAACTTAAAGGACTAGTTACGCCGTAATCTTTGGCGGCGACAACTACGTCGTAACCTTCATGTATAGCTACGCCGTAATCAATCTAGGGTTTTCTTTTACGTCGTAATCTTCATACTTTAGCTACGCCGTAATCTCGGTAAAATCTTGAACCCCATTCTGTTTACTAGCTACGTCGTAACCTCATGTGTTGGTTACGGCGTAATTCCTTCATTCACATGAATCACGTACTGTGTAACAATTACGTCGTAACCTCTTGTGTTGGTTACGACGTAACCTTCTTTTCCATAAAATCTTCTAAGTCTTTAAATAGTTACGGTGTAACTTCGTGTGGTAGTTACGCCGTAATCTCCAATAAGCGTTGACTTGGTCTTCATGTATAAATTCATAGCTACGGCGTAAGTGGAGAGAGTAATTACGCCGTAACTTCTTCAAGCATACTAAAAATGTAGAATCTTGTAAGAGCTTTTCCAAATCCGCGTCTCTTTTGCTCCTATGCTCACTAGTAACCTGAAAATGAAATATTAACAAAATCAAAGTATATATTCACATAAAACGATACAATAATGAGCATATTAGGGGGAAATTGACACTTAAATATCAGGACTATTTGATGTCATCAATTTGTAAAACGCGACCCAAATTATTAAAACGCGACATTGTAAAACGCGACTATAATTTATTTATCAAAAGTAGAACGCGACTTGCGACTCAAATGTAAAACGCGACTCGCGACTCAAAAGTAAAACGCGACTAACTTTTCATAAATTCACCATATATACATACATACACTTAAACATGTAAAGACACCGACTAACTTTTCATAAATTCACCATACATACATACATACATACATACATACATACATACATACATACATGTAAAGACAACTACCATACATACAAACACTTGGATTAGGATCCTCTCATGTTCTACTTGAACATGAAAGGTAATGTTGGGTTTGTTGTGAGTAGGAACTTTAATTTTTAATAAGTTAGAGGTCCCACATAGATGACTTACTTTTTTTTCACTCACAAAAATACTCAACATCACCTCTCATGTTCAAATTGAACATGAGAGGATCTCAATCCCAAACACTTAAACATGTAAAGACGACTACCATACATACATATATACATACACTTAAACAAATCCTGGATGTAGAAGAATAAATGCACTAAATTCTACACTTCTTTGAACAACCGTATCCTTTAGAGCTTGGATATAGATCTATCTTTAAGAAGAATAAATGCACAAAACTACAATACATGTATGCAATGCTTTCTTTTATTACTTGACTTTTCATAAATTCACCCGTCTACCATCTACTTTATTAAATAAAAGTATCAAGTGAGTTCCGTTTTAAGTCTTAGTCGCGACTGAAAAGATGATCGTGAAATATTTAGTTCATTTTTGTAAAACATAAGAAAAAAGTTTAGATTAATAAAATAACTATTTATGTAGATTATTCAGGGTTTTTTTTTTTTTTTTTTTTTTTTTTTTTTTTTTTTTTTTTTTTTTTTTTTGAGTGATTTAACCAAACTAAGTGTAAGTTTAGTAATTATTTGTTTGTTTGAAACTTAGTAAAAGTGAACAAATATTATGCGACAAAATAAAATACAATAAAACGACACGTGTTTAGTACCATGAGTAATGGTGATTTAGAAGGACAAGGCAATCATTTTATGTTAGTGGGGGGGGGGGCTTTAATCTAGAAGTTACAGTAATTTGCAGTAGTTTAACTAGAAGGTCAAGACAGTCATTTTATTGATGATATCCTTTTTCTATCAATAAAGTTGGAGAGACATGCTTAAAAAAAGGCTAAAAGCAGGGGTGGCTCAAGGGTAAAGCTACTAAATTCATCGCTTTAGGCTTCAAATTTTTAAGGCCCCCGATTTTCTAAAGCTCCATCATGTATATAGTCGTTACATCTATTCTTCAGCATCGCCTTTAGGGCCCCGACATTTTTAAGCCCCCTAATTTCTTAAAATACCTGATATAATTTAGGATTTGAAGCTGCAACTACATTTATCTGTGTTCTTTAGACCTAGAGTTTATTAGATACTAAGTCCATCATTTTAATTTTATGAAAACGATCAAGATTGTCTTTTGGGGCAATGGAAAACAATGAGTTAAGCTCATTTTAGTAATTTTTAGGCTCTTGTTTACTAAAATACCTTATACAAGTTAGATATGTATAGTTTTATCTTTATTCTTTAGGCATACGAACAATCAGACACTAAATTCATCATTTTAGTTTTATAAAATGGACCAATATCATCTTTTAAGGTAATGGGAAAGAAAATGAATTAAGCTCATTTCTGTAAGCCAATTCTTAAAGACCGGAGTAATAGATAGGGTTGTAGATGAACTTAAAGCTCAACGATCTTTTTGTGAACTGTTCTTATGCACTTTTGATCATGTATTTTTTGTACTTTTTGTTTAGTATGCAAATAAATGAATACGAAGAAACTTTTTTCTTATACAATGATTACGAGCACTCGTGTTGGTTCAATTATGTCGTCTTAGCCCTACTTCTAGAGCACCGAAAGAAGGACGTTTGTTTTCTCTATTTGTTATTTTGTCTTTCAGTCATCAACCCGCTCTTAATCTACTAAGCGTTCCCGTTTTTTTAGATAGACGTTATATAGACAATTTTACTAAACCATAGCAAATAATCGAAATGCCCCATTTTAAAACTTAGTTTTAGGCCTCCGTAAGGATTTAGCCGCCCCTGGCTAAAAGGTTTCATACTTTTTACAAACAAAATAAAAAATAAACGAATAAATAAATACATGATTTGTTTTACCTTTCTATGTACAAAATGATAATGAGAGTTGAGAGTATATAATTTGAAGTTGTGTTTAAAAATGTTGAAGTTTAAAGAGTATTTATAGATAAATAAAATAGTTGTTGATCCTTTTTTTTTTTTTTTTTTTTTTTTTTTTTTTTTTTTTTTTTTTTTTATAAATAATTAGATGTATCCGTGAGTGGGTGGGACCCATTTTTACACATTGCCCAAAATGTGAGTTGCTCACGATTTATCCTCAAGCGTGAATTCCCTGGCCACATCAATGCTCGCGCGTGACAATTGGGTACCATGAGTTGGTCACGGGCTTTATGTGCCCAATCTTAGTGAAGATGTGTTTTTGAGTGTTTGTGTTAAAAGCGAGATGTTGATGTGACGCTGATATAGCTGCACTTTTTGTTGTTAACGGTGACCAGTCCTGATGCTCTTAGGGGTAACGATAGCTAAAACCTTCGTAAATTACCCCTTAAAATACAAGTAAGACCCCCCCCCCCCTTGTTTTTTATTTTTTCGAAAACTGTGAAATGAAAAGTGCGGACAAAAAAAATAAAGTTTAACAATTCAAAAATATTAAACTGTAAAAAAACAGAATGAAAACTGATAAAATACTGTGTTCTACTGTAAACAGGGGGACAAAAAAAGGGTGGAAGTGCCGAATATGTGAGCCATAGGGTTTTAATGACACAACCCAATTAACAGGGGTTAGGTTATTTGTACCTCTCTTTTTTACAAGTGATACCGGCATACCCCCCATGATTTTTCTGGTTTTTTATTTTATTTTATATTTTTGTTTATATTAAAAACTATAAAATTAAAAGTACGAAACAGAATATATAAAGTTTAATAAGCCAAAAGTATTAAACTGACAAAAATTACGGAACAAAACTGATAAAAAAACTGAGTTATAGTGTAAAAAGGATTTGACTAAAGGAATGGTTGATGTAAAAGGTACTAACTCCGTCCCATAATAATTGTCCACTTTAACTTTTTTGAGTCTTTTTTATTCAAATTTAATCATAAATATTCTTATTTGTGTAATATAATACTTGATTAAAAATATATGAATAGATTGGGTTTTAAATGTATTTTCAATAGTATAATTTTCATCAAGTATTATATAACACAAATAAAAATATTAATGGTCAGATTTGAATAAAAAAGACTTAAAAAAATTAAAGTGGACAATTATTATGAGACGGAGGTAGTATATGAGAAGATAGGTGAGCGATGCCAATAACATACCCAATTAAAAAATGTCAACTTTTTTGATAACTTATGTTTGTGTGCAATTTTCAACAGAAAAACAGTGAAAAAGCAATGGGACGAGTTATCTAAGCCCCCCTATTGATACAAAGTACACCCCCTAGTGGGGTCGGTGTACTTTTGTAACTTTTTTTTTTTTTTAGTATGTATTTGTTTTATTTTGTTTTGTGTAATGTTTATTTGTTATGTTTTTATGTTATCTAATTTGTATTCGTCTGACGTGTTTCTATTTAATTAAACAACAACAATAGCACGTTAACGTTAACACATTAAACAACTACAATGTATTCGTCTAATGTGTTTCTATTTAATTAAACAACAACAATAACACGTTAACGTTAACACATTAAACAACTACAAAAACAACTGTTATTATTCAATTAAACAAGAACATTAACACATTATTTAAAAACAACAATACCTACTACACGTGAAGATTATTTATGTCATCTAAAAGCTCATGGAGCATTGCACCCGACTGACATGCGTGATCCTCAGGATTCCTTGCCAATTCCAGTGATGCCTCGAGCGTCTTTATTCTTGTCATCAACATCTTGTTTTGAGACACTAACATCTTGTTTCTTGTTTCAAGCTGGTCAATCTTATTAGCTTGCTTGTCAATTTTATTATCTTTAGCTACGCAGTTTGAGCACTGCGTTGAAGAAGAGGCTTGACTAAAGTACTTGTTTTGAAACTCATCCTTCCACATAAAGTACCGACACCCAAAGTCATTTGTTCCTGGCTGTTACATGTTAAGAAAATAATAAGAAATGTATTATTAACAAACAAATAATTTACATAGCTAAGCAAATGTATGATTATTTACCACTGAAAAAGGACATGCATAATACGGTCGACCATAACTAGTGTCTCTACGGGACTGGTTGCTGCTTATGTTCTTGTGGTTGATTATGTTGACTAGTTGCTTATGTTTGATGCTTATGTTCTTGTGGTTGATTATGTTGACTGGTTGCTGCTTATGTTCTTGTGGTTGATTATGTTGACTGCTTGTGTTCTTGTGGCTTGTTTGCTGGTGATGTTCTTGATGGTTTATAATAATAATAAAAAAAAAAAAAAAAAAAAAAAAAAAAAAAAAAAAAAAAAAAGAATCAAAAGGACTCTGCTTGCTATCTTTTCATACTTTTTCATTGTCGCCATGTCGACATAAGAGAACCCGAACCCGTGAATGCACCCAAAGTTAAAAACTTGAAAACTTAAAAAACCTTACAAACTTACAAAAAAAAGTACTTACTGTTAAAAAACAAAAAACTTATACATTACAGGATGATGAGTTATAATTTTACAAACATAATAGTGAAAAAAAAACTTATACTTAGGCTGCGTTTGTTTTTTTTTTGTCCTCTTAACAGCCTCTGAACAAGCCAAATGTCTGAATCGGTCAGACATTTTGGCGTTCAGACGGTTTTTTTTTTTTTTTTTTTTTTTTTCCGTTCAGACGCGTTCAGATGCAGTTAGATCTTAATGGTCAAGACTTGGGAGGGGTGTCTTAACGCGTCTGAATGCCTCTTGTTGACACAAAATAACCAAAAAAAAAAAAAAAAATTTCCTGTTCAAACACGAGTTTTTTTTTTCCGTTCAGATGCGTTCAGATTCAGACGTGCGGTTCAGATTCAGATTCAGACCCTCTTAATAAACAAACACCACCTTATACATAAACAGAATAGTGAAAAAACTTGCTGCTTATGTCCTTGTGTTCTTGTGACTGTTAAAAAAAAAACTTATACATTATGTTCTTGTGGTTGAAAAAACTAAGTACTAGTGAAAAAAAAAATGTTAAAAAACTGAGCACTAGTGAAAAAAAAATAAAAAAAATACAAACATAATGGGACAATGTGGATGCTCTGTACAATGTGGATGCGGAATGTTGGTATATGTATATGGCTTTCCGATCTCCACTCCATATTTGGATGCTAAATGGATCGTCAAACAACCAACTTGTTCCCTTGGCATATGGACTTGGTTGTTCAATCGGGCGCCAATAACGTAACGAAAAAACCTCCTGCAAGTATCATACAAAACGTTTTCATCCATTTCTTCCATCCTACTCACCTCAACATTAGCATGTAAAGCTACTACCCTAAAATAATAATAATAATAATAATAATAATAATAATAATAATAATAATAATAATAATGAAAAGGAACTTATCAATAATTAGGTGATGAATATTTATGGCCACCCTCAGATACTTAATAGATCACAAACCCTGAAACATATAATTATATGCCGCTATACATCATCGTTTTGCGTGAGTATTTGTCTAGAATTTTAATACATATTTATTTTGGTGGATGAAATTTCAAGTAAAAGACAGTTTTAACGACTTGGTCTTGATCAAGTGACCACCAGGGGCGACCTGGAAGAAAAGGGGGGGGGGGGGGGGGGGGGGGGGGTTCCCTTGGAGGTCTCGGGTTCGAGGTTTGTCAATATAGTTTTCCGCTTAGGCGAAGCGGAAAAAAGAAGTGAGTTTTATTCCCCAAAGGCGAAAGTTCGATGAAGATATATTGCTCGCTTGGATGTCACTACACGACTCGAACTAGTGACTGTTAACTAGTTGTTTAAAAAAAAGATGAAAAAGTAAAAGACAGTTTTAACTTTCAAAAATGAGTTCGTTAATTGAAATATAGATTTTTAGTTAAGAAAATTAATATCTATATTCCCTTGACTACTCTATATTAGAAAAAAGAAGTGGAGTTGAGTAGTAGCTAGCGTTGTTTAATGTTTGAACGTAGCTACTTCTGTGGTCTACTGCTACAAAGTGCATGAACGTTAGCTTAGTAACCCTTCGGATCATCTGCATTTATGCTAGTAAGCTTAGTAGCCGTTGGATGAATATGCATTTATTCAACGTCGTTGTGAAACTACCAACTTTTGTCACATCCAACAAAGATACATTCATTTCTCATATGTAAATTAATTTCTCATATTAAATTTCTATCTACCACTAAACCTAAACATGAATGAAAATGATACTACTCTATTGCAAAAATATGATTATATATCGAGATAATGACTTAAACAATAAGACATATTATTATATATACCACTTATAAAGATTGAATAACTATTTTTGAAATCATAAATTTTAAAACTTTAATTAATAGAGCTTGTATAAATTACCTTCAAGTATTATTTAACACACGTTAAATTTGATCAATTTTAAATTTGACAAAAATTTTCAAAACACACACTATATTAACTTTAAAAAATACACGTTTTGCAAAAAGGTATAACCAAAATCGTGTTGTGCGGTATACGTCTTGTTTTAGAGATTGCTCATGAAATATCTTAACTCCACATTTTATTTTTTAGTAACATAATCGGTGCTCTCACGATATATTATATATTATCAGCTATGTTATGTTGTTACAATTTTCTTATGGAATTACTTGTTATGCATGTTTGATCTGTTCTTGAGATTCAAAAGCCATACTGATTTTTGAAACATGCTCGTGAGAAGATACTTGAACTAGCTAGTTTACGCAACCCATTAAACAGAAACAAATAAGTGAACCAAATAACTCACATTCTTACTCACTGCGACAATTTAAATGGCCATTTTTTTTTTCACATTTACATATTGCGAGTACATATTTACATGTATCTTTCAGTTACCAAATGCTTTTGCGATGTACAAAAAACAAAACATAAGGGAAAATTGTTAATGTCGTAATGCAATTCACAACAAATGAAGTTAAGAAGTTCAAAAATACGAAAAAGTTTTATTTAAAAAAATATACAGGTATTTTTTTATTGTACCAACTTATTTAAAGTTTTTTAATTCAATGTAACATGCTTATTATTTCGTACTTATATAAACTAAAAATGCTGTAATGAGAAAAACAATTTACGCATGTTTTTAAAACTAAAACATGATAGATAAATCACCTATCACCATAAGTCTGAGTCATTGAACAACAAGTGAACGCTTGACCTTTGTATTATGCTACGTAGTATAACTCACCCTTAGTCGGCCTGGTTACCATCACAGCCTCATGGAAACAAAGTGCAAACATCAAAACGATACATATTTAATTATCCTAACAACATACAATAAAAAACTTGTTTAGTGATTTGTGGTGGGGGGATCTTGTTGACGCTATAAGCATGTTGGTTCATAAGCATGTGTTGAAAGTGGTGATAGCTAAAATCTTGTTTACTGATTTGGTGTATTACATTTGGCTAAAAAGAAATAATAGACTTTTAAGAAAAGTTCAATAAGGGTTAACCAAGTGTTCCAAATAATTGTGTCAACAATGAGAATGAATGAAGTTAAACTATAAGTTAAAGTTAAAGAATACAGCTCAAGCGAACTACTTGAAGATTGTATGTAATATACACGACATGATGTAAAACGGTTTATTGGTAGTTTAGTTGCTTGATTGATTCGTTTAATGTTTTTATACATATTTATCTTAGCGGATGAAATTTCAAATTAAAGACGTTTATAACTTTTAAAATTGACTTCTTTAATTGTAAAATGGATTTCTAGTTAAGAACATTAATAACTATATTCCCTTGTGAGGTATTGAGTTATGACTACTCTATATAAAGAAGTGTAGTAGTAGCTAACGTTGTTGCATGTTTGAACTCTATTTGCTGACCCAAACAAAGAAACACCTTTTGTACACTAAAACTTTCACAACCCTATGGCGAAAGGTTCACGCAAAAATTCAACCCCCAAGGTCCCAATTCCCATCGCCGATGACACCCCTCCTTCAGTTTATGAAGTTCCCCCACGGCCACCTCTTAATAAACCATTCGCTACTGGTTATAACCCATCGGATGCCGAAATTATTGAACTCTTAAGATGCAAAATACACGATGAGCATGTGGAAGGTGACATGGTGAACAAAGTGAATCTCTACAAAACTACTCCTGATAAGATAGTTTTTTTTTTTTTTTTTTTTTTTTTTAATAAAGATTTCGAGTCAGGCCGGGTCGGGTAAAATGGTTACGGTCGGGTCAGGCTTGGTTAAGCTTCTTAACCAGCTTTATGATTGTATACATCATAATAATAATGGTTTCTTTGCGACTAAAAAAACTTACCAACTATCTCATCAAGAGTAGTTTTGTAGAGATTCACTTTGTTCACCATGTCACCCTCCACATGCTCATAGTGTATTTTGCATCTTAAGAGTTCAATAATTTCGGCATCCGATGGGTTATAACCAGTAGCGAATGGTTTATTAAGAGGTGGCCGTGGGAGAACGTCATAAACCGAAGGAGGGGTGTCATCGGCGATGGGAATCGGAACCTTGGGGGTTGAATTTTTGCGTGAACCTTTCGCCATAGGGTTGTGAAGGTTTTAGTGTACAAAAGGTGTTTCTTTGTTTGGGTCAGCAAATAGAGTTCAAACATGCAACAACGTTAGCTACTACTACACTTCTTTATATAGAGTAGTCATAACTCAATACCTCATAAGGGAATATAGTTATTAATTTTCTTAACTAGAAATCCATTTTACAATTAAAGAAGTCAATTTTAAAAGTTATAACCGTCTTTAATTTGAAATTTCATCCGCTAAGATAAATATGTATAAAAACACTAGACGAATCAATCAAGCAACTAAACTACCAATAAACCGTTTTACATCATGTCGTGTATATTACATACAATCTTCAAGTAGTTCGCTTGAGCTGTATTCTTTAACTTTAACTTATAGTTTAACTTCATTCATTCTCGTTGTTGACACAATTCTTTGGAACACTTGGTTAACCCTTATTGAACTTTTCTTAAAAGTCTATTACTTCTTTTTAGCCAAATGTAATACACCAAATCAATAAACAAGATTTTAGCTATCACCACTTTCAACACATGCTTATGAACCAACATGCTTATAGCGTCAACTAGATCCCCCCCACCACAAATCACTAAACAAGTTTTTTATTGTATGTTGTTAGGATAATTAAATATGTATCGTTTTGATGTCTGCACTTTGTTTCCATGAGGCCTTGATGGTAACCAGGCCGACTAAGGGTGAGTTATACTACGTAGCATAATACAAAGGTCAAGCGTTCACTTCTTGTTCAAATTTAAGCTAGACAACTACAGTAACAAAGTAAACATAATATACTCATAATCAACAAAAAAAATATCAATATACACGAAATAAAAAATATTTACCTTATGTAAGGAAGATTCAAACGTAAAAATATGTTGAAGAAAATGAAGGAAGTTGAATGTAGGTGTGAGTAATTTATGACTGAGTGATGTTTTGTTTGCAGAGAGGAGGTTCTTTTTTTACTGTTTGAACTTTGAACTTCGATTGTGGAAATATTTATGGTGCCTTTTCGCTTTACTAAACTGCCCATGCTTCTGGACGTATTCTCACTTTTGACATTTTCTGTTAATATTTTCGTTAATTTGTCAAAATATGTTTTTTTAACTTGACCATTAACGGTGCATAATCACGGTATTATACGGTAACGTTAATTTGTGTGTGCAATTTTTTTTTATGTGTATATGTAGGGCTAATCACGGCCCGAAAACTGGACCGGATCGAAAACTCATTTTTTCCAAAAGTCCGGACAGAGGACCGGACCAAAATGTTCGGTCCGGTCCGGTCCAACAAAACATAATAGTCATTTTTGCGTAAGACCGAACTGAACCTGACCGAGGACCAAAAATGAGGAAAAAGGTGGACCAAGGACCGGACCGAAATACGTTCGGTCCGGTTTCTCGGTTCGGACCGGTCCACAGTCTATAATGCTCAGCCGTATATATATGAGTGTGAAGTAAATGAGAGTAAATAAAGTTATTGATTTAAATTGTAATTAAGTATTTAAATATGCATGGCCGTGGCAGTATATAGTAACGTTAATTTGTGTGTGATTTTTTTTTTTTTTTTTTTTTTTTTTTTTTTTTTTATATATGTATATATGAGTGTAGAATAAATGAGAGTAAAAAATGTTAATTGTTTAAATTGTAATTATATATCTATATTAAAACCCAAGTCTGGCAAAAGTATATTTTATTATTTTGCTACAGTACAGTGCTACAGTACTGTAGCTACAGTAAATGAACATTTTTTTTTTAAATTATTTTTCGTATCAAACGGCCTCGAAAAATTATGAAACTTGCGCCATTATTAACGAAATAATTTTTTCAACAAAAATGAGTATAAATATGCAATACTTTCTCAAAATCAATGTATTTGTCTTTGTTTTTGTTTTTATTATTTTTCGTACTAAACGGCCTCGAAAAATTATGAAACTTGCGTAATTATTAACGAAATAATTTTTCCAACAAAAAGAAGTTGGGGAACACCCCCCACCCCTCCTCCCCCCGCAACGCGGGGGGTTCGTCCCACTCGTTAAATATTTAAATATTGAATAAATTGCATCATATTTTATAAGTAAAAGTACTTTATTATAACAACATTATTCACTTTTTAAGTTTTTAAATTTAATGCAAATGTTTTTCTCTTTATTGTAGTATAGATAGCCAGATAGGTAACAAATGAAGTTTAATTGTTCTCATTATTCGAGATTAGCGAGTTTTGAGTCTCATGTACGCAATATAATTGAGATATCTCAAATAAATATAATTGTTCTCATTTTCGGAAAGATATATATGAAAAACCCCTATTATTAATGTTGTTATTAAACCATTTATTAATCGATATTCTTTGCATGAAAAGGTTTGTAATACTAATACATTATGTGTAGACGATGTATTCAAGCTCGATTGTAACCTGATTATAAAACTCAAAGTTCGAAACTTAAGCTCTTTCAATCCGTATATTTTTGATATTTTTACATCATGTCGTGTATATTACATACAATCTTCAAGTAGTTCGCTTGAGCTGTATTCTTTAACTTTAACTTATAGTTTAACTTCATTCATTCTCGTTGTTGACACAATTATTTGGAACACTTGGTTAACCCTTATTGAACTTTTCTTAAAATATTATTTCTTTTAAGCCAAATGTAATACACCAAATCAATAAACAAGATTTTAGCTATCACCACTTTCAACACATGCTTATGAACCAACATGCTTATAGCGTCAACTAGATCCCCCCACCACAAATCACTAAACAAGTTTTTTATTGCATGTTGTTAGGATAATTAAATATGTATCGTTTTGATGTTTGCACTTTGTTTCCATGAGGCCGTTGTTAGAAAATTTAGTGCACTTGAGGGATTAATTCATACCTGGTAATGGGTTTGGAGGTACGGAGTGTACACCCATCAGGTCAATGTTTACCCTGACTCAAAGTAAGTGGTTTGTGGTTCTGCTGCTAGCATACATGATAATACTGCTGATGCAGTTGATACTGCTGCTAGTATTACTCATTGTGCTGCTGATGCAGATCATTCTGCTGCTAGTGTTAAGACTACCAGTTTCTACTGCTAGTGTTAAGACTACCAGATCAGTTAGTACTGCTGGACATAACAGTTTGTACTGCTTGTATAAGCTTGTTCCTGCTGGTAAGCTTATAACCACTGATCCCTACTATTATGGTATATTTAATGGGCCGTTAATTATACATAATTCCATGGGCTAGGGTTTGAGTAAACTCTATTATAAATAGAGGTCGCATCATAACTGCATGGATATATAGAATACAAACCCTAAACACTTGAATACGAATCTGTTCTTGATTTGTGCCTAAAACAAGAACATCACTTGGTCTTATCCCATAGAGATATTCGTGTAACCCAGGCATAGGGTCGAATAGTTTCTATTGGAAAGTGATAACACGATTTCAAGTGAATATCCGGTACCTTGTTTATTGATTATCTTCACCCTGATCTGGGAACACCAAACGGCATACTAAACTAACAATCAATAGAAACTATTCCTGTGATAATCAATGGCTGCTGCAATGAGGCATATGGCGGCTAACTTTTCAAAGCTTGAAAAGTTTGAAGGTGTCGAATTCAGGAGATGGCAAAAGAAGATGCACTTCTTGTTATCTAGTATGCATGTGGTGTATGTTCTGACCACACCCATTCCTGAAGATCATGGGGATGATGCTACTATGGAATAGATGAGGAGCAGAAGCAAATGGGAGAATGATGACTATGTGTGCAGAGGATTAATTCTCAATGGTATGTCTGATTCTCTATTTGATCTTTATCAAAATGTTGAATCTTCTCAAGAACTGTGGGATTCCTTGAAAGCCAAGTATATGGCTGAGGATGCATCAAGTAAGAAGTTCCTTGTAAGTAATTTTAACAATTACAAAATGGTCGATTCTAGACCTGTCATGGAACAATACAATGAACTTCTTAGTATACTTGGTCGTTTCACACAACACAAGATGAACATGGATGAGGCTATTTCAGTCTCTTGTATCATCGATAAACTACCTCCTTCTTGGAAAGATTTCAAGCATATGCTAAAGCATAAGAAGGAGGAGTTAACTCTTGTTGAGTTGAGCAGTCATTTGCGCATTGAGGAATCACTCAAAGCACATGAAAGTGACAAGCCAAAGGGCAGCAATGCTGCTGGTCCATCAGTTGTCAATTTGGTGGAGCATAACAACTCCTCCAGGAACAATGACAACAAGGGCAAACGTAAGCATCAGGATAACACCAAAACTGATCCTAACAAGAAGTCTAAAGCTACTTGTTGGAAGTGTGGTAAAACTGGACACTTCAGGAAGGATTTTAAAGGTGTTAAGATTGGCAATAAAGCCAATGGATCAGGCACAAGTGGTTCTGGGAATGGTAATTCCAATTCCCTAAAAGGTCAGAATATATTTCATAAGTCTTTTAAGATTTATTATGTTACATATATATCTGATGTGTACTTTGTGCAGGATGATGATATTGCGTGGTGGGTTGACTCTGGAGCAACAATTCATGTGTGTAAAGATAGAGGCTGGTTCAAGACCTACGAGTCAATGAATGATGGTTCTATTCTTCATATGGGAAATGAGTCAACAGCCCTGGTGTATGGAAAAGGATGTGTTGATTTGAAGTTTAGTTCTGGAAAGATTTTTTCTTTGTTTAATGTTTTACATGTTCCTAATATTAGGAAAAACTTGGTTTCTAGTAGTGTTTTGAATAATTGTGGTTATAAACAAGTAATTGAATCTGATAAGTATGTTTTATCTAAACATGGTGTATTCATTGGTTTTGGTTATTTATGTAATCAAATGTTTAGACTTAATATTGTTCATGATATGTTTGATTCTGCTTTTATGTCGTCATCTAGATTAAATGATTCAACCCTTTGGCATGCTAGACTTAGCCATGTACACTTTAAAAGGATGCAAGATATGTCTAAGGATGGGTTAATCCCATCATTTGACATGGACACTGAAAAGTGTAAAACTTGTATGATGAACAAGATAACTAAGAAACCATTTCAAAGTGTAAAACGTAAAACTGTGATATTGGAACTGATTCATAGTGACTTATGTTATTTGCATGCTACTCCCTCTTTGGGGAATAAGAAATACTTTGTGACTTTTATTGATGATGCTTCTAGGTATTGTTATGTTTATTTATTGCATACTAAGGATGAGGCATTAGATAAATTTAAAGTATTTAAAACTGAGGTTGAATTGCAACAAAGTTCCCTGATCAAGAGATTAAGGACTGATAAGGGAGGTGAGTACATGGATACTCTGTATTTCCAGTCTGTTGGTATAATCCATGAAACGACTGCCCCTTATACTCCTCAGCAAAATGGTATTTCTGAAAGGAAAAACCGAGTGCTGAATGAAATGGTTAATTCCATGTTGTCCTATTCTAGGCTGAGTCAAGGGTTCTGGGGTGAAGCTATATTAACAGCTTGCTATTTATTAAATAGGGTTCCCAACAAAAGGAACAAGACAACCCCTTATGAACTCTGGACTAAAAAGAAACCCAACCTGAATTATCTCAGGGTTTGGGGTTGTAGGGCAGTTGTAAAACTCCCTGATCCAAAGCTAAAAACTTTGGGTGAAAGAGGCATTGAATGCATCTTTGTTGGATATGCTGAGCATTCCAAGGCATATAGGTTCTATGTTATTGAACCTAATGAATCTGTTTCAATTAACTCAATAATTGAATCAAGGGATGCTATCTTTGATGAGAATAGATTCTCGTCAGTCCCTAGACCAAGTCAGAGGATTCCTAATGGAACTGATGATGTTGGTGTATCTGAGATCTCTGATGAGGTCCCTGATGAGGTTGTGGAACGACAACCTGAACCTGAGCTCAGAAGGAGCACAAGGGTCAGGACTCCAAAATCATTTGGACCTGAGTTTCAATTGTACTTAATTGAAGGAACAAGGGATGAGGTCTCTGACCAACACTCCTATTGCTTTAATGTTGAGGATGATCCCAAAACATTTGATGAAGCAATGAAGTCCCATGATGTTGCTTTCTGGAAAGAGGCAATAAATGATGAGATGGACTCCATCATGGGCAACAACACTTGGGTGTTGGCTGATCTACCACCTGGTTGCAAACCTTTGGGTTGCAAATGGATTTTCAAAAAGAAAATGAAGGTAGATGGAACTATTGAAAAGTTCAAGGCTAGACTAGTCATTCAAGGCTTTAAACAAAAGTCAGGGATTGACTATTTTGATACTTATGCCCCTTGTGGCTCGTATCAGTACCATAAGATTGCTGATTGCCTTGGCATCTATTCACAATCTGATTATACATCAGATGGATGTGAAGACAGCATTCTTGAATGGTGAATTGGATGAGGAGGTTTATATGAACCAACCTCAAGGCTTCATCATGCCTGGCAATGAAAACAAGGTGTGTAAACTGATTAAGTCCTTGTATGGACTGAAGCAGGCACCTAAGCAATGACATAAAAAATTTGATGAAGTGGTTTTGTCTAGTGGTTATTCACTTAACCAGTCTGACAAATGTGTATATAGCAAATTTGATGAATCTGATAAAGGAGTCATCATTTGTCTATATGTTGATGACATGTTGATCTTTGGCACTTACCAAAATCAAGTTGACCTCACAAAGGAATTTTTGTCATCAAGGTTCTCCATGAAGGATATGGGGGAGGCTGATGTTATCCTTGGTATAAGGATTAAACATGAAAGTAACAAAATTTCTATCTCTCAGTCTCATTATTTTGAGAAGGTGTTGAGGAAATTTAATTACTTTGATTGTACTCCAGTAAGTACTCCTATGGATACAAGTGAGAAGCTCTTGCCTAATACTGGTAAGGCTGTATCTCAACTTGAGTATTCTAAGGTAATTGGCTGCTTAATGTATGCCATGACTTGTACTAGACCTGACATTGCATTTGCTGTGGGTAAACTGAGCAGATATACTAGTAATCCTAGTGCTCATCATTGGCAAGCAATTCAGAGGGTACTGAAGTATTTGAAGAGAACTATGGATTATAGTCTCTCATATACTGGTTATCCTTCAGTATTAGAAGGATACACAGATGCAAGTTGGATCAGTAACACTGAGGACAATTCGTCTACTAGTGGCTGGGTATTCCTACTTGGTGGAGGTGCAATTTCTTGGGCATCCAAGAAGCAAACTTGCATCACCAGTTCAACCATGGAATATGAATTTGTGGCCTTAGCTGCTGCTGGTAAAGAAGCTGAATGGTTGAAAAACTTACTTCTTGAGATTCCATTGTGGTCTAAACCTATAACACCTATTTCTATCCGTTGTGATAGTGCTGCTACATTGGCAAAGGCTTATAGCCAGATGTACAATGGGAAGTCTAGACACTTAGGTGTCAGGCATAGCATGATTCGTGAGCTTATCATGAATGGGGTGGTATCTATAGAGTTTGTTAGATCTCAACATAACTTAGCTGATCACTTGACGAAGGGTTTGGCTAGAGACTTGGTTTTGAAGTCTGCTAAAGGGATGGGTTTAAGTCCAACTTAGTCATTGAATGCTAAGACACCCAACTCTCTCCTGAGGAAACTTTGGAGCTGAGTTCAATGTGGAAAGCTGATCATTTAGTGTACTAGAGCAAATGTTTATATACATCCCAAGGTTGTGCTCAGAACCTGCTGAAAAGGAGGATGAAGTCTTTACTTCTCAATGGTTAATTTTCTTTGAAAAAGTGCTTAGCAGGAGCATGAATAAAGATGAACCACCTATGTAAATGTTGAAGTTTTGCCGCTTCAGGAAGCTTTGGACTTTTAGCTTTTACAACATTTATGAATTGGATATGGACACATGGCTTGTATAGTGTCAGGAGTATTTAAGTGTTTGAAAATGTATGTGTATTTTATCTTCAGGTATTCAAATGGGTTGAAGGGTTCAATTCTTAGAACACCCTGATTCTCGAATATTTGAACGTGTAATGTACTAAGATGAGAATTCAATCTTCAAGATATTTTCATTTATGCATATGTTTTGTTTTGTGTTTAATTTTCATGCAAAGGAAGTGAACTAAATTTGGGGAGGATTGTTAGAAAATTTAGTGCACTTGAGGGATTAATTCATACCTGGTAATGGGTTTGGAGGTACGGAGTGTACACCCATCAGGTCAATGTTTACCCTGACTCAAAGTAAGTGGTTTGTGGTTCTGCTGCTAGCATACATGATAATACTGCTGATGCAGTTGATACTGCTGCTAGTATTACTCATTGTGCTGCTGATGCAGATCATTCTGCTGCTAGTGTTAAGACTACCAGTTTCTACTGCTAGTGTTAAGACTACCAGATCAGTTAGTACTGCTGGACTTAACAGTTTGTACTGCTTGTTTAAGCTTGTTCCTGCTGGTAAGCTTGTTCCTGCTGGTAAGCTTATAACCACTGATCCCTACTATTATGGAAACTATTATGGTATATTTAATGGGCCGTTAATTATACATAATTCCATGGGCTAGGGTTTGAGTAAACTCTATTATAAATAGAGGTCGCATCATAACTGCATGGAGATACAGAATACAAACCCTAAACACTTGAATACGATTCTGTTCTTGATTTGTGCCTAAAACAAGAACATCACTTGGTCTTATCCCATAGAGATATTCGTGTAACCCAGGCATAGGGTCGAATAGTTTCTATTGGAAAGTGATAACACGATTTCAAGTGAATATCCGGTACCTTGTTTATTGATTATCTTCACCCTGATCTGGGAACACCAAACACATACTAAAATAACAGCCGTGATGGTAACCAGGCCGACTAAGGGTGAGTTATACTACATAGCATAATACAAAGGTCAAGCATTCACTTGTTGTTCAATGACTCGACTTATGGTGTTAGGTGATTTATGTATCATGTTTTAGTTTTAAAAACATGCGTAAATTGTTTTTCTCATTACAGCATTTTTAGTTTATATAAGTACGAAATAATAAGCATGTTACATTGAATTAAAAGACTTTAAATAAGTTGGTACAATAAAAAATACCTATATATTTTTTTAAATAAAACTTTTTGGTATTTTTGAACTTCTTAAAATTTTCCCTTACGTTTTGGTTTTTGTACGTCGCAAAAGCATTTGGTAACTGAAAGATACATGTAAATATGTACTCGCAATATGTTAAATGTGAAAAGAAAAAAAATGGTCATTTAAATTGTCGCAGTGAGTAAGAATGTGAGTTATTTGGTTCACTTATTTGTTTCTGTTTAATGGGCTGCGTGAACTAGCTAGTTCAAGTATCTTCTCACGAGCATGTTTCAAAAATCAGTATGGCTTTTGAATCTCAAGAACAGATCAAACATGCATAACAAGTAATTCCGTAAGAAAATTGTAACAACATAACATAGCTGATAATATATTTAATATATTGTGAGAGCATTGATTATGTTACTAAAAAAATAAAATGTGGAGTTAAGATATTTCATGAGCAATCTCTAAAACAAGACCTATACCGCGCAACGCGATGGTGTATAACGGCAAATGATTATATTTGTGAAATCGTGATCTTGGTTATACCTTTTGTGCAAAGCGTGTATTTTTTAAAATTAATATAGTGTGTTTTAAAAAATTTGTCAAATTTAAAATTGATCAAATTTAACGTGTGTTAAATAATACTTGAAGGTAATTTAAGCAAACTCTATTAATTAAAGTTTTAAAATTAAGATTTCAAAAATAGTTATTCAATCTTTATAAGTGGTATATATAATAATATGTCTTATTGTTTAAGTCATTATCTCAATATATAATCATATTTTTGCAATAGAGTAGTATCATTTTCATTCATGTTTAGGTTTAGTGGTAGATAGAAATTTAATATGAGAAATTAATTTACATATTGTTGGATGTAACAAAAGTTGATAGTTTCACAACGACGTTGAATAAATGCATATTCATCCAACGGCTACTAAGCTTACTAGCAGAAATGCAGATGATCAACGTTCATGCACTTTGTAGCAGTAGACCACAGAAGTAGCTACGTTCAAACATTAAACAACGCTAGCTACTACTCAACTCCACTTCTTTTTTCTAATATAGAGTAGTCACGAGGGAATATAGATATTAATTTTCTTAACTAAAAATCTATATTTCAATTAACGAACTCATTTTTGAAAGTTAAAACTGTCTTTTACTTTTTTTTTTTTTTTTTTTTTAAACAACTACTTAACAGTAAGTAGTTCGAGTCGTGTAGTGACATCCAAGCGAGCAATATATCTTCATCGAACTTTCGTCTTTGGGGAATAATTAAACTCACTTCTTTTTTCCACATCGCCTAGGCGGAAAACGCTATTGACAAGGCTCGAACCCGAGACCTCTAAGGGAACCCCCCCCCCCCTCCAGGTCACCCCTGGTGGTCACTTGATCAAGACCAAGTCATTAAAACTGTCTTTTACTTGAAATTTCATCCACCAAAATAAATATGTATTAAAATTCTAGACAAATACTCACGCAAAGCGGCGATGTATATCGGCAAATAATTATATGTTTCCGGGTTTGTGATCTATTAAGTATCTGAGGGTGGCCATAAATATTCATCACCTAATTATTGATAAGTTCCTTTTTTCTTCTTCTTCTTCTTCTTATTATTATTATTATTATTATTATTATTATTATTATTATTATTATTATTATTATTTAATAAAATTTTCATTAAACTTGAAAACTTTTACATAAAGTTGGATGGGAGTCTAGACACAAGTTGTGCTCCCATTCCTTTCTGAATACAAAAGCTAACTCTATGAAAGATAAAAACAACACTTTTAACATTATTTGAGTGGCTATTAGCGATAGACTTAATACGTGAAAGGGTGTTCAAAGCCTCTGTATCATATTCCCCGAACGTGGAAAAGGCAAAGGGTATGAACTTGTATCCATTGTCCTCACATTTGGATGCATACTTTCTATTTTTCTTCTCCACCGCATTGTGCAAGGCTGCCCCGGGAGCCCATGAAGTCGCCCCAATACCAGCAAATGGAGAGATGCCAGTCACATCCAAACATGCATCTTTACCTTGAAGCCAATTAAATAATAACAAGTCTGCAGGGCGTAGCTCTTTCCCATCCTCCGAAAGGAACCCCATAGGAGCTTCCTTCCGCACCATGATCCCAACCTTAGAACAGATATCCACAAGAATATCACGCACCAAATTATGTCTGAACTTCAGACATAATAATAATTATTATTATTATTATTATTATTATTATAAAACATCACTTTATTAGAAACTCATAGGATCTACAAGAAATTAGAGGGGAGCCGAGATACTAACTGGGCTCCCACACCTCTAGCTATCGCAAAGCTAATCCTATTAAAGATATGAGCAGCGGCTCGTGATCCGATGTCTTGAGTTACGGAGAACGTTCGGATCCGTTTCAGTAGGGTTGCTGCATCCTTCCCAAGTTCCCCAAAGGAAGAGAATGAGAAGGGAAGAAACCCATATCCAATGTCGGCGCATTTGCTCTCATATTTGATACGCTTGCGCTGTGCAGCCTCGACCACCACTCGTCCTGGCACGAAATCGACCATACCCGATTGCGTCAAAGGAATGCTAGCTTTTTTTTTAAGGTATCCAAGAAATGCTAGCTTTACATGCTAATGTTGAGGTGAGTAGGATGGAAGAAATCGATGAAATTGTTTTGTATGATACTTGCAGGAGGTTTTTTCGTTATGTTATTGGCGCCGATTGAATAACCAAGTCCATATGCCAAGGGAACAAGTTGGTTGTTTGACGATCCATTTAGCATCCAAATGTGGAGTGGAGATCGGGAAGCCATATACATATACCAACATTCCGCATCCACATTGTGCAGAGCTTCTACCCCGTTGATGGATGTTGTAAGTTGTTGTGGCTATTTTTATTACTTTATTTTGTTCTGTAAAAGATGCCATTATTTAGAAGTTGCCAAGTTTGACGCTAACTTATTGTTTGTTTCACTTTTATGCTATCACCAATACTTTTGACCTTCAATTATAAGTATGACGTAATTTGGTTCCCATATACTTCATGCTATCACTAGTACTTTACTTGATTTTGACTGCGTTATTGTGTGTTTTGCAGCGACGATGGATACTTGGACAATAAAAGGTGATAAATGCAATCAATAATTTGGAAGATCAAGGTCTAATTATCATAAAAGAAAATTACATGCTGGTATAATTTTTAGCATCTATTAATATTTTGCCAATTACTTTATGTCGATTATATAATATGTTAATAGATTTTAAACAACTAAAACGACCAGTAAGCAGCTTGAAAAGATTGTTATTGACCATGAATAGTGGAAAGTACGAAAGCAAGATCATAAGAAAGAAAGTAAGAGCATTTCGTAGCTGTGAATGATACTGAGAAAAGGTAGCTTGATGTTGTAAAGAAAACAAACGATACTTGAATGAAAATATTATAATTGTCGATGAACTCGAAATGTTCTTTCTTTGCGGTTATTGAGGAAGATAATGTTGCGTTAGATAGTTGGTCGAGCTAGAAAGGTATGACACGTTGGTGAGACCACTTAATGTGTCAGTCGTGGTTGCTATTAGTGCATATAACTGGTATGAGTGACAGGTTGAGTGGTTTGACCAACGCGTCATACTTCTCTAGCTCGACCGTTGATGTGATCAAATAAGTACTATACTTATGCATCATTTATCCCATGTATATAGCTCAGTTACTATGCTTTTGCATGAGAATCGTTACTTAATTGCTTAAATGTGTGATTTTTAGTATTTATGGATATTGGAAAGGACACGAAAAAAGACGAAACTTGAAGCTAAATTGGAAGAATTTACCGGTCCAACAAGAGCATACGGCTTATCCGCCCTCTAGTGATACGCTGTATAATTTACTTAGAAGAAATCATGAAGAATCTATATCAAGAGAATACGACGTATTTAATTCTGGCAATATGTCGTATCTATGCCCTTGTAGTCAAAGCCCAAGTGAACTGAAGAAGTATACGGCGTGTGAAACTCTGGTCATACGTTGTATTTCATTAGGACTAGTGGCCTAAACTCTCTAGGTCAGACTAAAAATAAATAAAACAAATAAATTAACATAAGTGCTCCTTAAAATAGGTAACACTTGAGAATAGTAGGTTTCGCTATTAACCTTAGGTTATCGCAAATAAATCGTATAAATTAGCCGATACCACTTTATGCGTGACTATGAGTGATTAGCTTCATAAGTTACTTGAGGGATTAGGCTCCTTTCATAGAACTAGGCGCAACTACCCATCGGTATAGTTTATGATAGACAGGAAATGTTGTCACATTTCCTGTTCACCAACGTAAGTCATTAGATCATTGCACTTATAAACAAATCAATGAATGTAGTAGGATTAATGTGGTTAACATTTTCTTCTTAATTTGATAACAACCATAGTTTATTAGTTTAATTTACTCTTATTGTTTTAGTAGTTTAATTAATCCAAAATTCGTGTCAATCTCTCAAATTGAAAACCCCCTTAAAACTGTAAAAAGATCCGTTATGTTAGTTATTAAGTTTAACTACTCCTTACGAACGACCTATACTTAACAAACTAGCTAGGATTGACCGGGCACACTACCCGTAAGTGTTAGTCTATTAGGTTAAGTCGGCTATTATAAATTTAAGACTAAATTTTTAACACATCAACCGTCTTTCCGACGTTACCATTTATAAAAAAACTTATTTGTGTTGTAGTTATATGTAATAAGGTCTACTTATATTTGTTATCGAGTGAGATCAAGTTTTAGGACTTCGTGTTGTATTTATATTTAATGTATGTCTACTTATATATGCCGTGTTATATTTATATGTAATGTATGTCTACTTATATTTGTTTAAAAAAAAAAAAAAAAAAAAAAAGATTAAAATGTGTTGTTTTATAATATTTGGTTCCATGTCAGGAAAATCGCATGTACATAAAGCCGATCTTAATTTATAACAAAAGTATTACAAATACCCGCAGTAATGTGCGGGTTAAATTCTTCGTTTATGCTAAAGATGTAAAGAATGCGTACTAATTACAAAGTTAAGAAATGCAAATTTGACTATTAAAAGTTAAATTTGATAACACTATGTTGGATTACTCAATGGAAAACATCAATGTTATAAATAGCGTGAGGAGTGGCGTGGCGGCACAGTCACACCTCAAGCCTTACGGCTTTTGCGAAACCTTGGTGTTTCTTAAGGTGTGCTTAAAGCAGCAAAAAAATATTTATAGATTTATGTATTTATGATTTTATTTCATTTTTTTAAGAGCAGTTTCAAATACTAAAGCCCAAATCACAAATAGCCTTTCTCAAATACGAGGACCAAGTAGGAATTAAGTTTTGAAATTACAAGGCCCAAGAAGGAAATAGCACAAATACTAGAAATTCAAGACCAAATCCGTAAATCCCCTAAATACTTCAAAAAATGGGGTCACGCTTTACCAAAAGGCGCGCTTTTTCGCACCTTTTCTCGCCTTATCCACGCTACGCCTAGAGCTGCTGTTAAAGTCCATTTTGTGGCGGCACCTTTACGCGCCTTTTAGAACACCGGAAAACATGCATGTTTCACAATACTCGATGCAAAATGAGATGTTGCAACATCATGGGATCAAATGCTTAAAAAAAATGTGATCTTTGTACTTTATCAAGCTACTACTTGTCATATTGCTTTTTCACTTTTTTTTTTCTGTTGAAAACTGCACACAAACATAAGATCACCCGGTGTGGATCTACTCGTCCCTCGCCATGCCTACGTGGCTTTCTACTCGTCGCTCGCCATGATACCATGCCTCCTCGCCTTGGCTCGCCGTGAGACGCCTACTCGTCTGCTCGGCGAGCTTGAGTTCTGACAATTCGAACGTTTATTCCCATTTTCCATACAATTTCAAACGGTAATATTACCGTTTAATATAAACGTTACTTTTTTTTCTTTTCTTTTTTTTAAAAAAAAAAAAAAAAAACTTAACACACTTTTCATCTATATATATCATATCACACACATATAATTTTCTCACACTACACTTATCAAATAAACCACTTATCAAAAAAATAATGTCGCAAAATCCAAACGAACATATGTATTTCACGAACCTCCTTGCCTCGAATCCATACGGGGGTTCGTCAAACCCGTCTACCCCCTCATCACAAATTTCTAACTCCCCATCGCCACAAATTCCTCCGTATGGGACGCAATTGCCTCCCGAGACGATGTACCAAAACCAACAATTTGCGTTTCAAGGATTCACAAATTACCCCCAACGTCAACTTTCCCAATCTCAACCACAGTTCTATAACCCATCGCAACCTTCATCATTTCCTATACCACAATCAGAACCTCAATTCGAAGTACCTGCGGCCCCTGAACCGTCCAAATCACGCGGAAAAAAAACAATGGCTAAAAAATCCAAAAAAGTCGTGAATTTGGACGATGACAATGATGATGACCTTGAGGCGGTGGCTCAAGGTACGAAGAGAAACTGGTCCAAGGAAGAAGAGAACCTGCTTGCGGAAATTTGAATTGAAATTTCGCAAGACAAAGATATCGGAAATGACCGTTCCGATGAATTCTTTTGGAACCAGATTCTGGAGATGTTCAACGATCAATCTGGTCGTGACCCTCGTACCAAAAATATGCTCACCGGTAAATGGACACGGGTTAACGGTGATTGCCAAAAATCCAACGCTGTCAACAAACATTTGCAGCGTAGAAGTGGTGAAAACGACGACGATCATATCGAGAATGCGAAGGAAAATTTCGAACATCGCTTTGCCGGGAAAAAGTTCGTATATGTTTACGTGTGGGATATTTTGAAAAAGTACCCCAAATGGGATGCGGAGGATCCCATTGACATTTCATGTCTCGAGGATATTTTTGGTCCTGACAGACGTCCACGTCCCAAAGGCGCCTACAAAGCGCGGGCTGCAAAGAAACAGAATTCGACTTCAACGTCGAGCGCGGCGAACTCCAGTGGGAGTCAAACGAGTTTTTTTCGGGCCACTTGTCCGAAAAATATTCACAAAAAGCCGATGTTCAAATGGCCGCGTACGAGGCGAGAAGACAGAAGGAACTGAAGACGTTAGAGATGGAGGAGATGAAGTTTCTGATGATAGATCCTGACATGACCACACCGGCCAAAGCCGCTATCATTCGCAAGAGGCAAGAACAAATAATGAAGAAATATCAAGATGCCGAGTGAAATGTTTATGTTTCGTATTATTAATATTTGTTGTATCGTTATTTTAAGTCCTGTATCGTTTTTTTTTTTCGTATCGTAAGTTTATGTTTTGTATGTGTTTAAATTTGATGTATTGTATTTTTATTTTTATGAAATGAATTTAGTTTATTTGGATATTTGAATAAAAGAAATAAAAATATATAGTGGTGGGCCCAAATGAGTAAGTTGTGGAATGTTATGGGAAGGGGAGGTTGTAAAAGGAGGTATGTCATGGTGACGTGACACTATGTGAGACCCGAATGAGGAGATTTGGTATGCCATGATACCTAATGGTCTAAGTTATCAAAAAAGTTGATATTTTTTATTTGGGTATGTTATTCGTATCCCTCACCTATGTACTTTTTACATCAAACATTCCTTTAGTCAAATCCTTTTTACAGTATAACGCAGTTTTTTTATCAGTTTTGTTCCGTAATTTTTGTCAGTTTAATATTTTTGACTTATTAAACTTTGTATATTCTGTTTCGTACTTTTAGTTTTATAGTTTTTAATATAAACAAAAATATGAAATAAAATAAAAAAACTAAAAAAATCATGGGCGGTATGCCGGTATCACTTGTAAAAAAGAGAGGTACAAATAACCTAACCCCTTTTAATTTGGTTGTGTTATTAAAACCCCATGGCTCACATATTCGGCACTTCAACCCCTTTTTTGTCCCCCTGTTTACAGCACAACATAGTATTTTACCAGTTTTTATTCTGTTTTTTTTACAGTTTAATATTTTTGAATTGTTAAACTTTATTTTTTTTTGTCCGCACTTTTCATTTCACAGTTTTCGAAAAAATAAAAAACAATGGTGGGGGGTATTACTTGTATTTTAGGGGGTAATTTACGAAGGTTTTAGCTATCGTTACCCCTAAGAGCATCAGGAGTGATCACCGTTAACAACAAAAAGTGCAGCCATATCAGCGTCACATCAACATCTCACTTTTAACACAAACACTCAAAAACACATCTTCACTAAGATTGGGCACATTAAGCCTGTGACCAACTCATGGTACACAATTGTCACGCGCGAGCATTGATGTGGCCAGGGAATTCACGCTTGAGGATAAAGGAAATCAGCTCACGATGGTGAGCAGCTCACATTTTGGGCAACGTGTAAAAATGGGTCCCACCCACTAATGGATACGTCTAATTATTTAAAAATAAAAAATCAACAACTATTTTATTTATCTATAAATACTCTTTAAACTTCAACATTTTTAAACACAACTTCAAATTATATACTCTCAACTCTCATTATCATTTTGTACATAGAAAGGTAAAACAAATCATGTATTTATTTATTATTTTTTATTTTATTTTGTTTGTAAAAAGTATGAAACCTTTTAGCCAGGGGCGGCTAAATCCTTACGGAGGCCTAAAGCAAAGTTTTAAAATGGGGCCTTTCGATTATTTGCTATGGTTTAGTAAAATTGTCTATATAACGTCTATCTAGAAAAACGGGAACGCTTAGTAGATTAAGAGCTGGTTGATGACTAAAAGACAAAATAACAAATAGAGAAACAAAACGTCGTTCTTTCGGTGCTCTAGAAGTAGGGCTAAGACGACAAAATTGAACAAACACGAGTGCTCGTAATCATTGTATAAGAAAAAAGTTTCTTCGTATTCATTTATTAGCATACTAAACAAAAAGTACAAAAAATACATGATCAAAAGAGCATAAGAACAGTTCACAAAAAGATCGTTGAGTTTTAAGTTCATCTACAACCCTATCTATTACTCCGGTCTTTAAGAATTAGCTTACAAAAATGAGCTTAATTCATTTTCTTTCCCATTACCTTAAAAGATGATATTGGTCCACTTTATAAAACTAAAATGATGAACTTAGTGTCTGATTGTTCGTATGCCTAAAGAATAAATATAAAACTATACATATCTAACTTGTATAAGGTATTTTAGTAAACAAGGGCCTAAAAATTACTAAAATGAGCTTAACTCATTGTTTTCCATTGCCCCAAAAGACAATCTTGATCGTTTTCATAAAATTAAAATGATGGACTTAGTATCTAATAAACTCTATGTCTAAAGAACACAGATAAATGTAGTTGCAGCTTTAAATCCTAAATTATATCAGGTATTTTAAGAAATTAAGGGCTTAAAAAATGTCGGGGCCCTAAAGGCGATGCTGAAGAATAGATGTAACGACTATATACATAATGGTGCTTTAGAAAATCAGAGGCCTTAAAAATTCAGTGCCCTTAAAAATTCAGAGCCTAAAGCGACGGATTTAGTAGTTTTACCCTTGAGCCACCCCTGCTTTTAGCCATTGTTTAAGCATGTCTCTCCAACTTTATTGATAGAAAAAGGATATCATCAATAAAATGACTGTCTTGACCTTCTAGTTAAACTACTGCAAATTAGTGTAACTTCTAGATTAAAGTCCCCCCACTAACATAAAATGATTGCCTTGTCCTTCTAAATCACCATTACTCATAGTACTAAACACGTGTCATTTTATTGTATTTTAGTTTTTTGCATAATATTTGTTCACTTTACTAAGTTTTAAACAATCAAATAATTACTAAACTTACACTTAGTTTGGTTAAATCACTCAAAAAAAAAAAAAAGGTTACCTGAGGGCGTTGGCAATGTATGCATTATGGACACGGTATGGAACCCATACCGTGCGGGAACACCGCCGCCACCAACACGGTATGGGGCACGGTATGGGTTTCACGGGATCAGATCACGCACGAGAAAGAATGAAACGTTGGGAAAATATGAACCGTTGGAGTGTGGTATGGGAACAAATGTAGTGTGGTATGGGATGCCAACAAAATTTGGGAGTGTGGTATGAAAAAGTAAGGAAATGAAGTGGCATAAGAGGATTGGTT
Organism: Artemisia tridentata subsp. tridentata; assembly: GCA_021014915.2. Classification (NCBI taxonomy): domain Eukaryota; kingdom Viridiplantae; phylum Streptophyta; class Magnoliopsida; order Asterales; family Asteraceae; genus Artemisia; species Artemisia tridentata. The sequence continues at coordinate 51,374,253 of CP139506.1, read as the reverse complement.
GGGAGTGTGGTATGGGATGCAGTGTGGGTGATGGGTTAGGGATGGCAACGGGGCGGGTTTGGGGCGGGGCAGCCATCCCCATCCCCAAACCCGATTACCAAAGTTCTCCCCAAACCCTCCCCGATCCCCATCGGGGATCTAATCGGGGCGCCCCGTTGGGGCGTGATGATCCCCCAAACCCGCCCCGTATTAATCGGGGATCTTATCGGGGTGTCCTCTTTGGGTGCAATTCTCGACCAAAGCCGCACCATTTCACATTTATTGTTATTTTTAGACTGTTAGCAATAACGAACATATTAATAATCAATTACAAACAAGTCTTATTAAGTTTTCAACAATAGTAATATACATAAATAATGATAAATTACACCGCCAAAAATTAAAACTTAAAAATATGACACTAAATGAGTTTTTATAATCACAATTTTGCATTCTTACAAATATTAAAAAACTAACAATAATAGATTAATATTTTTTTATTACGTAAATACTAGCAAAATACTATATAGGTATAGATATGTTTGTATATGTGTATATATTAATCGGGCGGGGCGGGGCGGGGCGAGGATTCCCCGTTCCCCACCCCAAACCCGATTAAAATCCCCAAACCCGCCCCGTAACCCGATTAGCATGCCCCGCCCCACCCCAATTAGTTCGGGTTTCGGGTTCGGGTTTTTTTGGCATCCCTATGATGGGTTATCAATCCCCTGAATAATCTACATAAATAGTGATTTTATTAATCTAAATTTTTTTTTTTTTTTTTTTTTTTTTTTTTTTTTTTTTTTAATTTTTTTTTTAATGTTTTACAAAAATTAACTAAATATTTCACGATCATCTTTTCAGTCGCGACTAAGACTTAAAATGGAACTCACTTGATACTTTTATTTAATAAAGTACATGGTAGACGGGTGAATTTATGAAAAGTCAAGTAATAAAAGAAAGCGTTGCATACATGTATCGTAGTTTGGTGCATTTATTCTTCTTAAAGATGATCTATATCCAAGCTCTAAAGGATATGGTTGTTTAAAGAAGTGTAGAATTTAGTGCATTAATTCTTCTACATCCAAGATTTGTTTAAGTGTATGTATATATGTATGTATGGTAGTCGTCTTTACATGTTTAAGTGTTTGGGATTGAGATCCTCTCATATTCAATTTGAACATGAGAGGTAATGTTGAGTATTTTTGTGAGTGAAAAAAAAGTAAGTCATCTATGTGGGACATCTAACTTATTAAAAATTAAAGTTCCCACCCACAACAAACCCAACATTACCTTTCATGTTCAAGTAGAACATGAGAGGATCCTAATCCAAGTGTTTGTATGTATGGTAGTCGTCTTTACATGTTTAAGTGTATGTATGTATGTATGTATGGTGAATTTATGAAAAGTTAGTCGGTGTCTTTACATGTTTAAGTGTATGTATGTATATATGGTGAATTTATGAAAAGTTAGTCGCGTTTTACTTTTGAGTCGCGAGTTGCGTTTTACATTTGTGTCAAATGTCGCGTTCTACTTTTGCTAAATAAATTATAGTCGCGTTTTAATAATTTGGGTCGCGTTTTACAAATTGATGACATCAAATAGTCCTGATATTTAAGTGTCAATTTCCCCCTAATATTCTCATTATTGTATCGTTTTATGTGAATATACACTTTGATTTTGTTAATATTTCATTTTCAGGTTACTAGTGAGCATAGGAGCAAAAGAGACGCGGATTTGGAAAAGCTCTTACAAGATTCTACATTTTTAGTATGCTTGAAGAAGTTACGGCGTAATTACTCTCTCCACTTACACCGTAGCTATGAATTTATACATGAAGACCAAGTCAACGCTTATTGGAGATTACAGCGTAACTACCACATGAGGTTACGCCGTAACTATTTAAAGACTGAGAAGATTTTATGGAAAAGAAGGTTACGCCGTAACCAACAAAGAGGTTATAGCGTAATTGTTACACAGTACGGGATTCATGTGAATGAAGGAATTACGCCGTAACAAACACAAGAGGTTACGACGTAGCTAGTAAACAGAATGGGGTTCAAGATTTTACCGAGATTATGGCATAGCTAAAGTATGAAGATTACGATGTAAAAGAAAACCCTAGATTGATTACGGCGTAGCTATACATAAAGGTTACGACGTAGTTGTCGCCGCCAAAGATTACGACGTAACTAGTCCTTTAAGTTACGCCGTAACCGTTATTTATGGATAAGATCGTCCGAGGATTACACTAGCTACGGCGTAACCACAACTCAAGGTTACGCCGTAGCCTCGACGGGCCTATAAATACCAGCCCTAATTTCTGCATTTGATATATATTCCACACCACAGAAAGTCAGAGAACGAAGCGAGGCTTGAGAAGGACGATCCACAGCAGCATACGGAGCGTTTCCAAGGGAGAGATCACGCCATAACATCATAAGTTTTAGCGATTCATTTATTTATTACATTTACGATTCCATGTCTTTCATTTACATGCAAAAAATTGAATCCGCTGTACTTTTTAATATGATCGGCTATGCACCTTTAGTGCTAGCCTAGTTATGATTCCTATATTGTCTTGATTATATTTTCATACTTTTATTATTGTTTCGAGTGTGTGCATGCTTAGTTATTCGAGAGATCCTCTAGTTTCGGTAGTTTTGAAGGTCGGTTGTTCGTATCACTCTAGGAGAATTGACCATAAGACCCTAGAGTAGTATGTTGCGAGGGTTTAGGGATGGCAACGGGGCGGGGCAGCCATCCTCATCCCCAAACCCGATTACCAAAGTTCTCCCCAAACCCGCCTCGATCCCCATCGGGGATCTAATCGGGGCGCTCCGTTGGGGCGTGATGGTCCCCCAAACCCGCCCCGTATTAATCGGGGATCTTATCGGGGTGTCCTCTTTGGGTGCAATTCTAGACCAAAGCCGCACCATTTCACGTTTATTGTTATTTTTAGAACGTTAGCAATAACGAACCTATTAATAATCAATTACAAACAAGCCTTATTAAATTTTTGTTAGGTTCGTAAAACACCCAATTATCTTAAACAGGATTTGAACACAAATTAAGCCAAGTGTTTGCTAAACCGAGAACAATTCAAGTCACTGAGAGAACAGCCTCTCAGTGAGTCATCTTCAGGATGCTTAAGGCGAGTTCAATAAAGGACTCACTCTCAGGAAGGTGGTACTCCCTGAGTAGGACTTAAGCCAAAGAAGAAGATGATGGTTCAGTGAGTGTTGGACAAGAACTCACTGAACCACAGTCTCCTCAACAACATTAAAGTGATTAAAGAGTGAGGAACCAATGCCTGAAGAATAGGCGGGAACAAAAGGGAAAGATCTGAGAAGATAAGAGTGTCAGACCAAACACTCTTATCTTGTCAGATACCAACCTTCCCTATTGCGGCTAAAAGTCATGGAGTGTCAGCCAACAACTCCCAAAGTCTTATTAGCCCATTCCTATTGGTTCTTGGAAATGACAATTACTGTTTGTAATTGTCAGACACGCTACCTCAACAACTTGTAATATTTTAATCACTTATACTTAGATTACTTGTGTATAAACAGATCGGATGGAGAGAAGTTATGTGTGCTTTGTATATTGAAAGCTTAGAACTTTTACAAAGTAACTTCTCTCCTACAAAGTGTATACAACTCACTGAGATAGCTTAGTGGGTATATTGTTACCACTCAAGCAAAACTTGAGTTTCGATAGGAGACACCATAAACCCTTGTCTATTCAATCCCAAGTGTTTGTTCCGCAAAACACTTGGGTAATAGATTCTTGGAATTATTTCTAATAAGAATTTAAACGTTGAAAAATATTGTGTTTTTTATATTCACGTATTATAACTGTTAGAAATATTCTGTGCATTGATCTCAGTCATAAGCTCACTTAGTTTAACTTAATTGTTATTACTCGATGTGCTAAGGGAACAACAAGTGGTATCAGAGCCTCTGGTTTATAAAACCTTTCAAAAACCCAGAGAGCTCCAGGTTTTTAAAACCAAGATCCTAAAATGACTGATACTAATGTACCCCAGTTAGTCGATAAAAAGGGTGGCAGCTATTCTGCTGTAGCACCCAGACTTGAGGCTGGCAAATTTAGCAAATGGAAAAAACGTATGATTTGCTATTTAACTGGGATGGAACCTTACTACATTGCTTGTATCAAGGATGGCCCATTTGTCCCAAAAACTGCTGCAGGGCTAATTAAGCCTGAAGCTCAATGGACCATAGATGAGAGAAGGGTGGTCAATCATGACCATCGCCTGAAAAGCATCCTTATATCATGTCTTCCTGACGATATAATGGAATCAGTCATCAACTGTTCTACAACCAAGCAAACTTGGGATGACTTGGTAAATAGCTTTGAGGGTCCCTCAGATACCAAGGAAAATAGGGTCATGGACCTTAAACTTGAGTACAATACTTTCAGGGCAAATGACTCTGAAAGTCTCTCTCAGACCTACACCATATACAAGACTTTGATAAATGAGCTATCAAATGATGGTGTAACTTTATCTTAGCATGAGACTAATGTTGGCTTTGTCAACAGTCTCCCTGAGAAGTGGCTCAACTTCTCACAAGGCCTGAGAAATGCTAACCACATTCAGACCCTTGAGCTCCCTGAAATTTATGGGAAGTTTGCCTATGAAGACAACTTGATCTCAAGGAGATACCCTGACTCAAAAGCTCTTGAGTCCAAAAAGGCCTTAACCTCCACACCCATATCAACTGCTTTCTATTCTAATGGTGTTGTGCAGGATTTTTAAGAGGATTCTGAAGATGAAATTGATGAAAGGATTGGTGAGGAGTACCTGAACGACTTGAACTTGGAATTCCAAGAAAGGACACTCCTTGCTAGTTCAAGACGTTTCATCAAAAGAAATCAGTCCAACTTTACAAAACCAAAAGCAAATGAGACCACTGAATGCTTTAAATGTGGTAAAAAGGGTCATTTTACTAGGGACTGTTATTCTAAAACTATCTCAGAACCCTCTTACAAATTCTCAGGAAACAGTTCCTCAGGAACTAGCAAGTTTCAACCTAAAATGTTTCAGTCCACCCAACAATTTCAAAACAAGGGTCAAAAGGATTTTGAAACAAAATATAGGAAAATCAAAGCTAAACTTGCACTTCTTGAAACTAACCCCATATTGTCTCAGGCTGCTCAAACATCCAAACCTATTCAGACAAAGAACAAGGTATTAGTAGCTGAAGCATATGATTGGGATGAAGAAGAGGTTTCCTCAGATGAGGAAATAAGAGTTAGTGCACTGATGGCACTTTCTGAAGAGGATCAGGTGGCTGTTGGAAAAAGCCATGCTAGGAATGGAGAGTGGGTCAACATCACCATGAAGAAGGTAAATACTTTACTTTCTATGGATGATGATTCTGATTGGCAGTCTTACATGAATTATATTTGTGTTGATCTAAAGTTTGTTGAGGAACAAAGGCTTAACCTGTTTTCAAAATATAACAATATTGTGTCAGAATTGAATAAATGTAGAGATGAACTGCTTGCACTGAAACAAGCCAAATTAGAATCTATTACTCTACAAATTCAGAACACTGAAATTTTGAAACAAAACCAAGCCCTTCAAACAGAACTTAAGAAAGAAAAGGCTGTTATTGAAAGCTGGACCAAAAAGAACCCTAAGGTCTTTGATTCTGTGGGCTTAATTCCTAAGATAACTATAGGAATTGACCACCTCACTGAAACCTCCAGTGAGAGTCCCAGTGAAATGACCTTTGTTCCAGCTGGCATATCCTTTGAGCAAGAGATGGAACCCAAGTCAAATGACTGGATTGTCAGGGACAACCCAGTCAGTAAGTTGCCAAACTTTGAGACTGGAAACATCTTGCTCCCTGAAAGTCAGGCTCTGAAAGGTATGCTTGGACTCTTTGACCAACTCAGTATTTCTGATCCAATCAGTGAGCCTGAATCAGAATCAACTCCTCCACTCCCTCCACTAAATACCCTTCAGGGTGCAGCACCAAGCTCAGACCTCCCACCATTGGTCTATGCCCCACACTCTCCAAAGGAGAGATCAGGAAAAGGTAGAATCCTCCCGAGAAGACCACCCCTTGAAGTCTCAGTAAATACTGATGACTCATCAACTTCAGTCCCTTCTGAAGTAGCAACCCAAAGTCCTGATCCAAGAATTGATCAGTTGACTGAAATGGTCAGGAAGCTAAGTGAGAAGATTGCATCTTCTGAAAAACATTCTCAATTAAAGAAGGAACAAAAACTAGCTTCCTCAAAGACCAAACCCAAACCAACCAAACCCCTGAAAAAGTGTGAACTGTGCAACTATACAAATCATCTCACTGATGATTGCTATAGAGTCTTTTATTGCATGATTTGCAAAAAGGAAGATCACAGGACCTCTGATCATAAAAAATGCTCAGTCATGTCAAACTTTTCAGGACTTAAGGCTCAGTGCTTGAACTACCCTTCTGATTCTAAGCAGAAACAGAAGCAAAAGGCCAAGCCTTTTCCACCTTTCCCATTGTGTGGATTCAATGACCATCATCCTAAGGATTGTCAAAATGACAAACACTGTGAATCTAGTGGAAGTTCCACTCAGAAATCCTCAGGAAAAGAGAGGGTCATTCAGTCAAGAAGAGGAATGAATAAACAATCCTCTCAGACTACTGAGGCTACCCCTGCGACTAAATGCAAAACATGTGGTAGCTCAGTCCACTCAACCACTGACCATGAATCGATTAATACTTTCATAAAGACCTACAAAACCAAACCCTCCATGAAATGGAGTCCTAGAAAGAACTGACCCAATTTACTATTTGTGCAGAGGCATGCCAGGGATCTTGTTTGGCATCTAGACAGTGGATGTTCAAGGAGCATGACTGGTGTTAAGGAGTATCTGCACAAATATGTGAAAGAACCAGGACCCAAAGTGATATTTGCTGATAATTCATCATGTCTCACTGAAGGTTATGGTTCAGTAAACTGCAATGGTATTTTCTTTACTAGGATAGCTTATGTAAATGGTCTTAAGTACAATCTGATCAGTGTCAGTCAACTATGTGATGCAAAATACATAGTTCAGTTTGATGATAAGCAAGGAACCATCTTCAATGCAAATAAGGAAATTGTCCTCATTGCACCAAGAAGACAAGATGTTTATGTATTAGACATGTCCAGTCTAACTCAGGATGGAACTTGTCTCTTTGCTAAAGCCACTGATACACTCAACTGGCTTTGGCATAAGAGACTTACCCACCTGAACTTTAAAAACATAAACAATCTTGTAAAACAAAACAAGGTCCTTGGCTTACCATCACTAGTGTTTTCAAAGGATAAACCATGCTCAGCTTGTGAAAAAGGTAAACATCACAGAGCATCCTTTAAAACCAAAACCAACTTTTCCATCAGGAAATGCCTACATCTTCTCCATATGGATCTATTTGGACCTGTCAGTCCAAGGTCTATTAACCATGAGAAGTATACTCTGGTCATAGTGGATGAATACTCTAGATACACTTGGGTATTCTTCCTGATAAAAAAGAGTCAGGCAGCTGAAACAATCATGTCCTTCGTCAGGAACACTGAAAATCAAAATGACATTAAGGTCAAACAGATTAGAACTAACAATGGGACTGAGTTCAAAAACTATGAACTTGAATGTTTCTGTGATGAGAAAGGTATCTCCCAAAACTTTTCCTCTCCATACACACCTGAACAAAATGGTGTTGCTGAAAGGAAAAATAGAACACTCATTGAAGCTGCTAGGACAATGCTAAGTGGATCAGTCCTTTCCAAACATTTTTGGACTGATGCAGTCAAAACTGCCTGTTATACACAAAACAGATCCATCATTTTCAAGAGACATGGGAAAACCCCATATGAGTTATTCAAAGGAAGAATCCCTGACATCAGCTACTTTCATGTCTTTGGGTGTCCTGTGTTTATTCATAATCACAAGGATCACTTAGGGAAATTTGATACAAAAGCTGATGATGGATACTTCCTGGGATACTCACTTGTCTCAAAAGCCTTCAGAGTGTTCAACACAAGGAGACTGCAGACTGAGGAAACATTTCATGTTAATTACCTTTGATGAGAGCACTGATGCAATCAGGTTCTCAACTGCCCCAGTAGAAGAGATAGGAATTGATAACTCTTCAAGATATCCTCCTGATGAATATCTTCCTGAAAACAATCCTTCCACTCAGTATCAAGATAATGCTAACATCTCCTATTACATAATTCCTCACAACCTACCTAACCCAACCATCACTGAGTTTGTTGAGGCACATGCAAACACTGATGAAATTAATCAGTCTGTTCAAAATGCTCAAGAACCAAACAATCTCAGTGATCAGTTAGACACTCAAGATCCAATCAATGATCATGTGTCTACTCCAGAACCAACCCCTCCACCCTATCAGGCCTCCACAAGTTCAAACCAGTATCCAGGACCTCAGGAAAGTTGGACTAGGTCTCAGGACATTGAACTTGTCAATATTATTGGAGAGCCTACTGAAGGCATGCTCACCAGGAGCATGGCTGCTAGTCTAAGAGCAGCCTCAGCCAATGAATGCCTATTTGTGGACTTCATTTCCACAATTGAACCCAAAAGTGTTAAAGAAGCACTTTCACATCCAAGTTGGGTTCAGGCCATGCATGATGAACTGGAACAATTTGACCTAAACTAGGTAATGACCTTGGTCAAATGTCCTGAGAATGTCTCAGTCATTGGCATGAAATAGGTATTCAAAAACAAAACTGATGAAAATGGCATAGTCATTAAAAACAAAGCCAGACTTGTAGCCAAAGGCTATAATCAACAAGAAGGCATTGACTATGAAGAAACATTTGCACCAGTAGCAAGGATGGAAGCCATCAGGATCTTCCTTGCTTTTGCTACATACATGAACTTCAAGGTGTACCAAATGGATGTTAAAAGTGCATTCTTAAATGGTTCACTGAAAGAAGAAGTTTATGTTCAGCAACCTCCTGGATTTGAAAGCCATGAGTTTCCTGATCATGTCTGTAAGCTTAATAAAGCCCTTTATGGACTGAAACAAGCTCCCAGGGCATGGTATGAAAATCTTTCAGCCTTTCTGATCCAAAACAAATTTGTTAGAGGCAAGATAGACAACACATTGTTTATCTATAAGACAAATACTGATGTCATACTAGTACAAGTGTATGTTGATGACATCATCCTTGGCTCAACAAGTTACAAGCTTTGCAAACAATTTGAAAAACTAATGGCTAAGCAATTTGAAATGAGCATGATGGGAGAATTAACCTACTTCCTTGATCTTCAGATCAAGCAGACTGATAAAGGAACCACTATCAGTCAAGAGAACTATGTTAAGAACCTACTGAAAAAGTATGAACTCAGTGACTGTGCCTCAGTCAAGACTCCCATGGTTCCCCCAAACAACCTTGGTCCTGATCTCACTGGTAAACCAGTAAATCAAACTCTCTTTAGAGGAATGATAGGATCACTGATGTATCTACTTGCATCAAGGCCTGATATCCAATTCTCAGTATGTCTATGTGCCAGATATCAATCTGACCCAAGAGAATCACACATCACAGCTGTGAAAAGGATATTCAGGTACCTGAAAGGTACTCTAAACCTTGGATTATATTATCCAAAATGCTCAGGCCTTGATCTTAAAGGATACTCAGACTCTGACTATGCTGGATGCAACATGGACAGAAAAAGCACCTCAGGCTCTTGCCAAATACTTGGTGGGAAACTAGTCTGTTGGAGTGCTAAGAAGCAACAATCAGTTGCCTTGTCCTCAGCTGAGGCTGAATATGTTGCAGCAGCTAGTTGTTGTGCAAATGTACTCTGGATGAAAAGTCAACTCAGTGACTATGGAATTCAGTATAAGATGGTACCCATCTTTTGTGATAACACAAGTGAAATTGCAATCTCAAACAACCCTGTTCTTCATCAGAGAAAAAAACACATTGATATTAGATATCATTTCATCAGGGACCATGTCATGAATGGTGACATTGAATTACACTTCATTCCTACTGAATATCAGTTAGCTGATATATTCACCAAACCATTGGATTAACCAACTTTCACCAGACTGAAAGCTGAATTAGGAATGCTGGATATAGAGAATCAGTCCACTGATTGATTTCTCCCAACCAAGTGTCAATTAAAAAATAAACCTCAGGTCCCTAACTCAATGTGTACATCAGTGAAAAAAAAATCACTAAATCCTCAACCTCAGGAACTAAACCCAAGTTCCTGAAATCTTTAGGGTTCAGGAACTAAACCCAAGTTCCTGAATCCTTGTAGCTCAGGAATCATTCCATATTCCTGAATCATCAGTGACTAATCCCAAGTCCCTGAAAAACCATCACTGAATGAAAAGTCATTCAGGGCCCTGAAAAGGACATTCAATACTAACTTAAATGCTCTAAGTATCTAGTTAGTAAATGTCCGAGGTTGGTAACTGGATTCTTATTAAATATAAGAATATTTGTTCCTTTGCCTTTCTGGCATACACCTCATGGGCCCCCACTTCCCAACTTGGCATTCAATGCCCTCTCTCACACAATACACTGTGTGATGATGGAAACTCTGCAACTTCTCCTTTTGCAGAAACTACTCAACTGTTCACCCTGCTAGTTGCGAAAAAAGAGAAAAAGTGGAGTGGTGGCATTTAATGCGGATCTCAAACATTTTATTCAAAATAATTTCCAAAAATTATATTTTGATTAAATAAAACCGCTCAAATGCCAAAAATAACCCCATCTCCACTATCCTATAAATACCCCAACCAAAACAAACACACACACGCGTTTTAAAAATCTAAGCTAAACTCTCCCCATTTTATCTCTCAAAACTCTGTGTGTGTTCATAGCAATTAGAAACCCAGTCCATTTGTCCAACCAAACAAAAAAATGGCATCTTCTAATGCTATCACCCTCGCCCCAAATGTGAATTTCCCAATGGAGGGCGTGGATATGACCAAAAACAACGTGGTTGGAAATTTCCACTACCCCCAACAATATGAGGGGTACAAGGATGTGGTTAAGTATTTACATAACTGCTTCCTTGCCACGGCTTTTACCAAAACCTCATCAGTCATTTATCATGACTATCTCAGGGAGTTCTGGTGTACCGCAACGGCTACTAGCCCTAAGGACACCAGAGAATCAATCATCACATTCACTGTGATGAATGGGAAGAAACCCCTCTCCCTAGACTACAAGACCTTTCTCAAGGCCACTGGTCTTGATTTCGCCCAGACCTTTGAGGCAAACCCTACTGACCAGGAAATTAAAGCAGAAATGCTATTCCTTGGGCCTCATGACGCTAAGCGTCCTACTTTGTCTCCTGAAGCCTTGTTAGAAAAGGCTCCCATAGTGAAGACATGGTTTCACCCCATCTGGAGACTCATGATGACATTTGTCATTCAAGTCCTCGAAGGGAATAAATCCTCCACTGAGCAAGTGAACTCATCACAGCAAATGATGATGTTCAGTCTCTTGGAGGGTAGAAAAATTGATATCGAAGGTATAATCTTCTGAGACCTCGTTGCCAAGCTCTCAGGGAAACATAGGCAAAGACACATGTCTTATCCTAGGTTCATTTCCTGTGTGCTTCAGGACCTTCTTGGTTCTGACTACTTAAGGTCTGACGATCAAGGTACAAAACCTGACGTCTTGTATAAGACCAACTTTAGTAGTGACATCACTGAGGCACAACCTACCGCCCTGACCAACTACATGTTAGTAGTCATTCAGGGTGAAAATGCAAGCTCCCCAGTACCTTCACCAACCAAGAAGGTGAAGAAGAAGAAAGGAGGACAGTCCAGTAAGGTGGTTAGACCTAAACCACTCGTCACTGAGACTGTTGCCTCAGGCACCCTTAACATTGTGGCCCAAACCTCTGAGACACCTACTGCAGAGACCCTTCTGACCACAAAACAACTGTCACCGAAGGTCACTGAGAAACCATCCTCAGTGTCCTCGGACAAACCCTTTCCGCATGTTTCCTTTGACATAAACAAGTTAGAGGGATCAGGAACATCCACCCATTCACATCCCAATGAAGGCTCTGATAAATCACAATCAGAGCCTGAGGGAGTACAGGGTTCTATATCCTTAGTGGGGCAGCACTACTCCACTGAGAAGGGGACCCATACCCACTCACATCCTGCTAACTTCCCTGAGCAATCACACTCAGGGTCTCAGGGAGTTCAGGACCCTAAATCCCCAAAAGAACATACCAATCCTGATGGGAAGGGGGTCCATACATCTTCACAAGGAGTGCCTCATGATTCCACTGGAAAACACCCATCAGTGGATGAAGGCGCTCAGGGGGACAAAGACTCGGGGGGATATAAACCACCCGCCGATACGGAACCCAAACCCATCTCAGGCATCTCAGGCACATTTGTTCTCTCGAGAACTGACCCTAAAAGTCAGGCTGGGCAAACCCCCCCCCCCCCCCAGTTATTATGACTAGTCAGGCTGGTCAAACCCCACCAGTTATTATGACAAAAGAGTCAGAACCTGGCCACAACGAAGGTGAGCCCTCTTCTGAGGGGGAGTCGGATATCTTGAAGGCTCCTTCTCTGGCTGACTATGAAAATTTGTTAGCTGATGAGTCAGAGGAGGAGATTGATTTTGGTGATGATGATATCCCTGATGCTGAGGAGGAAATGGAGAGTCAATTAAACCCTCCTCAGCCCTCTGAGCAACAACATTCTTCTCCTCTTCCTGAGGATCAACCACCCAGTTCGCCAACAACCTCATCATCATCATCAGGTGCTTCAGCCACTCCTGAGTGGTTGCAAAAGTATGACAATGCTCGTCCGGCCTCTGAAAGGCAAGTGGCCAAATTCCTTCGCAAAGCCAACGAAGGTCTTTACAATATACTCACGGATGAGCAATGGGATAAGCACACTGAAGTGGCAGCCTCCTATGCCGACTTCAGGGCTTCTGTAGAAGAATCTCAGGCAAAGATTCTTCAGGCCGCCAATCTCACTGATAAACAACTTGGCAACCTGAACAAATCTGTAGATGAAATAGCCACTCGACAGCATCAGGAACTCTCCAACATCCTCAAGGCTATTGAATCAGTCCAAGAACATCTTACAGATGATCCCACCTTCGTCAAAAGACTGGATGCATACTTGGCCTCTCAGGCGTCCACCTCCACCAACATTACTGAGCTTCTAAAGCTCCTTCAGGGGGTAGATATTCAAGGTCTCAGGATGCAGCAGGATTCAATTCATCAGGATGTTATTGCATCCAAGGAGCACCTGATCAAAATCTCTTCAGCCTTTGAGCAGCTCTCAACAACACATAATGAGCTGGTCACCCACTACACCACCCATGTCACTGAACTCACCACCCACCAAAAGGAAATGGCTGCTGAATTAAGTGCCGTGAAGAATGAGACTTCTGAGACAAAGTCTATGGTCTCCAACATCCTATCTATTCTTCAGGCCTCTCATGCTCCTCCAACTCCTTAGTCAGCAGGTGTCTCCACTGAAGTTCCACCATCTGCTGAGGGGGAGAAAAATGATGATCCGATCCCTGATCCTACTTCTGCTTTGGTAACTGTCCCTAAGACATCCACCAATCAACCCCCTCCCATTGACAAAGGGAAGAAAATCATGGTGACTGAAACAAACCCTCCTCCTGAAGTACGCTTAGTCAAGGCTTCAACTGAAAAACGTGCAGATCCTGATGCACCGTTCTATGTTGATTTAGAGGATGGGAGAAGGGTCTATGGGACTCATGAAGAACTTGCTGAAATCTTACACCAAGAAGATCTCAGGAAGAACCAAGAGAAAGAGCAGGAACTCAACAGGTCTGTAATTTCTGAGGTTGCCAAGGAGGAAATTAAGGAGTCTGATAAAGAAATTCAGGGAGATGAATTCATCAGGATACAAGCCTAACTTCTTCAAGAACACAACAAATAAGCCAAACTTAAGGAAGAAAGGAGGCAGAGAATATATGATAGGTACATATGGCACATGACCAAAACCAAGGATGAAGGCAGTATCACTGACATAACCATTCACAACACCAAACCCCTGAGCATAACGATACATAGAGGTCCAAGAAAGTCTGAACACCTTCCAACAATCAAATTTTCAGACTATGGGTTAAGAGAATGGGATATGATGATGCCCATCCTAAGGAAGAAAACCTCAAGCAAGAATGCCCCAACCCTTATCAAGTCTCTGAGTGCCAAGTATGAGGAACTCGCAAGAGTGGCCAAGAGTCTCGGAATTGACCATGATAGGGCACTTGCTTCTCAGGGACTGGCTATCCCTGAACTTACTCAGAAGACCGGGAAGAAAAGAAAAGATGTGGCTCAAGAACCTGAACAATACATAGCTGCACTTCATTGCAACAGGATTCCTCCTCAGGGAGTAAAGTTCCGTCCCAACCTGGTCATCAAGGAACCTGAGTATGGTATCTTCTTTGTGGATGAATCTAGTCAGGAAGCCTTTCAAAGAGTCTCTGACATTGATAAAGTGGAAACGACAACACTCCTTGCCTACAAACTGATGGCGCTTAATATCAGGAGTCCTGATAATGAGGAGTTTGTCAGGTTGATGGATCAAATGATGAAGGAACGACCTGATAAAGAGGTGTTGATGTCAAAGAGGGCTAAACTAGAACTCATGGGTCTCGTTCAGGAACCTTGAGTATTTTGTACTTAGAATGATAGGACTTGTAATGATATAAATAAATTGATGAATGTTTTGTTATATCAATGTCCTTATTTATTTTCTAGTACATTCAGTATGAGCAGAAGACTTTAGCTCACTCATACTGATCAAAACACTTAGGCATAATTTATATCCAAATAGGGGGAGATTGTTGGGTTCGTAAAACACCCAATTATCTTAAACAGGATTTGAACACAAATTAAGCCAAGTGTTTGCTAAACCGAGAACAATTCAAGTGACTGAGAGAACAGCCTCTCAGTGAGTCATCTTCAGGATGCTTAAGGCGAGTTCAATAAAGGACTCACTCTCAGGAAGGCGGTACTCCCTGAGTAGGACTTAAGCCAAAGAAGAAGATGATGGTTCAGTGAGTGTTGGACAAGAACTCACTGAACCCCAGTCTCCTCAACAACATTAAAGTGATTGAAGACTGAGGAACCAATGCCTGAAGAATAGGCGGGAACAAAAGGGAAAGATCTGAGAAGATAAGAGTGTCAGACCAAACACTCTTATCTTGTCAGATACCAACCTTCCCTATTGCGGCTAAAAGTCATGGAGTGTCAGCCAACAACTCCCAAAGTCTTATTAGCCCATTCCTATTGGTTCTTGGAAATGACAATTACTGTTTGTAATTGTCAGACACGCTACCTCAACAACTTGTAATATTTTAATCACTTATACTTAGATTACTTGTGTATAAATAGATTAGATGGAGAGAAGTTATGTGTGCTTTGTATATTGAAAGATTAGAACTTTTACAAAGTAACTTCTCTCCTACAAAGTGTATACAACTCACTGAGATAGCTTAGTGGGTATATTGTTACCACTCAAGCAAAACTTGAGTTTCGATAGGAGACACCATAAACCCTTGTCTATTCAATCCCAAGTGTTTGTTCCGCAAAACACTTGGGTAATAGATTCTTGGAATTATTTCTAATAAGAATTTAAACGTTGAAAAATATTGTGTTTTTTATATTCACGTATTATAACTGTTAGAAATATTCTTTGCATTGATCTCAGTCATAAGCTCACTTAGTTTAACTTAATTGTTATTACTCGGTGTGTTAAGGGAACAACAATTTTCAACAATAGTATTTGTCACACCCCCAAATATCTGGTTTGCAGCGGAATGGAACACTTGAGGGCGTGACTGATCATAGCATCACAGTTACAGTTATATTGAACGACCTAAAGTGCCGTTTTAAAAATACATCGTTTGATCATATAAAACATTCAGAGTTTACAAAAGCTAGGTCCCAAAAGTTGAATCATGTTTGCGGAAATAAGTTTGTTACAAATCAAACGATAATTAAGTGCATAAAATACAAGTGAGACGCGTCGTCACCGCGACTCCAAAATATGTCCACATGCATGCCATGATGCGAGTACCTTAATTACCTGAAAATACATTGCTAAAAATGATCAACAATAATGTTGGTGAGAATCATAGGTTTATGTAAATGATAAGTCTCTACGGTAACCACAAGTATAAAGTGAAATGACATAAATGCCACATAAAAATAATACATTAGCTCTTAAGCTCATGACCCCGAAGCTAGACTGAAATGAATGCCTCAAACTGAGTGTTTTGCCAGACACTCTGATAGGATACAAATGAAATGCGTTCGTATGACTAGTTGGCGCTACCAACCCGAACGAAGGCGTCACCCTCAATAGATCTATTCACTCACTCTCGCTTACATCCGTAATTAACGGTTCATGATAAATAAAAGGGGACTTTAATCTGGGCAATGATGTAACTTAAGCAATGTAAATGAATTTGATACTTTGGTCCGTATGTAAAAATGGTGCAATGTATTCTCCCCCGAGAGTTTAGAAATGAAATAATAAATTGAAAACGGGGCTATGAAAACTCACCTGATGCAACAGTAATGATGATTGATTTGTCAATTATAGATCAAGGGAGAAGTCACAAAAGGTAAATAATGTGAAAACCCGAAGTTCGTTGTCCCGACGAAGATCGAATGGAATTGTGATTCGGGATCGTGAATCGTGCAGTGAATGGTGAATAAAAGTGAGAGATAATGATTTCTATACTAAGGATAATGAAATATAAACTAAAAACAGTAAATAACGCAAGGGAAAATTCTACTCTAAGGCAAACTCAAGGGAAATCCTAAAAACGCGTGAATAAATCAAAAACTACGTACGAGCGCAAAATAAAAAGTGAATTTGAAGCACTACTAATCCTACGGGCATGAAAATAATTTTCCTACATTCTAAATGATAAAAGAAAATTTTAGGAAAAAGAATTTTATTTTTTTTTATTTTTATTTATTTTTTTATGAATTTAAAACTAAAAGAAACTAATTAAATGATTTAAAAATAGTAAATGATTTTGGAAAAATATGAAACTTTGCAGTAAAATCTAAAATGATATTTAGAAACTATGAAAAATGAAATTGGAACTTTTCTAAACCCTAATAAGCTGTTTGGGCTAAATAGCAGTTGTAAATAGCTCAAAAATAAGCTAAACAGTCCCAAAATTTACCAAAAGTTCACAAATGGATTAAAACACTGATTTAAGCTTAAAACAACTTATTAGTACCAAGAAGCTATCAGAATAAGCAATTAAGCACTATATGCAGTTACAAAACTAGGACAGAATCAATGGCCAAACAGCTAACTTAAAGCTGATCTAAAAGCTAGCAAAAAGCTCTTAAGGGAAAACCAAATGCATGTTCTAAAAGCTGATATTGCAGACTGCTTATAAATAAAAAATGCCCAAAATCAAAAATCAATTGCTCATTCAAATCTAGCCTAGAACAGTTGATCATGAAAACTTAATCTGATAGCAGACATGAACAGACCTAATGGGACTTTTGCAGACCTAAAATAATCTATCTAATAAGCTATAAATTGGAATCAAAGCTCAGATCCTAAAATTACAAACTACAAGCTACTAGAAAACCAAGTATCATACAATAAGGACAGGTGGATAAGTAGATACATAGCAAGCAAAAAGTTGAGATGGCCAAATCTGGTGCAAATCTGCACAAGATGAAACTGATGCAACAGAAACTTAATAATAAGCACTAAAGAGATGAGAAAATACCACAATAACAGGAAATAAATGAAGCATGAATAGCAATAAGCTATAAAGACAAATACCAGACTTGTTAAAACTTATTATATGCTTATAACTAAGCTGAGAAATGAGCTACCTTGGTCAAATATGTACGGAGTTAACAGTACACTTTTGGCTTAATAGATCACTTTTGAGCTTCTTTTTAAGCAGAAATAAGCTAAGAACTAGGATGATCTTTGTAGACTAGCCAACTATAACAAGCAAACAACTTATTTATTGAAAATCAGGCTCTAAAGAAAACAATTAAGCACTTGAATTAAGCCTAGAAATTTAGATCAGAACCTGAAACTAGATGAAAGCTACTTAGGAATTCTGATGAACTGATATCAATTAGAATGGAAAAACTCTAATCAAACCAACTTGAAAACAAAATCAACTTCTGAAATTCAACTTAACTTACTAACTTGAACACAAAATAGGCAAAAACAAACCTAAAATCTACTTACTCCTATATAAGCTATCATAAACGACTTTGACTCTTAATTTGAAATTTTACCACTTGACCCTACCAAAACCTTCAAATCATCTCAAAACTTCCTACAACCTACTGATCTAAGTTGAGCAAGGCTAGATCAAAGATCCAACAATTGCACATGAGCAGTGATAAGAGTTTCTGACCCACTTTCACCCATAACCAAATTGTCCCAAACAGCCCTTATGGAAGGCTAATTTGAGGTAAACACTAGAAACCAATAATTTAGACCATAAATCTGATTACTACTTGTGTAACTAACTTATATAATCACCAAAAAGCAACTATCAATTCCTAAATAAGCTCTAAATAAGCTAACTTAATTATGACTATTTTATAGCTATTTTCTTAGATCTCAAAGGCACTTGACAATTTAACTAATCCTAACCAACAAATAAACTTTAAAAAGCAATAAGTAAGAGGAATAAGCTGAGATTAAGGAGAATAAGCAGTACCAGAAGTAGAAAATAAGCGGAGTTGACCAAACATTGACTTTCATTAAAACTGAAATTTAAGTACAACTGATTGAAAAACTGAAGAGAAAATACAATAAGCTGCAACTAAAATAAGCTAAAGCTAAATTATCCTATTCCTAAGCCTAAAAACCTGACTATCTAACTAACTATCTCACTCCCTCAATTATGACAGAAGAGCTCTATTTATAGCCATCAGCCTAGGGTTTGAGAACCCTCTAGGTCTTCTAATTCCAGCCCTTGATCAATCCTTGGTGCCCAATCCTTCATTCTCAGCCTTAGGATCATGTGATGACATGTCTTGACCAATCAAATGCTTCCACGTGTCATTCCTTAGGTGTCATAACATTCCTGACATGTGCGTCAGTCTTCTAGAAGCACTAATCATTGGGTAATTGAGGTAATTTAGAGTATGGTAAGGTTAGAGTTCTTCGTACAGTAACTTTTGGGGAAAATTGGGTGGCGGGTTAATTTTATTTGACTGGTATTTAATATGGTTTGAACAGGTTATAATTTGTGGACCGGATCGGGTTATGATAAGAAGTGGTTGGGCTTGTTGGTTATTATTTTGGGCTGGGTTTAGGATATGGGTTTTTAAGGTTTTAGTGATAAGGTTAAGTTGGGATTTAAATTGGAATGGGATTAAATTATGAGGGACTATTTCTGCCAAGTTTGTAAAATTGATCAAAGGGCCATTTTTGTCATTTGATGAAACTTGAAGATTGATTTTGACTTTTTGAGCATAACTTTAATCCAAACTTGCAAATTGCTTCCCCGGCCTCGGCTTTTGATACTCTTTCCAAATCCTGTGCTCGGTTTGTCTTTTTATCTAGATATTTGTCCATTTTTACAATATCCATTCCTGCAAAATCATAAACACAAAAACACGAGATATTTGGCATAATTGGTTAGTTTTTGGTCTATTTGGGTCCGGTTTTGGTCAAATAAAGGTATGTGTTTAAGCACATACCAATGACAAAAGTGGGTACACTGAAATGAGGCGCGTTCTCTAACCGTAACATAATATGAATGATATGATCTAATGTAAGTCATGAAATGATGTTACACATGCAAATACGTATGTTATCGATACCACTCGTGAAATTTGAAAATAACGTTTATCGTCGAAAAATATATTTTTGACGTCTCGTTAAGTTATAAAACACTTTTCGTATAAATACGTTGTAACGATATCCCACGATCGTCGTTTGGTGAGTTGTTGGAAAATTAGAGTTTTCCCTCGTAATTTAATATTTTCACAACTTATAAAAATGACTAAATGACCTCGCAAAACTAGTCATAAAACGGTGTACATTGATCGTTAGAAAATAAGCTCGGCGTTTTTAGAAACCTTGTAACAATATCTTGAATTCGTATCATCGAAATTTTATCCATACGAGTCTCGATCAATGAGAAAAACGGCTCTCAACATGGTGTCTCGCAAAAACAGTTTTAGACTTAGAAGTATTTTAAATGAAAAGCTGATAAAAATGTTTGGTGAACCTCGGGTTTCAAACGCTCGTATCTTGGTCGTTATAAGCTCGTTTTCTACGTTCTTTATGTCCTCGGCTTCGTCTCACAGCTAACTAATAGATTTTTGATAATTCGGCTTGTCTAGTTCGTGTCCAACGCCTCGTTTTACCCGTTGAAATTCGTGCAACAGCACGCTATTTTTCAGAAAAATAGTTTTCGTCGTCAAACTTAAAATTAACGTATCTTTCTCGTCGTAAGCTCGTTTTTGCTCATTCCGGCGGCCACGGTTTCGTTTTTGAGAGTATTTTCTATATATTTAAGCCAAAAGAGTCCATGGTCTACTGATTTTTCCAGAATTCACAAAAATGGACAGAACCTTTTCTATAACTTGTAAAAATCAATTTTTCTAGTTCAAGGCTTGAATATATCTCTTCCAATCAACACCACAACTATTCTAAGCCTACCATACACCTTCTTAGGGTGTCATGGGTTCCTAATCTTCACCAAAAATAATGGATCTCATAAGGTTACTAATAAAATTCATTAAACTCATTTTTGTGAGAAAATAAATGTGTTAAGTGGTATATAACATGTGTACATTTGCATGATTTGCTACTAGAACATCAATATAGATCAAATGAAAGTATGAAAGAGTAGAAAATTTATTTGGAACTTACTTGAGGTTTTGATGAGTTTTTGTTGAAAAATACTTAATTATCCTTGAGGTTTTTATTTCAAAACCTTAACTAGGATACTACTAGGACTTGAAATACTAAATCTTGGATTTTTTGGTGAACTCTTCCTCTTGATTTGTTCTTGGCCGATCCACAAAGGGTGTGGGAGAGTGATGTTAATTTTTTTCTAGTCTTGAAATGTATGTGTATGAGTTAGTGTATATGAATGGTAAATGTTAGATATTTAGGGACAAAAAGGTACAAGCAATTAATGGAGTTAGTGAATTTTTGTCAAAGGGTAAGGAGGTTATTATGGGGGGGGGGGGGGGGGGGTGGGGTGGGGGGGGGGGGAGATTGTGTAAGTAAACAATTGACTTTAGGTGTATTTTAGGTAAATTTGGCTAGTATAATGTGTTATCGGGTACTGAGTTAGCTAAAAATAGATTTTTACGGAACAAAATAAAGTATGACGAAGTTGTAAAAATTATAAAATCACATTCCTTACAAGAATCGGGTGTTCAAATAGTTATCGTGTTGAAATTACGCAAACCGTCGTAGTTATAAGCTTTCAATCGGAAAATTTATTAAATGATTTCAAAACACCGGGTAAATTAATAATATAATTTTTATATCATTATAGTGAAAGTGAAAATATATTAGGATCATAGCCGGGAGTGTTGGGTATATTATTCGTAGTAATGACTGAGTGGTAACGTTTATTAAATAAATAAACATACTTTAACTAAAATTATGTAAACCCGTGCATGACCTAATATGCAGATGATGTTACTGATGATATGTAGACTATTCTAGTCTATATGGCGTGTCCTGAGTGATGTTTCATGATTACGCAGCTAAACCTTTAAGGTTACGCGAATTTTGAATAATCGTAAACCTAGTTTACGAACTGATGAATGATAATCATCAATAGTGATTTTCCTCCGGGAATGAATAATGTTTTGTGAATAGTAAAATTTTTGAAAACATCTCAAAGTCGCAAACTGACTTCAAAAATGATGAATAGTGAAATGACGAACAGTGCCTGATGAATAGTGAATGATGAATAGTAACCTGTGAATAGTAAATTTCGGAGTTTGGATAATGACCTGAAATTATGATTTGTCACAGTATTATACATCAATAATGATAAATTACACCGCCAAAAATTAAATACTAACAAAATACTATATAGGTATAGATATATTTGTATATGTGTATATATTAATCGGGTAGGGCGGGGCGGGGCGGGGCGGGGCGAGAATTCCCCGTTCCCGCCCCGAACCTGATTAAAATCCCCGTTTAATCCCCAAACCCGCCCCGTAACCCGATTAGCATGCCTCGCCCCGCCCCAATTAGTTCGGGATTCGGGTTTCCCGTCGGGTTCGGGTTTTTTTTGCCATCCCTATGAGGGTTGGTAAGAATTGACCATAGGACTACCAAATCCCTTGCGTGCGAATTGACCATAGGATTACCCTCCGGGTTGGATGAACTTAAGAAATTAGATGTGTGGTCTAAGATCCGAGAGGTCGGATCGCACAAAGAATTAATCTTGCATGTAGTGGCGCTTAATGACTTAAACTAGTTTACCTATAAGCCTTGACAGCCATAAGGATCCAAACCTTTGGTGTCCTGGACAGACTCTAGGGAGATAGGCTAGACGAATTTGTTAGTGCAAGCAGTCTCGTTGGGGAGATTGCTAGTGCAAGCAATCTCGTTTGTTTTGATTGATGACAAACATGTAACTTGATACATAGCGTAAAATGTACAAGTTACTTGTAATCTTATATTGTCTCAACATACATTCAACACCTCTCGACTTCTCAAGTCTTCGTATGATACAACACAGGTTCGTACATGTTTGTTATGTGGCATTATGATCAAACCTTAACAAACCTTTTAGAATGTTTAAAATACGGCTAGGTCATTAAGTATATTAAAAGGTTAATCATTCTACTTAGAACCTCATTATCATGTTTCCTAAGTTTAATAGGATAAGTACACTTTAGGTGTCAAACTAACATGATACATATTGAACATATATTAGTTAAGCTAGCATATACATGTTACATGATCACTAGGATACATACATATATACATTTACATTATTTACATTTTAAATCTTAAAATGGAAATATATACATGACATCATGGCATACCTCATTAGAAAATCTTAGGAAGATTTCAAATATATTTTGGAAAGATTTTTAAGTAACAAAGTTGACTTTGGTAGATATGGAAAGATTTGGCAGATATGGAAAGATTTGTGAAAAGCTTTTCTGTCTGACACCCGCGGATCCAAATGATATAAAGGACGGATCCAATTTATGGGATCCGCCAGATCCGCCGGGCATAATTCTTGTTGGCTATAAATAGCAGCCCATTGTTTACCCATAGTTTCATCCAACTAGAACACACATTCCCTTTATTATTTTCACACACTTAGATCAGTAGCAAACCATGTAGATTCATACATTAATCACCCTTTACATAATGATCATAATGTTACTAACTTTCATTATGTTGTAAGCATACATTGTTAATGATCCTGTGAAGCAAGCTCAAGATCATGAGACATCATCCATAGCATACTTCATGATCCACCAAGAAGATCTTACTTGCATACATGAAGATCCATCACAACAAGTTTGGGGAGCTTGTGATCTTCTTACATTGAAGGCTTCCGATCAATGGAAGTTCATATAGAGTAGGCATTCATATCCATGATACACTTATGTCATGGATCATTGTTGTAACCATCATTGTATCATTTAGATCAGTAGAGTGAGGTTATTATTTTAGTCCTTAAAATACAAAGAGTGTCGGGAGTGGTTGTACCCTTGTAAAGAACCCGGTGTTTAGCTTAGTACCGAAAAAAGAAGTAAGCGACGATGGGAGTGGTTGTACCCTTGTAAAGAACCCGGTGTTTAGCTTAGTACCGGAAAAGGAAGTAAGCAACGTGTAAAGGTTTTCTCCACCTAAGAAAGGGAGCTTGTTGATCTAGTGAAGTAACTCTCGAGTTGGGTACTCGGGGAGTGGAGTAGGGCGGAGAGGAGCTCCGTGACCGAACCACTATAAATCATCGTGTTCGGTTTGCGCTTTCTTTTACTTATCTCTTTACTTTTATGTTTGCATTATGTGATTGCTTGTGTTGTGATTAGTTGATAATACTTGTGTGACAACATACTTTAGTTTATGCTAAACATAAACTACAACAGACAGTTTTCATATTAGAACAAGCCAAATTGGAAATTTGATACAACGAGTTTTAAGTTTTTAAAACAAAAACGTATTCACCCCCCCCCCCTCTACGTTTTTCACAATTGGTATCAGAGCCACGTGGCTCTCATTTTCAAAACAAATGGTTTTTAAAATAAAGTACGATCCATGTATCAAATTACCATTGAAGTAGAATGTAATATGAAAAATGTTTCGCAAAGTATACTTAGAAATTTTGTTGTTAAATATTACTTTGTATACAAGCTTGAAGATGTCTTTGAAAAATCAAGAGAAAAGATTTCTTAAAAAGATTAAGTGTCAAATTGTGTGCGTAAAGCTAATTTACGAAAAACACGGGTTTTAAAGGAGCGTTTGGAATATCTATTAATGTAGTTGAAAAATCTCTTCGTAAATGTTTAGATAAGTCACATAATTAGAAATGTTGTTAAATTTGTGTAATATATGTTTAATATTAAGTCTAGCAAGTCCTACACGTTTTTCTTATGTCAAAATACGAGTTTAGGTGAATCTGGTACAGGTCCCGGCGGATCCAAATCACACAAAGGGCGGATCCCTCAAAAAGGATCCGCCAGATCCGTCTGTTCAGTGTACAGTTTTTGTCAAACTTCAAAAAAATCATAACTAATTAACCGTAAGTCCGTAGAAGTCGTGCCACCTATCATTTTGAAGGGAATTAAATCTACTTTCATTTAAAAATAATCTCAAGTCCTAAATCTAAATTGAAGTAGGTAAAACAAATCAAATACTACAACCTGTTCAATATATCAAGTTTCATTTTGACACAGTAACTTAAACTTTTACGTCGAGCAATGTAAGTTAGTATTCTTTGAACATTGATATGATTTCTTTTGAAACTAAAGAATTTGGTAATATAAAGGAAACAAATCAAGCTTGGCATACATCGTCATATTTAAACGCAAAGTGACGAAAAGTATCTTTTCATTTATACTATGCTATGTGACTATCTGTTCTAAGTTATTTGCATACATGTGATTTGCCTGTTGGTAATTGTGATTGAATTTGTTGATAGGAAATACATAAGTGTTTTGCCATGACAATTATTTGCTTGTTTATCAATTGCTTGTTTTATGCATAAAAGTACATTTGCTAGATATTGTGCAATAAATTGATAAACTGTGTTTGTTTCACTTATAGACTTGGATATTTTTGTTTGCATATGTTATGTGAAATCTTTGCATAACTTACTTAGGAATATGATCTAAGTAAAACTAGTTAAGTATCTTGAAAATTGTTAATTAGCACATGATCTCTCCTAATGGTTCAAACATTGAAATATGTCACTACCTTAAGAGTTTATCTAACAGTATCTTTGAAAAAGGTGTTTGGTATAATTGCTTTCAACAATGATGTTTGATGTATTTATCTTGTCAGAGGATAGAAACTTATCTTTGAATGATCATATGAACTAACCATGTCATGCAGGACGATAACACTTTGATGTTATCAAGTTTCCGTGTTTAAGCCACTGTTTGGCTTAACATCCATTTATGGTAAGTTACTACCATCAGATTGATCTATGTGTAAACGTGTGTTAGAATATGTGTTTTTAGTTTTACTCTATCACATATTAGTAGTTACATATGTTTTAGGAGAATTTCCGGGATTTGAGCGGGTAACGCAAAATATGCATATCTCTCTGTTAAGAATTAGAACTTCCACATGGCGGATATGACGGATCCCAATTTTTGGTTCCGCCTGTTGTACACTTTGGCTCCGCCATTCCTCACCCTGCGGATTCTGCGGAACCCAAATATGGGATCCTCACTTGTTGTCGATTGGATCCGTCAGTCTCAACAGTAACTTTTTTAAAATTCCCGACTAATCCCGATCCTTAGATTATTGATTCTAGTTCTTAGGATTCTTATCACTGATGTTCACTCAAATTAGGATTAGGACATCTCACCAAACACCAAATAGTATAATCATATCTAATCACAGTTTCAAATTTCATGAAAATGCTCCAAGGTACCTTTTCGGTAAACCACTGAGTATTTGTGATCATTACACACATTCACTGCATCTTCTCGTCCTTTACTCATTCACTAGCTTGATTTGTAAATTGACAACTTCCAAACTAATCCAGACTCACTGTTTGCAAATATATCATAGATTACAAACCCAACTCATGACTGTGGATATTGTCCAGTTTCCACATATGTTGCCTTACTTGGTTAACATGTCATTCTTCAAGACGATTATGATTTACATCGAGTCATAACTCACACTTAGGTTATAGATGTATTATCAAGTCTTATCTCAACAAAGTAGGATTGACAACTTAAGTATTTCATCCGAAATATTCAAGTAAATTTGACTTACGATTGTAGTCATTAAAAGTCATATCCGAAACAATCAACCACTAGTTATACCAACCAATGGATCATAAGAGTTAGTCTTCATCCTTGTTGTCTTCAACATCCATAATTGAACAAACCCCTACAACACCACGATCCTTACCATCATTGAGTGCATTGCTTAAAAATCCCTTAGTCTAAACACTCATATCAAATCAAGTATGCGTTAAACATATTCAACCATACTTTATCACCTATAGGATTAGAACCTTCAAATGAGCATGATGTTCACATTCAATGTTTATCATTGTTTACTAGGTTTAAGTAGTACAACTTTCACAAGTAATCAAAGTATTAGTAATACTTCGTCACCAAGCTTCTGCTTATGCCTCAAATCAATATTTTAACAATATATGTTAAAATGCAAAATCTCAAAGACAACCTCATGCACCCCAAGTAACAATGACTCTTGAGGAGTATTCATAAGAAACTCAAGTGAATTCTTCGTGTCATCCCCAAGTTTATTTAGGACTATCAAACACTTTGGCTTTATTTAGGAAAACATGATGTTTGGGAAGGCATCATGCCTTAGAAATCATGCGTTTAGGATAATGTATATCCTATGCATCATTCTCTTCTTGCAACATGAATGGTTATGTTACAAGAGATTTCATTACATCTCATCTGCAAGTTCTATGAACACATCTCTTGGTCTTAGATAATCATTTCACATAATTAAACTCAACATAAAAGATGTCACCCTTTAGATCATTCAATCTTAGATTCCAAACACAAAGATTAAAATCTGTTGACACATATTTGTCAAATTCCCGTTTATAACATGACATCTTCATCACCTTAGTTTTAATAGAAATAGTTGAGTCTTATTAAGTCAAGTATTGGTGAATTATCATCTTTATATACTTCAAATTGACAAAAATAGGAATTCCTATCTTTCAGAAATGAGAACGACTACTGGAGAACCTATTGCACTAGAAACTCAATTTAACCTAACGGTTAAATTGCTTCCAGCAGAGAAGTTGGGTATGTGGAATCACCCGTAAAAATGGTCGTGTTTAGCCTGAATTGAGCACCGCTAGTAATAGTCTCATATTCATTCTCCAACTTGAAAAATCTGTATTCCTATACTTGCCTAAAGTAAGTATTAAAAGATGATATTTTATCTTGTCTTTCTTTAAAATTACTTGCATTACACTTACATGTGTTGATTACATGTTATTTGTTTGATATGATTTAGTATCTTGACGTTATCATGATTGATAGTCAAATGTGTAAACCTTCAAAAGGTTTTGTCTGCATGCTTATATATGTTTCATGCTACTAGATGTTAACATAATTTGCATGATACTTGTTATATGATATTTTACAAGATTAACATGGTTCTTGTTAACTCACGATATGTCATTGTTAATACATGGTGTTAGATAGCTCTTGTCTTTAGTTGACATTCATTGAGCTTTTTCGTAGGATAGTCTAAATGATGTATGCTTCCTAAATGTTATAATGGTTTGCATGAATCTGTAGTCTCAGTTCTTTGTCACACTATGTGTTTGCCATGTGTGCACTTTATCAAAGTGGTTTTGGTATGATGAACATTTAGAAGTCATTTTATTTTACACATAGATCATTGTGTTAATTAATGGGTAAGTATGCTTAAGTGACTAAGCCTAACTTCAAAACAATTTCACAATGTAGTATCTTAAACAATGTCATGCTATGATTATTTGTCTTGATGCTATGTGGTAACTTTTAGTCTAGTAGTCAAATATGATGTTTTGTTTAACATCTTTGTCTTATAGGTTGATAACAAATTATTTGTTATCTTAATTTGTTATGCTTATTTTGCATAATTGTTATCTCTTTATTGCTACTTAGATTAGTAATATGTTTATGGGATCCTTTCACTTACATATAGTGTTTAAAGCTAATAGGATTAAGTTTTAGAGGTTTGAAATTTGTGTTTGGATATCTTTCAACATACCTCTCTCCAAATCATATTGTTGCTTCCGCTTTCCTAACAACATCTCCATCATCCTTTAGTTATAACAATACACCTTCCATGAGGAAACCACATGCCTCGTCATGCGATCATCTTGCATTGATAGAGAAGAGCTACATAACTTCGAGGATGAAGTTCTTAGTATGCTAAACAACATCCGCAAAAACATTGCTAAGCTCATCGCTTGCATTGTCATTCGTAAGTTAATACAGTACACATATCTCTTAGATCCTTAAATACCGACATGTAGGTTCACACCATTCATTTGAAATCAGTTCACACAATCACAAGTGTGTCAAACCCAACATCACAGTCTTGTACCAATACCTCTTCAAGTGAAAAACACATCATGTGTTTGACAAACCTCTTAAACGTGAACCATTAAGTCTCCTTAGACTTTGACTAGGATTAGTGAAATCAAATCCGTAGTTATAAGTAAATAGACCTTAGCTTGAACCTTCGTTTGATCAAAAATGACAAAACACGACCAAATCTATTCTAGTCTCACGGAACCCTTGGATAAGACGGACGGAACCAAAAATTTGGTTCCGCCCAATCCGCGGGTACTAGGCTCAGTTTTCAACCTTTTAAAGACAACCCTCTCACAACCAAGTCTAGGATTTACTTTCACATCTTCATTGTCTAGAATAACTTCATTATCTAGAACTCCTTCATTGTCTAGGAACACCACCATAGGATCTCATCCTTTTCATTTTTTTTTACATATCAAGCACGTCATTGTCAGTGCAAACAGAACCATTACTCTCAACACGTTGGTCCAACCAACACTCTCATCATTTGATGTCATTTCTATATAGGTATATGGAATCTTTATTCCTAAGTGATCATTGTATTCACTTCCTTCATTTGAGCATTTATCATCTTTGGTAGATGATAATATCATAACCTTAACCGTCTTCAAAACTCTTATAGCACTTGCTATACAGTTTCTGAATTCATTATAACCACCACCTTCCGTAACCTCTTTCACTAATCATCAACCCCATGGATTAGCGAAAAACTTACTTGCATCAATCTTTAGTTATCAAGTTATCACTAGTAAACTAACACCAACACTAGGATCACTCATATCCTCATCATAGGCATTGTTTTGTAGGAATATATTCTTGTAATTCTTATTAGAAAATTACACTCTTTGTAACATGGTTTACTAGATAATCATGATTGATATCACTATTGGTATGCTGCATCATTTTTTTTGATTAGACAATCACAAATGGTAAGTTGTTTGTGATTAGATTATTGATATGTTGCATAATATTTTTCCTTGAGATAAAATATATTGCACTAACCATTTCATTGTAGGTTCATCATCATATACGCTCGATCGTATATAGCTTACTCATCATAGGATGAAGTTTGCATCAATTATTTTTCTTCTTTTATAGGCTCATCTTGACGCCTGATGAACTCAAATAAGTACATTTTATTACTATCATTTATCCTATTAATTTGACTTGTTTTACTATATTATGTATGAGGATTGATACTTAATCGTTTACTTTTGTAATTCTCAGGTAAAAACAAGCATTTGGTGAAACTTAGCGATTTTGGACTGATTATGGAGCAAAACATGCAAGAAGTTAAGAGTCTACTGAAATGAAGAAGATCAAGACTAATCTGCTCCAGATGCGCCGCATCTCACTCATTACATACGGCGCATCTCTATTAAGATTCCACCAGATACGATCCAAGATACAAGAGGACATGCGCTGCATCTAATCATGGAGTTACGCCGCATCTTCTGGCGGTGTACGAATATTCCTGAATATTATAATCTTGGACCCCACGCGAAGTTAAGTCAATGCGCCGCATCTACTTACTAGATGCGCCGCATCTCACCTCAGACAGAAACTATAAATACCCCAAGACCAGACGAATTCCGGAGCTTTTGTCAGAGGAATATATTAGGTTCGAATACCGAAGCAGCAGAACCCTAGGACGAATTCAGTCAAGGAGGCAGCACAAGACACACCAAACGAAGATACAAGAGCTGTAAGAAGGTGCTGCATGTGTTTAATTCATTAAGTAGTTTTGTTTTATTGTGTTAGCAAACTTTAATTCATCAGGATTGGTGGCTTGTGTAATGTGACAACGAAAGATTACACTCCCTTTAATACTTGCTTTCCCATCAATTAAAGTTTATATGTTGATGTCTTTGGTTACTACTTATTAGTGCATTGATAACCTCTGTGTTTATTAGTGGCTTGCGAGCATTTGACTGCGTAAAATAATGTGGCTCCCACGGTTATTGCTAAATTGATCACTTAGGAATAACTTTTAGACATAAGTAATCATTAAGGGTTTACTCGCCGATAAGAATAGGACCAACGAGAAAGGGTTAACTACATACACTTCATATAAAGCTATCAATAAAACAAGTGACAATCTACTTAATCATAAGGACAGCCCTCTTATTGTCTCGAGTATTTATCTGTGTACGTGTGTGCTACTTGCTGATTCGTGCCTATTGGTTTATTTTATTATTTAATTGCAAACAAATCGTGCCAGTCTCTCAGGCTGAAACCCCCTTGCGTTAGGATATTAAAATACTGATTAGAATAACGAGATAATACGTTCCACTCTTAGTGATCGACACTCTACTTACCATTATATTCATACTGACCGGGTACACTGCTCGTTAAGTGTGTGTGTTATTGATAAGTCGGCTAAATATAAATTTAAAACTTGAGTAGGCATTAAAACTGCTAAACCGCAACGACACATCACGCTCCATCAAGTTTTTGGCGCCGCTGCCGGGGAGTGAATTGTTATTATCTGTTAATTTGATTAGTATTTTAATTAGGTTTTTCTTTTTATTAGATTAATTGCATCATTGTATTATTTTGCATATTTGTTGTATTGTGTGTTAATTGTTTTCTTTTATTTTTGTGTGTTTATTTTTGTTTGTGTGTTTAATTTTTTGTTTTTATTTTTCGTATTTTTTCTGTTCTGCTATTGTTGTACTGTGCTAAATCAAACGATACGGCGCATCTGATCTCTCAGATACGGCGTATTGCGTTTATTATTATTTTTTATTTTTTTTTAAATACAACGCGTTTAATTAATTCGATACGACGCATCTTTTCCCCAAGATACGGCGTATCTGTTTTTAATAAGAAATTTTTTCTAAGCGATAAAGTAATACGACGCATCTGCTTTAGCAGATACGGCGTATCTGTTTTTAAGAAATTTTTTTTTTCTAAACGTTAACGCCATACGACGCATCTGCTTTTGCAGATACGGCGTATCTATTATTTTAATTAAAAACAGTTTGCGAATTATTAAACAGATACGACGTATCGATCTCTATCGATACGGCGCATCTTCTGAATCAAAAATCTTGTATTTTTAAACGTAACGAAAATACGGCGCATAAACTTTTGTTAATACGGCGTATTTAATTTTTAATAAATATCGATTTTTGATAATTAAAATTGATACGGCGCATCCTAATTTCTAAAAGGCGTATCTATTTTCAGAATAAAAGTTTGACTTATTTTTAACGTATTAAGATACGGCGTATCCCATTTATAGGATACGGCGCATCAACAGCAGATATCAGCAACTTTTATTTTACTTTGATTGTTTCACTCTTCTTTTGCACGAGTAAGTTTTATTTCAGGAAGATGGACGATCCGGATATTACAATGGAAGAATATGTCAAGCTTATAAAGGAAAGAGCCTTGAGCAATAATCAGATGTATGATTGGAAAAGAGCAAGATATGGTGCACAAGTCATTGAGACAAAAGAAATCACTATGGAAGAATACTTGATTTTAGGGCATGAAAAGTCAAGGAAAGAAAGAAACAAATTGCCATTTCAACACACTTGGTGTATGTCAAATGATGATGAAGAAGATTCATATACCTTGAAACCAATTCCGGCAATTGTTCTTGATAGTACTTTTTCTCCGGAGATTGCACAAGATGATGTGTATACGGAACCTTACGTTGAAGAATATTCTGCAATCGTATTACCACCATTAGACAATCCAACGTATGAAGTTGAAAAGCATTCTAATTTTGATTTCGAACCATTTGACGCCATAGTCTATGATGACATACCTCAACCAGATTTTGACCCAACGAGGGATTTTGAAGAAATCTGGGATTACTTATTTAAGGATGAAATTTGGGACGATGCTGAAATAGAAAGACCACTAGTTGAAGATGGAGATTCACAAGATAAATTGGAGTCACTTACAACACAAAGTGGTACAAATTTATTTAATATTATTAATCCCGTTACTAATAATCTTGCTAGTTTTCCTAAACAGGTTGCAAAACATAAAGATGATGAGGTCAAATTTATTACACTACCTATTGAAGCACCTGTGATCAACCCGTATTTGGTGGAGCTCGAAGAAGAGTTTGGTGATGAGCTCTTAAACATTGCTATGATTGATAAAGATGATGATTCCGACCCTATGAAGTATATAGAGGAACTCGAACTTTTACTTGCTAAAGACCCTTTCTCATCTTCCGCGGAAGTCAAGGGACGCCTTACTACCAAAGAGACTAACCAAGAAGAAAGGAGACTCATTTTTCCTCAACACACTACTCTTTCAGATGGAATGGTCAAGTCATCCAATTTATCAACCAAACCGGGTAAGGATAGGAAAGATGTACATATATTGCCAAGGTATGATCTTTATTTATTTCTTCCATCTTTACTAGCAAATTTACACTCTTTTCGTGTTTATTGCTACTATCACCCGCACTTGATCCCAAGTGGGGGGAACAACACCCTTTTACACAGTAAATAATGGTGGAGTCAGGCTCGTGACTCGAACAAAAACAAGCGCTTCGTGGGAGGCAACCCATGCTTATCTTTTATTTTATTTTCTGATTTTGTATCGAGTCAGTCAGGCCCGCGTGAGGATACGGCGCATCTCAATTCTGAGATGCGACGCATCCCCTGCAATGGTCATATCTTATTTTAATTTTTCTGCATTTTTATTTTCGACTTTAAAACTATTTATCAGTTTATTTTAATGCGGCGCATCCCTGGTTAAGGATGCGGCGCATCTTTATTCTGATCCGTATTAATTCCAGGCTCGATACGGCGTATCTTCTTCCATAAGATACGGCGCATCGACTGACCTGATGATTTTCAGATTTAATTTTTAAGTTTTATTTTTCCTAACTACTAATGTATTATGCAAGTTTGAACCTTTCTTATCTTAGGTGTGTTATAAAGTGTTGGTGGTATTATAGTTTCCTGGATTTCCTGTGGATACATCAAGTATGAAGCTTTAACGTTCTCATCCACAAGAAAGATGATTTTTGCTCTTATCAAATGGAGGATCATACCGAGCAAATCTCAGGGGAGTTTTCCTGTTCTAATTCTTTTATTTTCCAGTTTTTAACCTTTTATACAAACAACGAGGACGTTGTTTAACTTAAGTGGGGGGATTGGAGAATTAGAACACTTAACAATTACTTGTCCTAAACTTTTTCAAAAATTATGCTTAAAATGTGCTTAATATATCAAACTTAAAAATTTTTAGCATGTTTTTGTTTAAGATCTAAATTGCATAGCTGCACACAAGACGTTATTTTCAAAAATTGTGATTTTTCAAAATTCACAAATCTATGAGTGTGCCGGTGACTTGTAAACTTTAGAACTTGGCTTGTATACTATTCGAGACCACCATAATAAGTATTATATTTATATAATTGGAATGACTTGTCTAAATTGGTAAATTTCTAGGATTACACCCAAATAGCCTATTATATGTTATGTGTTATTAACTAACTACATTGGTTAGTTAACCCCCGTATAAACCCTTTTGTTACTCTCATTTTTAGAGTAAGATACCCCTAGAAAAACACTCAGAGCCATTCCTTTCGTTTCTTACACCTATGTTTAAAATGTTTCGTTACACCCTTACACCTTAGCCTACCCTGTAGATTAGAATCCGTGGTTGGTTAATTGCTATAGGCAAAGTGTGTTTCCTTACATTACCTGTGTTCGCGTGCGTAATTCATTATCTATGGTTAGGTCGGGAAATTGCACAATGCAATTGGAGTGAAAGTAAATATTGTATATCTTTGAGTTTATTTTTCGTGTGTTTACTACTTTCACTATTACCGTTATTTCTGAAGTATGAAAAGTATGGAAAAATTATCCAGAATTATCATTATAGTGATGTGGTGAAATTTTACACATCTATGTTTATGTTTGAAAAAAAAAAAAAAAAAAAAAAAAAAAAAAAAAAAAAAAAAAAAAAAAATTGAAAAAAAATAAGAAAAGAAAAAGAAAGAAAGAAAAGTTGGAAGTTTGTTTTAACCAACTTATGTAAAGTTATGTAAGTGGTCGATATCACCACTAAATGTTGTACTATATCTATGGATTGAATGGGAATTGGCAGTTATGGGAGCGCCAATTAAGGTTTATTCTTTGATTAAGATCTTGTTGAGTATAATTCGTGTCTACCTAAAGCGTGTGTTTCAAGTGTTAAAGCGTGAGTTATTCGATGATATGAGTCTTATTCATGGGATGGTTGGGATAGTGATTAACCACACTTAGGATTTTAATTTATTTGTTTTGTTTATTTTTCATTTTACACCAATTTATATCCCAAATGTTATCCATGCCCTTTATTATTCTTTATCCAACCAAACCTTTGATTTATTGAGATTAGGAATTTGAGCAATCTTAAGTATCGTAGTCGTGGATTCGGCTATGTATTTATGATTTTGTCGCCCTTTTTGATATATTATTATTGGTGAAGTTTGGACCTATCTTTAGCCTATTCGAGTTAAGGATTTGAGCAATTGCAAGTATCGTGTTCGTGGATTCGATCATGTATTTGTAATTTTGTCGCCTTTTCTGGAATTTGAGATCGATAGTGAAAGAGAATAATTAACCCTTAAGCCTACAAACCCTTTTTAAACCGCTTTAGACTTGTTATTCCTTAGCTTTAGTGGAGGAGATGTGTATACTTGCCAAGCTTATGATAGAATATTCGTCACGACTGGACAGTTAAACGATTAGATTTGCTTTTATCAACTTATTTTATTTTACTTCTAATTCGTTAAGTGTTTAGTTGTGTGATTATGAAATAAACGAATACATGCTTGAATATAAAAATAAATCCTAACATCTTTTAGGATACATTTTCATAAGAGAAATTCTAAGGTTTACTTGGGGACAAGTAAAGTTCAAGTGGGGGGATATTTGATGAACTCAAATAAGTACATTTTATTACTATCATTTATCCTATTAATTTGACTTGTTTTACTATATTATGTATGAGGATTGATACTTAATCGTTTACTTTTGTAATTCTCAGGTAAAAACAAGCATTTGGTGAAACTTAGCGATTTTGGACTGATTATGGAGCAAAACATGCAAGAAGTTAAAAGTCTACTGAAATGAAGAAGATCAAGACTAATCTGCTCCAGATGCGCCGCATCTCACTCATTACATACGGCGCATCTCTATTAAGATTCCACCAGATACGATCCAAGATACAAGAGGACATGCGCCGCATCTAATCATGGAGTTACGCCGCATCTTCTGGCGGTGTACGAATATTCCTGAATATTATAATCTTGGACCCCACGCGAAGTTAAGTCAATGCGCCGCATCTACTTACTAGATGCGCCGCATCTCACCTCAGACAGAAACTATAAATACCCCAAGACCAGACGAATTCCGGAGCTTTTGTCAAAGGAATATATTAGGTTCGAAGACCGAAGCAGCAGAACCCTAGGACGAATTCAGTCAAGGAGGCAGCACAAGACACACCAAACGAAGATACAAGAGCTGTAAGAAGGTGCTGCATGTGTTTAATTCATTAAGTAGTTTTGTTTTATTGTGTTAGCAAACTTTAATTCATCAGGATTGGTGGCTTGTGTAATGTGACAACGAAAGATTGCACTCCCTTTAATACTTGCTTTCCCATCAATTAAAGTTTATATGTTGATGTCTTTGGTTACTACTTATTAGTGCATTGATAACCTCTGTTTTTATTAGTGGCTTGCGGGCATTTGACTGCGGAAAATAATGTGGCTCCCACGGTTATTGCTAAATTGATCACTTAGGAATAACTTTTAGACATAAGTAATCATTAAGGGTTTACTCGCCGATAAGAATAGGACCAACGAGAAAGGGTTAACTACATACACTTCATATAAAGCTATCAATAAAACAAGTGACAATCTACTTAATCATAAGGACAGCCCTCTTATTGTCTCGAGTATTTATCTGTGTACGTGTGTGCTACTTGCTGATTCGTGCCTATTGGTTTATTTTATTATTTAATTGCAAACAAATCGTGCCAGTCTCTCAGGCTGAAACCCCCTTGCGTTAGGATATTAAAATACTGATTAGAATAACGAGATAATACGTTTCACTCTTAGTGATCGACACTCTACTTACCATTATATTCATACTGACCGGGTACACTGCTCGTTAAGTGTGTGTGTTATTGATAAGTCGGCTAAATATAAATTTAAAACTTGAGTAGGCATTAAAACTGCTAAACCGCAACGACACATCACGCTCCATCAACGCCCTAGAGCAAGGGGGAGTTTTCGTCAAGAATTTTTTAGGATGCATCATATATACACATTGGTGTATATCACATACTTGTCCTTGGACAAATATTGTTTTATACTAACCTTTATTTTGTAGGATTCTTCATCCTTGGATCATATACGTCGGTACCCTAGCAACGGGGAGTATAGATCGAGGGGGAGTATATCATATACTAACTCATCATTTTTGGCATTTCTCATCCTTGAACCGAGTATATATCAAGGGGGAGCATATCATAGTCTAACTATTTGTTTTGTAGGATCATGCATCATATCATACTCTTGAATTGTATACGTTGGTACTCTAGCAATGAGGAGTATACATCAAGGGGGAGCATATCATATTCTAACAATTAATTTTGCAGGTTCATACATCATATCCTTGTTACTCCAATTAGGGGGAGTATAAATCAAGGGGGAGCTTTAAATTTCTCATAATCGCATTCCGCTACGCATATCTTCTTTTTGTTTCGACAAAAAGGAGAAGATAGGTCAACATAGTCCAACATTGCTTACCCACATGTATCGTTGGCTATATGCATTTCATTCATCATGCATTTTTCATATATATTCTT
The DNA here is from genome assembly GCA_021014915.2 of Artemisia tridentata subsp. tridentata. Taxonomy (NCBI): domain Eukaryota; kingdom Viridiplantae; phylum Streptophyta; class Magnoliopsida; order Asterales; family Asteraceae; genus Artemisia; species Artemisia tridentata. Next base: position 51,336,647 of record CP139506.1, on the reverse strand, counting down.
TTTATGTTGCACATCACTAACCTTGATGTAGGTTAAGAGTCTAGTTTGATCCATGGATCCACTAAAAACCTAGGGGACGCAACAACCATAGGAGATTGGAGTAGTCTATTTAACTTCACTAGGGATGATGCAAGCTCGCCATTTTGGGGAGAAATGAAGTTAACTCCAAGGACACACCCTTTTTGCTTCGACAAAAGGGGGAGAAAGGTGTAAACGGAGAAAGTAAGTAATTACGGACACAAGGAGAAAGGTGTAAACGGACACAAGGAGAAAGTAAGTAATTACGGACACAAGTAACTTTTTGCATTTTACGTTCTATCACGTTTACATATTTTATCATCATCAAAAAGGGGGAGATTGTTAGTGCAAGCAGTCTCGTTGGGGAGATTGCTAGTGCAAGCAATCTCGTTTGTTTTGATTGATGACAAACATGTAACTTGATACATAGCGTAAAATGTACAAGTTACTTGTAATCTTATATTGTCTCAACATACATTCAACACCTCTCGACTTCTCAAGTCTTCGTATGATACAACACAGGTTCGTACATGTTTGTTATGTGGCATTATGATCTAACAAACCTTTTAGAATGTTTAAAATACGGCTAGGTCATTAAGTATATTAAAAGGTTAATCATTCTACTTAGAACCTCATTATCATGTTTCCTAAGTTTAATAGGATAAGTACACTTTAGGTGTCAAACTAACATGATACATATTGAACATATATTAGTTAAGCTAGCATATACATGTTACATGATCACTAGGATACATACATAAATACATTTACATTATTTACATTTTAAATCTTAAAATGGAAATATATACATGACATCATGGCATACCTCATTAGAAAATCTTAGGAATATTTCAAATATATTTTGGAAAGATTTTTAAGTAACAAAGTTGACTTTGGTAGATATGGAAAGATTTGGTAGATATGGAAAGATTTGGTAGATATGGTAGATATAGAAAGATATGGCAAGATATGAAAAGATTTGTGAAAAGCTTTTCTGTCTGACACCCGCGGATCCAAATGATATAAAGGACGGATCCAATTTATGGGATCCGCCAGATCCGCCGGGCACAATTCTTGTTGGCTATAAATAGCAGCCCATTGTTTACCCATAGTTTTTTCCAACTAGAACACACATTTCCTTTACCCTTTTCACACACTTAGATCAGTAGCAAAACATGTAAATTCATACATTAATCACCCTTTACATAATGATCATAATATTACTAACTTTCATTATGTTGTAAGCATACATTGTTAATGATCCTGTGAAGCAAGCTCAAGATCATGAGACATTATCCATAGCATACTTCATGATCCACCAAGAAGATCTTACTTGCATACATGAAGATCCATCACAACAAGTTTGGGGAGCTTGTAATCTTCATACATTGAAGGCTTCCGATCAATGGAAGTTCATATAGAGTAGGCATTCATATCCATGATACACTTATGTCATGGATCATTGTTGTAACCATCATTGTATCATTTAGATCAGTAGAGTGAGGTTTGTATTTTAGTCCTTAAAATACAAAGAGTGTCGGGAGTGGTTGTACCCTTGTAAAGAACCCGGTGTTTAGCTTAGTACCGAAAAAAGAAGTAAGCGACGATGGGAGTGGTTGTACCCTTGTAAAGAACCCGGTGTTTAGCTTAGTACCAGAAAAGGAAGTAAGCAACGTGTAAAGGTTTTCTCCACCTAAGAAAGGGAGCTTGTTGATCTAGTGAAGTAACTCTCGAGTTGGGTACTCGGGGAGTGGAGTAGGGCGGAGAGGAGCTCCGTAACCGAACCACTATAAATCATCGTGTTCGGTTTGCGCTTTCTTTTACTTATCTCTTTACTTTTATGTTTGCATTATGTGATTGCTTGTGTTGTGATTAGTTGATAATACTTGTGTGACAACATACTTTAGTTTATGCTAAACATAAACTACAACAGACAGTTTTCATATTAGAACAAGCCAAATTGAAATTTTGATACAACGAGTTTTAAGTTTTTTTAAAAAAAAGCGTATTCACCCCCCCCCCCCCCCCTTTACGTTTTTCACAGAATTGACCATATGAGTCTAGCGAATTCTATGCCCCACTTTAAGCAATAGGAAGTTTAATTAGAAAACATAGCCATAGCAATGTAGGATGAACAACTAGGCTAGTACAATTTCTTTCTATTGTTTACAACTTCATCTTAATTTCGTTATTTCATTTCTGTTCATTTAGTTTAATTAATCAAACAATCATAAACCGCTTTAAAAATGTGACATTAAACTTAAGTTAGAATCTAGAAACACATAGCTCTTAAGACGACCTCGGCTTTACCGATTACTACACTACACACGACCGGGTACACTGCCCGTGAGTGCATAAGGTAGACCATAGGTAGACGAAACTTAATATAAATTTAAAACCTGGTCAGAAATCCTGCATCAAGTTTTTGGCGCCGTTGCCGGGGAGCTATATTAGGATTTTTATTTAAGTTAAATTTTTGTTTTTATTTTTCTCATATTTTGTTTAAGTTTCAGGAACTATGGCAGTTGTGGACATCGATACGTTGACTCTCGAAGAGTACCTTGCTATGACTCGAGAAGAGCAGGGGCCGGGGCTTGTTAAGCCGGTCATTGGAGCCGATGTCCAATTTGAGATCAAGTGAAAAACCGTTCTCTGGAAACAAGACTGAAGACGCCTACGAGCATGTGGAACATGTCTTATACATCACAAGCCTCTTCAATATTCCAGGAGTTTCTCACGATGCTGTCATGCTCCAAGTGTTTTCGATGACACTCACTGGAGCAGCTAAGAGATGGATTGATAGGTTGCCAGCCGGAACCATCAACACGTGGAATGTCCTAATGAAGGCGTTTATCCAACGTTATTGCCCTCCTTCTAAGACGGCAAAGCAATTTGAGGAGATCCACAATTTTAGACAGGATGCTGACGAGACATTATACCAAGGCTTGGGAAAGGTTTAATGATCTTCTCTACATATGCCCAACTCATGACTTGAACAAGCAGCAAATGATCAACATATTCTATAAGGGTATTAACATTGCAACAAGGCAGATGATCGATTCCCAGGGGCCGATCTCTTTAATGACTCCTGTTAAAGCTCTTGAAGCAATTCAAGACATGGCCGACCACTCTCAGAAGTGGTACGATGGAGGCAACAGCAGAAGTGTGGGCGGAAGTTTGGATGGTATAACTATTATTACTAACAAACTGGAAAGTATTGGCGGGGATATGAAAAAGCTGAAGGAAAATGTGCATGCTATATAAGTAGGATGCGATACTTGCGGAGGAGCTCATCTAACCAGAGACTGCCCATTGGATGAAGAAGACAAGAAGATTGAAGAGGTCAAATACGGTGAGGGAAATAGACCTTTTCAGGGAAACAATGGTAATGGATACCGTGTAGGACCACCAGGGTACTACAATCGTGCACCTTACGGGGAAAGAAAGTCCAGCCTCGAAGAGACGATCAACAAATACTTAGAAGAGTCAACCAAGAAGCAAAAAGAACAAGATGAATGGTTAAGGAGCTTTCAAGAAAGCACAAACAAAAGCCTCATTAGTCATGATGAGTCTCTTAGAAACCTCGAGGCGATGATTGGAAAACTTAGTAAAGATGTGCATAAAAGGAATGCGATTGGAAACCTGAGGTGCAAGGCAACAAATCCATGGGAGTCTGCAAGGAAATTTTAGCTGATAATGAGGTAAACGACTCCAAAGGAAACTTCCATAATTCTAACCAAATGTGTGGAGTTTCCTTTTTGCAGGAAAGCACTGTGTTAAATGAAACTATGCCAAGACAATTACCATGTAAGGATGATAGCTTGAAAAGCTTTACCTTTCCTTGCACTATTGGTACTTGCAACTTATCTGCATTAGCCGATCTTGGGTCAAGCATAAATGTAATGCCACTTTCTCTATTTCTAAGCCTTAGACTAACTAGCCTAAGGAAAACAAGTTTGGTTGTTGAGATGGCAGATATGTCATGAGCAACTCCGGTAGGTATTGTTGATAATGTGATAATCATGGTTGATAGATTTTTGTTCCCTGCTGATTTTGTTGTTATTGATATGAGCAATGTTCCCAAGGAAGGCCTAATCCTAGGAAGACCTTTCGTTGCAACTTCACACGCCCGAATTAAAGTCTTTGAAAAAGAAATTTCGTTAGGAGTTTATAACGAAAGGGTTGTGTTTAAAATGGATGAATGTCATGAAAACAAGGAGGCTAGTTCGTGCATGGCCAACATAGTATTTGAGGAAACCCCATCGGAGATATTTGAAATTTCTAATGACCTTTTTGCTTATAAGACTCCTTTGTATTTAAAATATGAACAGGAGGTAAAATCCTATGAGAGCGATGGATCTTTTTGTTATGATAGTGATGAAGAAGATCCAGCATTTGAAACTGAGGATGATGAAGGAGGTCCGTAAGCGTAACAGCAAGGCTTCATTGTTGTGAACCAAGGGCAATTATGAAAGAGGGGTCAAAACTAACTCTGCCAACATGTGACCCCTTTGTCAAACTATGCAATGGAGGGGGCCAAATTAGGTTGAGGCAATTGAGGAAGGAAGCAAACGTTTGGTGGTGCTTTGAATATGCAAGTGTGATTAAGGAAACATGGTTCCGAAACCACTTCATGGGCGCTAACTTAAACGAGAAGGTTGAATGGACGGTTCACTTTTGTAAACCGGCTATTATGACGTATAGAGGGGCCACCCAAGCTTGGCCTACTTGTGATCCCTTTCTCAAGATATGTAATGGAGGGAAATTCTCAAAAGAAAATATGCTAAAACGTTACGAATGGGCATGTTTTAATGAGCACAAGAGAGGACAAGTCGGTTACCATGGGATATCTTTTGAAAATTGGGTCAAAGTCAAGTTCGGAGAAGTTCAGTTGAACAAGCAAATCGAAATTCGATATCGTGATGAATGGGTCAAGGCTAATTTCCTACAAGAAGATCGATATAGCTTAACACCTTCCATAGCTCCGACGGTTTGGGACCAGTCATCCAGTAACCTTTCCTGTGTACCAAATTTTATTTTAATCTTAAACACCATAACCTTGTATTAGTTTTAAATGAACTTTGTGGGTGTGTTCCCTATAAACCCTCACGAGACTTCACTCATCCACTTGGGACACCAAGTGGTTTAAAAGGCTTGTTACATACGCTAAATGCAACCGTGATTCCTACGAAAGTGAGTTAGGTTTATTTTTATTTTTTCCTTTTATTTTAGCAATTGACGTTTTCTGTCTCATTTTATTATTATACGACTAAAAACAAACTTTTCAAGTTTCCTTTCTAAACCTTTTCAAAAACCTCTGACGCCGAAGTTTTGATCTATAGTTTTTTTTTCTTCGCAGTTTTCGTCATCTACATTCTTAAGGTATAATGCATCTTTTTGTTTTGTTTAGTTGTTCTTTAAGGTTTCAGTTTTTTTTTTTTTTTTTTTTGGTTAGTAAATTTTAAGCCATTGTTTGTTTGTTTGGATAAGGTTAGGTAGTGACAAAATTGGTAGTTTGTTAGTAGCTGTTTATATATTGTTTGTTAGGAGGTGTTTGTTTCGGCTTATATTTAGTTTTGGGTTTATGTTTCATAAGCTCACTTTTTGTGTCTTATTTTGAAACTTTTCGGCTTATACATAAGTTCATTATGACATAATAAACTTATATAAGACGAAAAGTTTCAAAACACACCACAAAAACATAAACCCAAAATCAAATAAGCCATAAGCCGGCTATATAAGCCGAAACATATTTGTGTTGAACTATATGCTTGCAAATGTTAGTGAAAACTTATTCGTTGAAATAATATGCATGTCAGAATGTTTAGAATATCCTTGAAAAAGTCATATTAATGATTATTTTAACGACGATTAGTGAAACGGCTAAGAACAGGTAATGGAACTACGTGCAGGTCAAACTGAAATTACGTTTGAACATGGCGATGTTAACAAAATGATGTGAAATTTGATCAAAAATAGAGTAAGAAAGCTTTAGCACAAATGATTATAGTCGATGAGCTCCCTTTCAGTTTTGTTGAGGGTGGAGGAAGTTAAACAAAGGTTGGTTAATTTAAGGTATAAATGTTTTTGTTTTTGGAATTGGTGATGACGTCAGCGAATTATGGCTCAGTTTGTGTGTTATAGGTTTAAATCGTTAGCCTGTTATCCCATCTGCATAAGTTGTTGTTGTGATGAAGTTGGCTTATTTACTTGTTGTTTGTATCTTCCATGTCGATGATTATGTTATGTAGTTAGGGTTCAAATTGACGCATATTAGATTTAGATCGTTAGGTTTTAAGGTTTTGTGATCCGATCTGCATTTGTTATGAAATGATTTGTTGTGATTGAGGTATATCGTGACAAATATATATTTTCTTACTAAAAATTATGAGGTTTATAATAAAGGTTCTTTGAAGTTGATGAGTTGGTAACCAATTAGGTTTAAATTATGTGTTTATAGATCTAGATCGTCAAGTTTAAGGTTTTGCTATTGGATTTGAAGGTTTTGGAGGTTGCTATTAGTGAAATGATCGTTTCCCTGTCTTTTAGATCGTAGCTTTTAGTTATGCAGTTGCGATCACTTCTACTCACTAGATCTATTATGGGATATTGCATCTAGGAGATTGTCCTGCTTTGTGTTTGTATTTGAGTTATTAGTTTTTAACGGCATTTTTTGTAATAAGTGGTCAAACTGCACAAAAGAATATGCTCACAGCTATGTGCACTTTGATGCATTTTGTTTGGTTAAGCGGACTAATGCATGAGTTCCTACTGATCTTAACATTGAAGCCTAAATTTGGTTTTTTAGCTTTGATGTTTTATACGCCTAGCTTGTGTCTATACAGCTATACAAATATTTATGGTAAACAAGTGTAGTTTTACCAATGTAGGCTGGCTATATTTGGTCAAAATGTCAAATAGTAGATCGGGATCTTTTTTTGACAGCTTCAGTGATGACGCGTCACTAAGTTGTCTATGCGTGTTATATTTTGATATCTAGGAGATATACGAGTTGGTTTTTTTCTTTGATCAGATCACATGATTGTTGTTGAGTCATAATTTTGCCTATTTTGGCGATTTTAGGATCAAATAGTTTATAGTTACAATCTGCAGCTGTTATCTTGTATTCGTTTCTTTAAAATCTATAAAGTTCCATTAACGGTTGACTTTGTCTCTAGATAGCAATGAGAGGGTGCTTACCGATCCTTTCAGACGGCTTTCTACCGAGAAAGATATGAGTATTTCGATGGTGGGTCTCGATGGAGCTGGTAAAACCACCATCTTGTACAAGCTCGGCGAGATCGTCAATGATGGCTCTTTTCCTGGTACTCCATTCTCTCTATTTGTTATTCCTATATACTAAAATGTATTTAGTAACGAATATGGAAGTCAATGGTTCATATTGTTTCTGTGGCTATATATCCACATTGGCATTACATGACTTCCTTTAAAGAAAGATGAAATCCTCTTTATGGTGTGTGATTCAACTTCAAAAAATTACTTCATCACAGTAACTTATGATATAGTTTTTTTTTTTTTTTTTTTTTTTTTTTTTTTTTTTTTTTTTTTTTTTTAATCTCAGTAAGGTAGAGGGTCGCTTATCAATAACATTGGTGACTGCTGCTTTAGTTTCGATTGGCTATTAAATAGCAATTACCAAGATGTGTATTTAGAATTCATTCGACTTGTTTTTATTTGTGCAGGATATTATGTGGAGACTCTTGTGTACGATAACATCACCCTCTAGGCGTAGGATGTTAGTGGTCGATACAAGGTACAAACGTTTTTTTGTTTTACATCTTCTGAGTTCGAATACGGTTCACTTCGCATCTATGCCATTGCCAAGGGAAAATTGCAGTGGGATGGATGTACTGTGAAGATACACACTTAGTGTTAATGAAATAACTGGTGTACGTCAATGTATTATATGTGCAGACCCGTTTGCAAGGAAGCGACTATTTCAAGGACACAAAGGGTCTCATCTTTGTGGTTGACAGCAATGATAGGGATAGACTTGATCAGGCAAGATATGAGCTGAACAGGTTGTTGAATTAGGTAAATATTTGTGTTGAACGCATATTCTAACACCATAAGCATAAATGAGTTGATGCATAATATATTTAGTCGAAAACTAAATTTTACATGTGTGATTTATATACTATCA